>OV839566.1:66918313-66999322 GCA_929447395.1 Epistrophe grossulariae | reverse complement strand
TGGTGTTGTTGGTGTTGTTGGTGTTGTTGGTGTTGTTGGTGTTGTTGGTGTTGTTGGTGTTGTTGGTGTTGTTGGTGTTGTTGGTGTTGTTGGTGTTGTTGGTGTTGTTGGTGTTGTTGGTGTTGTTGGTGTTGTTGGTGTTGTTGTTGGTGTTGTTGGTGTTGTTGGTGTTGTTGGTGTTGTTGGTGTTGTTGGTGTTGTTGGTGTTGTTGGTGTTGTTGGTGTTGTTGGTGTTGTTGGTGTTGTTGGTGTTGTTGGTGTTGTTGGTGTTGTTGGTGTTGTTGGTGTTGTTGGTGTTGTTGGTGTTGTTGGTGTTGTTGGTGTTGTTGGTGTTGTTGGTGTTGTTGGTGTTGTTGGTGTTGTTGGTGTTGTTGGTGTTGTTGGTGTTGTTGGTGTTGTTGGTGTTGTTGGTGTTGTTGGTGTTGTTGGTGTTGTTGGTGTTGTTGGTGTTGTTGGTGTTGTTGGTGTTGTTGGTGTTGTTGGTGTTGTTGGTGTTGTTGGTGTTGTTGGTGTTGTTGGTGTTGTTGGTGTTGTTGGTGTTGTTGGTGTTGTTGGTGTTGTTGGTGTTGTTGGTGTTGTTGGTGTTGTTGGTGTTGTTGGTGTTGTTGGTGTTGTTGGTGTTGTTGGTGTTGTTGGTGTTGTTGGTGTTGTTGGTGTTGTTGGTGTTGTTGGTGTTGTTGGTGTTGTTGGTGTTGTTGGTGTTGTTGGTGTTGTTGGTGTTGTTGGTGTTGTTGGTGTTGTTGGTGTTGTTGGTGTTGTTGGTGTTGTTGGTGTTGTTGGTGTTGTTGGTGTTGTTGGTGTTGTTGGTGTTGTTGGTGTTGTTGGTGTTGTTGGTGTTGTTGGTGTTGTTGGTGTTGTTGGTGTTGTTGGTGTTGTTGGTGTTGTTGGTGTTGTTGGTGTTGTTGGTGTTGTTGGTGTTGTTGGTGTTGTTGGTGTTGTTGGTGTTGTTGGTGTTGTTGGTGTTGTTGGTGTTGTTGGTGTTGTGGTGTTGTTGGTGTTGTTGGTGTTGTTGGTGTTGTTGGTGTTGTTGGTGTTGTTGGTGTTGTTGGTGTTGTTGGTGTTGTTGGTGTTGTTGGTGTTGTTGGTGTTGTTGGTGTTGTTGGTGTTGTTGGTGTTGTTGGTGTGTTGGTGTTGTTGGTGTTGTTGGTGTTGTTGGTGTTGTTGGTGTTGTTGGTGTTGTTGGTGTTGTTGGTGTTGTTGGTGTTGTTGGTGTTGTTGGTGTTGTTGGTGTTGTTGGTGTTGTTGGTGTTGTTGGTGTTGTTGGTGTTGTTGGTGTTGTTGGTGTTGTTGGTGTTGTTGGTGTTGTTGGTGTTGTTGGTGTTGTTGGTGTTGTTGGTGTTGTTGGTGTTGTTGGTGTTGTTGGTGTTGTTGGTGTTGTTGGTGTTGTTGGTGTTGTTGGTGTTGTTGGTGTTGTTGGTGTTGTTGGTGTTGTTGGTGTTGTTGGTGTTGTTGGTGTTGTTGGTGTTGTTGGTGTTGTTGGTGTTGTTGGTGTTGTTGGTGTTGTTGGTGTTGTTGGTGTTGTTGGTGTTGTTGGTGTTGTTGGTGTTGTTGGTGTTGTTGGTGTTGTTGGTGTTGTTGGTGTTGTTGGTGTTGTTGGTGTTGTTGGTGTTGTTGGTGTTGTTGGTGTTGTTGGTGTTGTTGGTGTTGTTGGTGTTGTTGGTGTTGTTGGTGTTGTTGGTGTTGTTGGTGTTGTTGGTGTTGTTGGTGTTGTTGGTGTTGTTGGTGTTGTTGGTGTTGTTGGTGTTGTTGGTGTTGTTGGTGTTGTTGGTGTTGTTGGTGTTGTTGGTGTTGTTGGTGTTGTTGGTGTTGTTGGTGTTGTTGGTGTTGTTGGTGTTGTTGGTGTTGTTGGTGTTGTTGGTGTTGTTGTGTTGTTGGTGTTGTTGGTGTTGTTGGTGTTGTTGGTGTTGTTGGTGTTGTTGGTGTTGTTGGTGTTGTTGGTGTTGTTGGTGTTGTTGGTGTTGTTGGTGTTGTTGTTGTTGTTGTTGTTGTTGTTGTTGTTGTTGTTGTTGTTGTTGTTGTTGTTGTTGTTGTTGTTGTTGTTGTTGTTGTTGTTGTTGTTGTTGTTGTTGTTGTTGTTGTTGTTGTTGTTGTTGTTGTTGTTGTTGTTGTTGTTGTTGTTGTTGTTGTTGTTGTTGTTGTTGTTGTTGTTGTTGTTGTTGTTGTTGTTGTTGTTGTTGTTGTTGTTGTTGTTGTTGTTGTTGTTGTTGTTGTTGTTGTTGTTGTTGTTGTTGTTGTTGTTGTTGTTGTTGTTGTTGTTGTTGTTGTTGTTGTTGTTGTTGTTGTTGTTGTTGTTGTTGTTGTTGTTGTTGTTGTTGTTGTTGTTGTTGTTGTTGTTGTTGTTGTTGTTGTTGTTGTTGTTGTTGTTGTTGTTGTTGTTGTTGTTGTTGTTGTTGTTGTTGTTGTTGTTGTTGTTGTTGTTGTTGTTGTTGTTGTTGTTGTTGTTGTTGTTGTTGTTGTTGTTGTTGTTGTTGTTGTTGTTGTTGTTGTTGTTGTTGTTGTTGTTGTTGTTGTTGTTGTTGTTGTTGTTGTTGTTGTTGTTGTTGTTGTTGTTGTTGTTGTTGTTGTTGTTGTTGTTGTTGTTGTTGTTGTTGTTGTTGTTGTTGTTGTTGTTGTTGTTGTTGTTGTTGTTGTTGTTGTTGTTGTTGTTGTTGTTGTTGTTGTTGTTGTTGTTGTTGTTGTTGTTGTTGTTGTTGTTGTTGTTGTTGTTGTTGTTGTTGTTGTTGTTGTTGTTGTTGTTGTTGTTGTTGTTGTTGTTGTTGTTGTTGTTGTTGTTGTTGTTGTTGTTGTTGTTGTTGTTGTTGTTGTTGTTGTTGTTGTTGTTGTTGTTGTTGTTGTTGTTGTTGTTGTTGTTGTTGTTGTTGTTGTTGTTGTTGTTGTTGTTGTTGTTGTTGTTGTTGTTGTTGTTGTTGTTGTTGTTGTTGTTGTTGTTGTTGTTGTTGTTGTTGTTGTTGTTGTTGTTGTTGTTGTTGTTGTTGTTGTTGTTGTTGTTGTTGTTGTTGTTGTTGTTGTTGTTGTTGTTGTTGTTGTTGTTGTTGTTGTTGTTGTTGTTGTTGTTGTTGTTGTTGTTGTTGTTGTTGTTGTTGTTGTTGTTGTTGTTGTTGTTGTTGTTGTTGTTGTTGTTGTTGTTGTTGTTGTTGTTGTTGTTGTTGTTGTTGTTGTTGTTGTTGTTGTTGTTGTTGTTGTTGTTGTTGTTGTTGTTGTTGTTGTTGTTGTTGTTGTTGTTGTTGTTGTTGTTGTTGTTGTTGTTGTTGTTGTTGTTGTTGTTGTTGTTGTTGTTGTTGTTGTTGTTGTTGTTGTTGTTGTTGTTGTTGTTGTTGTTGTTGTTGTTGTTGTTGTTGTTGTTGTTGTTGTTGTTGTTGTTGTTGTTGTTGTTGTTGTTGTTGTTGTTGTTGTTGTTGTTGTTGTTGTTGTTGTTGTTGTTGTTGTTGTTGTTGTTGTTGTTGTTGTTGTTGTTGTTGTTGTTGTTGTTGTTGTTGTTGTTGTTGTTGTTGTTGTTGTTGTTGTTGTTGTTGTTGTTGTTGTTGTTGTTGTTGTTGTTGTTGTTGTTGTTGTTGTTGTTGTTGTTGTTGTTGTTGTTGTTGTTGTTGTTGTTGTTGTTGTTGTTGTTGTTGTTGTTGTTGTTGTTGTTGTTGTTGTTGTTGTTGTTGTTGTTGTTGTTGTTGTTGTTGTTGTTGTTGTTGTTGTTGTTGTTGTTGTTGTTGTTGTTGTTGTTGTTGTTGTTGTTGTTGTTGTTGTTGTTGTTGTTGTTGTTGTTGTTGTTGTTGTTGTTGTTGTTGTTGTTGTTGTTGTTGTTGTTGTTGTTGTTGTTGTTGTTGTTGTTGTTGTTGTTGTTGTTGTTGTTGTTGTTGTTGTTGTTGTTGTTGTTGTTGTTGTTGTTGTTGTTGTTGTTGTTGTTGTTGTTGTTGTTGTTGTTGTTGTTGTTGTTGTTGTTGTTGTTGTTGTTGTTGTTGTTGTTGTTGTTGTTGTTGTTGTTGTTGTTGTTGTTGTTGTTGTTGTTGTTGTTGTTGTTGTTGTTGTTGTTGTTGTTGTTGTTGTTGTTGTTGTTGTTGTTGTTGTTGTTGTTGTTGTTGTTGTTGTTGTTGTTGTTGTTGTTGTTGTTGTTGTTGTTGTTGTTGTTGTTATTGTTATTGTTATTGTTATTGTTATTGTTATTGTTATTGTTATTGTTATTGTTATTGTTATTGTTATTGTTATTGTTATTGTTATTGTTATTGTTATTGTTATTGTTATTGTTATTGTTATTGTTATTGTTATTGTTATTGTTATTGTTATTGTTATTGTTATTGTTATTGTTATTGTTATTGTTATTGTTATTGTTATTGTTATTGTTATTGTTATTGTTATTGTTATTGTTATTGTTATTGTTATTGTTATTGTTATTGTTATTGTTATTGTTATTGTTATTGTTATTGTTATTGTTATTGTTATTGTTATTGTTATTGTTATTATTATTGTTATTATTATTGTTATTATTATTGTTATTATTATTGTTATTATTATTGTTATTATTATTGTTATTATTATTGTTATTATTATTGTTATTATTATTGTTATTATTATTGTTATTATTATTGTTATTATTATTGTTATTATTATTGTTATTATTATTGTTATTATTATTGTTATTATTATTGTTATTATTATTGTTATTATTATTGTTATTATTATTGTTATTATTATTGTTATTATTATTGTTATTATTATTGTTATTATTATTGTTATTATTATTGTTATTATTATTGTTATTATTATTGTTATTATTATTGTTATTATTATTGTTATTATTATTGTTATTATTATTGTTATTATTATTGTTATTATTATTGTTATTATTATTGTTATTATTATTGTTATTATTATTGTTATTATTATTGTTATTATTATTGTTATTATTATTGTTATTATTATTGTTATTATTATTGTTATTATTATTGTTATTATTATTGTTATTATTATTGTTATTATTATTGTTATTATTATTGTTATTATTATTGTTATTATTATTGTTATTATTATTGTTATTATTATTGTTATTATTATTGTTATTATTATTGTTATTATTATTGTTATTATTATTGTTATTATTATTGTTATTATTATTGTTATTATTATTGTTATTATTATTGTTATTATTATTGTTATTATTATTGTTATTATTATTGTTATTATTATTGTTATTATTATTGTTATTATTATTGTTATTATTATTGTTATTATTATTGTTATTATTATTGTTATTATTATTGTTATTATTATTGTTATTATTATTGTTATTATTATTGTTATTATTATTGTTATTATTATTGTTATTATTATTGTTATTATTATTGTTATTATTATTGTTATTATTATTGTTATTATTATTGTTATTATTATTGTTATTATTATTGTTATTATTATTGTTATTATTATTGTTATTATTATTGTTATTATTATTGTTATTATTATTGTTATTATTATTGTTATTATTATTGTTATTATTATTGTTATTATTATTGTTATTATTATTGTTATTATTATTGTTATTATTATTGTTATTATTATTGTTATTATTATTGTTATTATTATTGTTATTATTATTGTTATTATTATTGTTATTATTATTGTTATTATTATTGTTATTATTATTGTTATTATTATTGTTATTATTATTGTTATTATTATTGTTATTATTATTGTTATTATTATTGTTATTATTATTGTTATTATTATTGTTATTATTATTGTTATTATTATTGTTATTATTATTGTTATTATTATTGTTATTATTATTGTTATTATTATTGTTATTATTATTGTTATTATTATTGTTATTATTATTGTTATTATTATTGTTATTATTATTGTTATTATTATTGTTATTATTATTGTTATTATTATTGTTATTATTATTGTTATTATTATTGTTATTATTATTGTTATTATTATTGTTATTATTATTGTTATTATTATTGTTATTATTATTGTTATTATTATTGTTATTATTATTGTTATTATTATTGTTATTATTATTGTTATTATTATTGTTATTATTATTGTTATTATTATTGTTATTATTATTGTTATTATTATTGTTATTATTATTGTTATTATTATTGTTATTATTATTGTTATTATTATTGTTATTATTATTGTTATTATTATTGTTATTATTATTGTTATTATTATTGTTATTATTATTGTTATTATTATTGTTATTATTATTGTTATTATTATTGTTATTATTATTGTTATTATTATTGTTATTATTATTGTTATTATTATTGTTATTATTATTGTTATTATTATTGTTATTATTATTGTTATTATTATTGTTATTATTATTGTTATTATTATTGTTATTATTATTGTTATTATTATTGTTATTATTATTGTTATTATTATTGTTATTATTATTGTTATTATTATTGTTATTATTATTGTTATTATTATTGTTATTATTATTGTTATTATTATTGTTATTATTATTGTTATTATTATTGTTATTATTATTGTTATTATTATTGTTATTATTATTGTTATTATTATTGTTATTATTATTGTTATTATTATTGTTATTATTATTGTTATTATTATTGTTATTATTATTGTTATTATTATTGTTATTATTATTGTTATTATTATTGTTATTATTATTGTTATTATTATTGTTATTATTATTGTTATTATTATTGTTATTATTATTGTTATTATTATTGTTATTATTATTGTTATTATTATTGTTATTATTATTGTTATTATTATTGTTATTATTATTGTTATTATTATTGTTATTATTATTGTTATTATTATTGTTATTATTATTGTTATTATTATTGTTATTATTATTGTTATTATTATTGTTATTATTATTGTTATTATTATTGTTATTATTATTGTTATTATTATTGTTATTATTATTGTTATTATTATTGTTATTATTATTGTTATTATTATTGTTATTATTATTGTTATTATTATTGTTATTATTATTGTTATTATTATTGTTATTATTATTGTTATTATTATTGTTATTATTATTGTTATTATTATTGTTATTATTATTGTTATTATTATTGTTATTATTATTGTTATTATTATTGTTATTATTATTGTTATTATTATTGTTATTATTATTGTTATTATTATTGTTATTATTATTGTTATTATTATTGTTATTATTATTGTTATTATTATTGTTATTATTATTGTTATTATTATTGTTATTATTATTGTTATTATTATTGTTATTATTATTGTTATTATTATTGTTATTATTATTGTTATTATTATTGTTATTGTTATTGTTATTGTTATTGTTATTGTTATTATTATTGTTATTATTATTGTTATTATTATTGTTATTATTATTATTATTATTATTATTGTTATTGTTATTATTATTATTATTATAAGCTTTTATTAACCTTAAAAATTTACCATAGTTTATATACATACATA
Organism: Epistrophe grossulariae; assembly: GCA_929447395.1. Classification (NCBI taxonomy): domain Eukaryota; kingdom Metazoa; phylum Arthropoda; class Insecta; order Diptera; family Syrphidae; genus Epistrophe; species Epistrophe grossulariae. Next base: position 66,991,882 of record OV839566.1, on the reverse strand, counting down.
ATTTCAATACAGATTTCATTCACAATTCGTCCTTCCATCTTTTCTTTGGTCTTCCTCTTGTTCTTCTTGATTCTGCTGGTGTCCATTTTGTCAGAATTTTCGTCCATCTATCGTCTTGAAGCCTGGATATATGTTCTGCCCAACTCCATTTCATTTGTTTGATCTTTTTTACTGCGTCGGTTATATTTGTTTGTTTTCTAATTTCTTCATTTCTTATTTTTTGTATAGGTTTGATGTTAAGTAGTTTTTTCTCAATCTTTGTTTGGCATACTCTTAGTTTGTCAAGAAGATTTGCTGTTAGCCCGAGAGTTTGTAAACCATATGTCATTACTGGTAAGATTGACGAATCTAAAACGTATTTTCTTGTATTTTAATAAATATGATTTAAAATCACGAAAATATAGATCTTGTATCCTTGCTGAGCTTTGAGTCAAATATTTCTTTCAGCGTCCAGTATTGTTTCCAAGTATTTGTTATTCTTCGTGTTACTTCTTTCTATTCTTCATTTTCAAAAGATTTTATTTGTCCTAGATATGTGTATTCATTGACATAATTGATTTTGGTTTCTTGCAATAATATTTCGTCCTGTTTATGATTTGTCATAGCTTTGGTTTTTTCAAGATTTATTTCCAGTCCATATTCTGTACATAAAGTCGTTAGTTCTTTGATCATTTCTTGGATATGCTTTGCATTGTCCGAAAGAAGCACAATATCGTCCGCGAATCTCAAATTGTTTAATTTTTTGTTCCATATATTGATTCCATATTTATTATTCCACTGAAGTCTTCTGAAAATGTCCTCTAGGACTGCTGCGAATAATTGTGGTGATATTGGATCTCCTTGTCGAACTCCTCTCTTTATTTTGAAAAATCGTCCCAGTTTTTCAGTTTTGATCCTTGCTGTGTTGTCTTGGTAAATGTTTCGTATGGTCTTGATAATCACAGGATTTATGTTTTGTCTTGCTAATGCCGTCCAAATTTTACTTTGTTCCAAAGAGTCAAAAGCTTTACTGTAGTCTATGAATATCAAGTAGATTGGTTTTTTGTACTCGTAAAATTTTTCAATTATTTGGTTCAACGATTGAAGATGGTCTGTAGTTGAATAGCCTTCTCGAAAGCCTGCTTGTTCTTTTGGTTGTTGATTGTCAAGTTCTTTTTTCATGATTTTAAAAATTGTCTTTGAGAACACTTTATAAAGAGTCGATATTAAACTGATTGGTCTGTAGTTGTTAATGTTTTCCTTGCTTCCTTTCTTATGAATAAGTGTTATTGTGGTTTCTTTCCACTGAGTCGGTATCTTTTTAGTGGTCAAAATAGCATTGAAAAGTTTAGTCAATATTGGTAGTAATGACTTTTTACCTTATTTAATTAGTTCAGCTTTTATTCCGTCACTTCCTCCACTTTTCTCATTTTTCATTTCGTCTATAGATAGTTCTACATGTCTGGTTTCTATAATGGGATAGTTTGGTTGCAGATGGTGTTGAAGATATATTTCTGGGATTTCAATGTCTATGTCGTTTGGAGGTATTGTCGGTTGGTAAAGGGTTTCGAAGAATGAAGTAGCTGCATCATTATGTCCCGTCTTCTTGTTATATTTTTGTTTTTGTCTTTAACAGAAATTATCCATTCTTTCTTATCGTTATTCAAGTATGTTCTTGTCTTTTTAGTATACTTCGTTGTTTCTAAAATCGTCTTTATTCTTTCTTGGTTAAATGTTTCAATGTCTTTCTTAGAGTTGGTTTTGATAATTTTTCTTAAATTTGTTAATTCCATCTTTTCTTCCTCTGTTAAACCCTTCTTTTTTCTTAAGTTTTCCCGTCTATTTATTAAGTTCTTTGTTTCAATCGATATTTTGTCTTCTTTATGAGTTGTTGCTGTTGTTGCTGTTGTCATTATTGTGGTTTTACCTCCGTCTTTAATAATGGCTTCTAATGCATCGTATGTAGGTTTTGTGCGCGAATGTTGCAGTCAATTTCGTGTCTTATTCTTCTTTGGAGCAGTTCCTTGAACTTAGCAATGTTGTTCGATGGAACTGAGCGGGGGATTTGGTAATTTTGCTTGTTTTGTCCGATTCTTACATGGTTAATTTCGACTTTTGCTCTTAATAGCATGTGGTCAGTATCGAATTTCAGGTTATTAATAACTGATACGTCTTTTAAAAGTTTAAGTTTGTTGGTCAATATTAAATCAATCAATTTCGTTCTTTGTTCGTCCATCTGGTGAGATCCATGTCCATTTGTTTTTCTCTTTCTTTTGGAAGAATGAGTTGGCAAATGTCAGGTTCATCTCCTGCATCCACGACGCTAATTTCTCACCCCTCTTATTTCTAATCCCATATCCAAATGGTCCTATAGTTTCGTCTTCGTCTATATTTCTTTTTCCAATCTTGGCATTGAAGTCACCTATTATAAACATAACTTCTGTTTTCGTATCTGTGTATGTCTTTTCTAACAAGTTATAAAAGTCTTCAATGTCGTCTTCCGAAGCTTTTTCAGTTGGTGCATAGACTTGTATGACAGTTATTTTTTAATTTTTTTATTTGGATCGTCAAGCTACAAAGTCTTTCGCTGAAGAAACAAATGTCCAGAATGTTCTTTCTTAAATGCGGTTTTATTAAAAATCCAACTCCATGTAGTCCTTTTGTTTGTCCGATATAGCAGAATATGTTGTCATTTTTGAGATAGATAGTTTATTGATTTTGTTTAAATTTTACAATGGTTTGTTACCGCACATTTTACAATATAGTGATTTGATACAATGTATCTTTCAACTAAAATAGTATGTATATAAGTTTTATAATTTATCAATAAGGTTTATATAATTTTGTCCGGAGGAGAAAACAATAAAAACCTCCATTTAATGTAAGAATATAATAAAATCTTAAAGCTAATGACTAGTAAGGGTATGAAGTGTAACAGGTTAACAGATGAACCAATAAATGAATAAATGATAATTTTTGAACAATAAGTATGCGTAAATATATAATAAATTACATAAATATGTACATAATTGAATAAATAGAATAAAATAAAATAAATGAATAAATAAATAAATAATTTAAACAAAAATAATAACAAGTAAATAAATAAATAAATAAATAAGTAAGTAACTAAATAAATAAATAAATAAACAAAAAAAATGAACAAATAAATAAATAAACAAATAAATAAATAAATAAATACATAAATGAATAAATGAGTAAATAAATAAATAAATAAATAAATAAATAAATAAATAAATAAATAAATAAATAAATAAATAAATAAATAAATAAATAAATAAATAAATAAATAAATAAATAAATAAATAAATAAATAAATAAATAAATAAACAAATAATCAAATAAACAAAGAAACAAATAAGTAAATAATTAAATTAATAAATGAATTTATAAATCAGTTTACATTAATACATAGATATCACAGGTAAATTTTTAATTTTGATTATTTAGTTCACTAACCAAATTGTTCTCAGCAAGATCAAGTCGATCAAAGAATTTTGTTGTGAGTTTAATTATTCTATCTTCGATCAATTGACATTCGCCTTTACGTGGAGATCTAAGGTGGAATGATGCCAGGGTAGATTGAGCATCATTTTTAAAACTTTATTTTGAGCAACTTGTAGTTTTTTTATATGAGTTTTAGCTGCGTTTTTCCATACTGGACAACCGTACAAAAGTATTGCCTGAAATATAACCTTACAAATTATCGTTTTATTCTCGACTGAAAGTAAAGACTTCCTATTGATAAAAGGGAACAGCAGTTTGGTTGCTATCTTGACTTTTTTTTAGTGATTGTGAAATATGGTGATTGAATGTTAATTTAGAATCAAGGAAAATACCGAGATATTTCACTTGATTGTCCCAAGAAACCGCTCTACCTAAAATTTGCAAATTATTGCTTGGGAGATAACAAGCTTTTCTTTTTCTCGTGAAAAAGATTGCTTGTAACTTGTCAGCATTAAGTTTGATTTTCCGTCGATTGTAATATTGGTATAATATTCTCATCGCATTATTTAAGTTCGTCTCGATGTTGAGACCAAACGTATGCGAAGAAAGTATTGCAGTGTCGTCAGCAAAAATTGCTGCTTCACAGGATGGTAATTTGGGAAAGTCAGAGGTATACAGGTTATACAAGGTCGGTCCAAGGACAGATCCTTGAGGGACACCAAAATCAAAGTGTATTATTTCCGAAACACTACTATTTACATGTACCATAAAACATCTACTTGAAAGAAAACTTTGAACAATTTTACACAGATAAGGTGGAAAATTGAGGGAAATCATTTTATAAATAATACCATTGTGCCAAACTGAATCGAACGCTTTTTCGATGTCTAACAATATCATTCCAGTAGACATACCTTTGGAGCGATTGCTTTTAATTAAGTTACTTATACGAAGCACTTGATGAGATGTACTGTGGTATCTCCTGAAACCAAATTGTTCATTTGGATATAAGTTGTTATCAGTTATTATTTTAACAATTTTGTTTTTAATTATTTTCTCATATATTTTGCTGATATTGCTGAGTAAACTGATTGGTCTATAACTTTCAGTCCAAACAGGGTTTTTGCCGGCTTTGAGAATTGGTATTACCTTACCTATTTTCCAAGTAGTAGGAAAATATTGCATTTTCAAGCAAGCATTTATGACGAATGTAAGGAAGATTATTCCGATTTTAGGCAACATTTTTAAGTAAAGATTTTTAACTTGATCGAGCCCACTAGATTTTCTTGATTTAAGTGTTTGAACAACTGCAGCTACTTCTTCTTGAGTTGCTAAAATATTTTCTGGTTTAAGTTTTGAACAGTTGTATCTACCAGATGATCTGTTGAAACCTCGCCTAGGTATTGTGCTACAGAAAGGTTTTCGGAGAAGCTAAGAGCAAGAGCATTTGCTTTTTCCAAATCCGTATAATGGATTCTTGAATCGTTTTTCAGAAAAGGAACCTGTCGATGTTTGTTTTTTACAATTTTTACAATATTCCAAAAGGGTTTTGCATTTTTCTCTAAGGAACGTAGTTTATTATTCCAGACAAGATTTCTTTTGTTTGATAATTCATAAGAGATTTGGCGATTTAAATATGTAACGTTATCACGAAAAATAGGTTGGCGATATCTTTGCCAGTTTCTTCTTTGAATGTTTCTATTTTTTATAAGTTCCAATATATGCGGCGAAAGACTTTGGTGAAATGGTTTTTTATTTACTTTTGGAACAGAACGATTAACAGAGGCAATGATGTCTTGAGTAAAGTTATGCACAATATTATCAACTTCATTATTGCTGCTTACACTTTCTAGACCAGTAGGAATATTTCGAAGTTTACTTTTTAAAGTTGACCTAAAACGTGTCCAGTTTTCATTTTTAAAAACTAGGTAATGTAGTTCTTGTTTTATTCCCGACCAAAGAAGTTCACATAATACAGGATAATGATCAGAGCTGAGCTCATTTAAAGTAATTGGTGAGGTTAATTGACTAGACACATTTGTTACAAAAATATCGAGAACAGAGGGACTTCCACGAGAACTATTGGGGACATAAGTAGGACTAGGAGGAAACAACACATTTACTGGTAAAGTATTGGACAGATCATATAAAATATTTCCAAAGGAGTTTGCCCTAATGCAACCCCATTCTCTGTGTTTGCTATTGAAATCACCACCAATAAGAAAGTCTCCACTTACAGCGAAAAGTTTTCTCAAGTCATGATTCAAGCATAATCTTTTTTGCAACGATGATGAGCCACCTGGAAAATACACGCAATATATTTTAACTGTCCTACGATTCATTAATTGGACTTCAATACCAATATTTTCTATTAGTTGTTGTCATTTTTGCTTTCAATTATTTTTTGTTAAAATATTCTTGTTTCCAAGAGTCTAATTATGTCCCAGTTGATTTTTGATAATGCTTGCTTTAATTCAAATTGTCTTGCCTCGCTTGATAGAGTTCTCACATTTAGAGTACAGTACATATTCAAAGAATTTTATGTCGGTTCGCAGATTGGGGGGGTTGAGCCTACTTCCCTCACGATGGCTAATCGGCTTGAGAGAGTTTTGTTATTTAAATTTTGTTTTCTTAAGACTTCCGTTGTTCACCTTTTTTCTTGTTATGTTGTTGTTTTCATGGTCAGCGGTTCTTTTCCTATTGTCCTTGAATTGCTAGTTATTATTGTTGTTATTGTTTTCTTCTTGTGCATTTGGTGGTCGGCTCTTAAAAAAGTTAAATACGCTCGAGGTCTTCATTTTTTCGTTCTCATTTTTGTTACTTTGTTGGTGTTTTATTTTTTTAGTGTGATTTGAGCTTTGAGCTTTGTTATCTATTTTGTTTTGTTCAATTTTTCTCTTTCGGTTTGGTGTTTGAGTCGATAGGGGGGAATTTGGTTTTGGATTTAAGTTTTCGGTCTGTCCTAATTTTTCTTCTCTTATTTTTATTTCAGATTTTGTTAGATCATCTTTTATATAGATAATTGCTTCTTTATAGTGTTTGAGTTTCGTTTTGTTTTTCATTATGTCGTTTTTCGTGATTTGGGTTGTCAGTCCAACTAGAATTGGTCTTATTTTGTTTTCTTTTTTACCAATCCATCTGATAAAGTCGATGTCTCTACCTGTTATTGGCACTTCTAAGATGTTTTTTATTATTTGTAGAACACAGCCAAGAAGTTCTTCCATGTTTGCTTCTTGTTCTTTAATGTTGTAAATCACAATGTTTTTTCTTTTTAATGTCCTCTCTATATAGTTAATTTTTTGTTCTATATGGTCTTGTCTTTCTTCTAAGGCTTTGTTTTTGTCCATTAATGTATTAAGCTGTCGGTTAAGTGTTTCACCTTTTTCTCTTATTTCATTTGTTAAGTCATTCTTTAAAAACGCCATTGATTTTAGGATCTCTTCCAATTTATTCGCGACTATACTGTTGTCAGTCATGATTTCACTTTTTGTCGCCTTTACTGTAGCCGTACAGCGGTTGTCTAATCAGTTGTCAGTTGTTGAAATGTCAGATGTCAAATTAAAAATCCGATTTAAACGTGTTGCTGGTTGTTTATTTTGTTATGATTTTGTTATAATTTCTTTTATTTCTTTCAATTTACTTGTTAATTAAGTTTTAAAATATAGTTCATTTAGCCCAAATTAATGGTTTCAAAAAACCATTAATTGATGGCATAATTAAAAAATCCTCTGATAAGTTGAGAAAAGAAAATATATCGACCATTTTCACTCAAACACAAAATTTAAACGAACGACGAGTATCTATGACCTATGTACCTAGTATCACTAATCGACTCACGCATCTAAACAAGCAACAACAAATCACGCATTTAAACAAGAAACAACGAGTTACGAACATTATTGGGTTCAGCAAAAGATAAAAAACCTTTTTGCGAGAAGAGTTTCATTTATCAAATCACCTGCCAGATTGCCAGCAAAAATACATTGGACAGACGAGACGTGCGGAGAAATGCCGCATTGAAGAACACCGTCGTTACATCGATAAGAGAGAGCACAGCAGTAGCAGCCCACACATACGATTTAAACCATGACAAACCTCATTTCATGAAAAAAATTGAAAATAATTATAAATCAATAAAAACAGTTCTATAGCCCAATGGAGTCTTTTTTATTTTCTCTTCTCAAGTAATGTTAAATATTTCTTTTGTTACATCGTAAATTTCTTAACTTGTCAAACTTTGTAATATTCTTGTTTTTTTTCGTTTTTTGCTCTTTTTGTTTATCTATTGTATTCTTTCTTTTGTAGTGTACTAGTATATTTACCCGAACAGTTGGCTTCGCTAACTGTCACACGATGTATGTGCAAGACAATGTACTTGCAAGACAATGTATTTGCAACACAATGTATTTGCAACACAATGTTGCAATACAATGTATGTTGCGACAGAAAGTATTTTGCAACACAATGTATTTTGCAACACAATGTATTTTGCAACACAATGTATTTTGGAACACAATATATTTTGCAACACAATGTATTTGCAACACAATGTATTTGCAACACAATGTATGTATTTGCAACACAATGTATGTATTTGCAACCAATGTATTTGTAGCACAATGTATTTGCAACACAATGTACCTATTTGCAACTCAATGTATTTTGCAACACAATGTACTTGCAACATGTATCTCTTTATCTCTTGGTTCAGTATTGACCTACTTTTCTACCTCAAGCCTGATAATTCACCTTAATTTTAGGAAATTAACCTTGAAAATCTGACCATTGTTACTCCATCTAGGCTACCTTTTATTCCAGTAACTCACTTAGTTTCACCTTAGTTGATAAAAATCGATTGCGGGTCCCCTGCCCCGCTCACGCAACTCCGTTGCTCCGCTTAGGGTATGTTCAGTCGCCAGGCAGGCGCCCAAGTCAACAGTTTTCTCGGAGAAAGGTACCTTTGGGTGAACCGTATGAATTGTTTTGCTAACTTAATATAGGTTCACTGTTTAGCCGGATAGATACATACTTAATTAAAATTTAAAAAACTTGACCTTGAAAATCTGACCATTATAACTGAAGTTATACTTGCCACGTCAATCACTTGACTTCACTTTGCATGATTCTAAATTATTGCTTAGTCGATTTGATGGTTAGGTAGGTAGATAGTAGATACCTAACAAATATAATTATACCTAGGTACCTACTTTAACACACTGTCGTTTAAGAATACATATAAGATTAGAAGATAATTATGAATTTATATTATTGCAAATAAACAATACAAATATATCACAAACTTTTGTATGTAACTATGTATATGCGTTAACTGACATTATACCTACCTAGATACCTCTCTTAATTTTAAGACCTTAATCTTAAAAATCATATCATTAGAAAAGAAACCAAATCAACCCTTTTCTATTAATTTACATACCTACATTATGTGCTTACATAGACACATACATATAGATGTAGGTATGTACATAATATGTATTTTAATATCCATGTCAGCGAAATCGATTTTTTTAAATCAACGTCGAAATAATTCACCTTTTTTAAATACCTACATTTTCATATGATTTCAATTATTATTTTATTATTATAATAACTCAAAATAAGTTAGCCTACCATTTAACCTTTATTTTAAGATTAATTAAAGACCTTAATCTTACAGATCCGATAAGTAGAACAAAAGATATAAGCCAACTAAAAAATATACTCTACCCACATCATAAATTTCCTTAAAAGGTTCCAGTACACGTGCATGAACATTTTAAGGCATCAACCTTAACGATCCGATCATAAGAACAAAAGTTATCAGCCAACCAAACCAACCATGAGGGGACTTTTAGTATTGTTGTGCATGAAAAAAAATACCTACAACCAACATAATATAAATAATATATATACCTACATGTATAGGAAATTATGATTTTTTGTTGCACACACTCGACCATCTTTAGAATAGCCATCTCCTTCCCACCAGTATATTGATATAGGAAAGTTTTTTTTTTTGTTTTATTGTATTCCTCTTTGTTTTTACGTTTGCCTCGATGAAATTTTTTCCCGAAAATATTATTTCATGTTTTTAGTATGAAATTTTGAAAGGTTTTGAAAATTTTTTTGTTGCTCTAACTCGACTGTCATTGTGGCTTTAATTTAAAGTTTGAATTTTAAAAATCGGACAATTGGTTGTGAAGATATAAGCATTTGAATGAATGGAAAAGGGGTGTTTTTGAAATTTAACAAAAATTGGACAATTCTCCACTGAGACACGATGGTTGGCAATGAACAACAACCCCATTTTTTTGGTGTTTTGCGAGATTTTTCAAACTATTTCTTTTTAAACTATTGTGAAGGTCGTGTGGGGTGTACAATTATGAATGATGTATCAAATTAATTGTGTATTTTCGTAGATGCGACTAAAAGAAAAACTAATCGTATGGGTGCAATAACTAATGAGTTATGGGGTGATTAATAAAACAACAGAAAACATGTCAAAATGTGTGTTAAAAAAATTTTGAAAAATCTAAAATTTGTATAATAAATGTAAATCAATTATATGTATGAGGTGTATGATTTTGAGATTTTTTAAAGAAACGGTTATTTTTTAAAAATTAAAAAAGTAGTAAAAATTGTATTGAAAAAATGTAAATTTTTGAAAGATAAAAAACGATGTTAAAAAAAAAAAAAATCAAAATTTTGTAAAACATGGATAATTTTTTTTTGAAAAACCTTTACAATGGTATTTTATTTATTTAAATCGGACTACCCCCTGATTTATTGGAATTATGTAATTTGTGAAATTTGAAGTATAAAAAATTTTGTATCTCGCTTTGTAGATTTTATAGAATTTATTTTTAAATTAATAAAGTTCTGGAAATTTAATAATGCATTTAATAAAAAATAAATGAATATTGTACAACTTACCGTTTGAAAGTTAGTTTTTGAACCTTTGACCAATTTTACCTTATTTTACCCTATTTATAATGGTAATTTTAAAAAATCCCTTCTTAGTGCTCACTTACATAAAATTTGTAATATAAAAAAAATAATAAAATATTTTAAAAACTTATAGTATAAGCTGTGCGTTGATAGCCTAAAAATGTATGAATAAGTGATGCAGTGAGCGATTCTTTCTTTTATATAGTTAATTTGCGTATTTCGCTGAAGATGGTCTGCAAATTAGACCGAAATGCATTCAATTTTAAAATTAAAATTGAAGTTTAAAATTAAATTTTTATTGCGTTGTTTTTTATTTATGAACTATTGCGGTAAATAAGGAAAAAACAAAACCTAAAATAAATATTATACTGATTGTTAATTGAAATAATTGTTTTATAAATGTCTAAGGCCGCGTTTCCCAAAGTGTGCTCCGCGAAGAATATCCAAGTGCTCCGCGGAAATATCGGAAAAAATATTAAAATTCCATCAGACTTGTTAATTTTGAGCTTCTGAACTTGTCATTTTGATCACAGCAATCGAATTTGAAAAGTACATTTAAAAAATTTACCCTATTTGCCATTTCAGCATACTTAAGGTACATTAGAAATAAAAAAATCATTTGTGTATTTTAAAACTTTGAATAACGCAAGCGGTATTCTTTTTTAAATTTGCTCTCGTGGGATTTATCCCTTTTTGTGGGAATTTCACGTTTAAAATAAGCTAAAAGTGAAAAAGGGATTTTTTACAACTCATTGGTGTAAGGGATTTTAATTGTTCATTTTATTTAAAAAAAATTGTATTGAACTATGAACAAAGACCCTATTTAGATTGTGACTTTTCACAACGCCATGACGATGGTGAGATCGGTGAAGGGAACAGAGCTCCTCACCCACAAAATCATAGTCATGGCGTAGTGAAAAGCCACAATCCTTCGATAATAAAATTGTCATTTGAGTTTCATTGGGTTTTTTTTTCGTATTAATTTCTATGATTTTATTTTTGCCTTTTTTTGTTGCAAATGGTTAACTCGTGCATTCAATGTAAATTTTCAAATTTTTTTTATTTTTTACCAATGCGGAATGCATATTTGTCTCTAAACTTTACTGCGTAGTCAAAATGTATGGGATTATATTTTTCCTAATAAAATACATAATTCGAACTGATGCGGCTCTTCGAAATGAAGGCTGAGTCAGAACCTTCCTAATTGACGATGACTTGGTTTTGAGCACATGCTGTGTAATGAGAGTTGGCTATTTAAATTAGCGGATCTAGCCGATATTTTTAAAAAACTAAATGATTTGAGTTTATTACTTCAGGGAAATGCAATAACTGTTTTCGATGCCAGTGATAAAGTAGAAGCATTTAAAAAGAAAATCCAGTTTTTGGCTAAATCTATGAAAAATAGAAACATTGGCAGCTTCCCAACGCTCAACGAATTTAAAGAAGAAATAAATTTGGACATACCCGAAGATATTTTAAATGAGTTCCATGTTCACCTGTTAGGTTTGCTCCATAGCTTCCACTGCTATTTTTCCGGAAGAGTACCACTCAAATATTAAGGAAAACGTGTGGGTTGCAAACCCATACTATGCCGCGTTGGAAAAGCCAAATTCCCTGACATCGTTGCAAATTTGAGTGCTTGATTGATATGATATCAGATTCTTCAAAGGAAAATTTTAAAACGAAGAACTCTTTGTCAGAGCGCTTTTTATTTCCCCTCTTATTCTTCCAAATTTTAATATTTATGAATGTACCAAAACTAAATTTAACTTGAAGTCTTAAGAAAATATGAATACTCAATTGGTGTTTTTTTTTTAGATTCCTTCCACTTGCTCATGTTTTTGAACTCCTTGCCGAAAGTGTCTGCCTTTTAACCGGAGTTCCAATCGGCTATTCAACACCATTGACATTGATCGATACCAGCAGTAAAATAAGAAAGGGATGTAAAGGTGATGCAACTGTCCTGAAACCAACTTGTATGACAACAGTGCCGGTATATTGTATAATTTTCTATAAAAGCTCTAAAATTTTTTATGTTCAGTATCAATATTTTTAGCTAATTTTGGATCGTATAACTAAAGGAATAAATGACAAAGTAAATGCTGGTTCACCCTTTCAAAAAGCTCTGTACAACTTCTGTTACAATTACAAAGTGAAATGGACTGCACAAGGATATCAAACACCAGTTATTGATAGGTGAGGTAGATACTTTATTGGTATTTATAACTTTATTTTGAATATTTCTATTGGAATTATAGGTTAGTTTTTAAAAAAATTGCCAAGTTAATGGGAGGAAGAGTTCGAATAATGATGTCTGGTGGTGCACCACTTGCACCTGATACCCATGAACAGATTAAAGTCTGTCTCTGTGTGGACCTGGTTCAAGGATACGGTTTAACTGAAACAACATCTGGAGCAACTGTAATGGACTGTGAGTAAAGAATTAAATATCGTGGTTATATGTTTTAAGAATCAATTTTAATCAGCCTCATGTTAAGGTATTAGGATGATACTACTAAACATTTTTTAGCTGTAAAGATCTTTACTAATATTTTCTTAGTTTTTAAATTTTTTTATCTGGTATCATACTTAATCTTTTTCTTCTGTAAATCTCTAAAACACTTGCCCGCTTCTCAGAATTGCAATCAATTATGTAGAGAATTTCCAATTGTTGTAAAAAGATGAGTGGTAGGGCTTGAAGTGCATACAAATGAAAAAATAGAATATTTGAGGTTGTCCACTTAGTGGCGTGGTTTACATGGCAAGTTTTCATGTTATCACTCATTTGGAAGTAAAAACTAAATTTTTGGATCATGAAACTTCATCCCAATAGAGAAGATCCCTCGTTGTTGTTATAAGTTGTAAAGCATATTTTTTGATGATCTACATGGATCAATTCTGATTATCAGGTCTATCATCGTATCCGTTCGGGAAATCTTACGATCGGAAAAATGTTCCGATCGGAGAATTTATTCTGTTCATGCTAACAGAATCGTAAAATAAATATTGCCGCGTACCAACGCATGTATTTGACATGAACATCAAAATTAATATTTTTAAATAAGCAATAGTGAAACAAACAAACATGGATAGCGCAGCAGCATTTTTGGAAGCTGAAAGATACGAAGAAAGGACACAGGTGGACGCGTACTGAAATTTCGGGCGATGTCTGGTTTGGAATTCATTAAATCAACCAGACGGTCATATTGTACCTGACTGGTTTTTTTCTTTTTGCTGAAAGGTTAAATAGTAATTTTCAATCTAATAATAAATATATACGAGAAAATGTTTACTTACTTTTCTTTTTGTATTTCCTCCGTCATTTTAATTTAAACTTTATTATTTTAGTCTTTTAATTATTTTCGGAAAATTTCTCACTTGCCATTTGCTGTCGTACAAATCGGAAAGAAAAATGGCCGCGTTCATGTTTGTATCCAAAGCGATCTGGATAGCTTTGTGTTGTTGTAATCCCTTGTAAAATCACAGCTGATGTCAAAGCAGCTGTTGCCGAAAAATTAATCTCAAGCTATCCTAAAAATTCTGGGATACTTATATATCTTATGAGAAACGGCAACAACAGCTGATTTGCGTTCAGAAACATTCTGGATACTCGAGTATCTTAGATAGGCTATCCTAGTGAAACCTGAACGCGGCCAATAAAAGGATTGCAACGCGCGAAAAGCAATCCATCGCTCATATTTTGACAGCTCGTCGCCATGCATCGCACAGAAATTCAAATTTTCAACGCACCTTAAATTTTTTTCGTATACCTCTCCGATTTATCCATCGGAAGGCTTAGAATGATATAAAATTCGTACATTTCGTAAAAATCGGAGAAAATTTTGTTCCAATCGGTTACGATGATAGACCTGAATAAAAACGGATATTTTCAATTTGACATGAAAAAATGTTTACATGTATGAGTGAATGCAGGGGTGGAATCGGCTAAGGTGATAAATGATTGTCACATCAACCGTGGTCAAATGTGATTGTCATTTAGTTTTCCGTCTGGGTAAGGTGATTCAACTCAATTCAATACAATTGAATATTTTCCAATGGCATTTGTCAAAAACATGGTTGCCACAGTGAATGTTTCAAATGTTTGTAATGAGCTATCGAAAATATAGAACGAAAATGACGTCTTTGCGATATAATTCTTATGTTTTCTTCATATTCCGGAATGTAGTAAACTTTTTCGGTTACAAGAATGTTCATTTTTGTCTGTATGAACGGTAAAAAAAAGAACTCTGAAAAATTCATACAATTTTTGTAGGCTGCTGGTAACTCTAGTCGTACTCAGACAGAAACCTCAAATTTGTTGGAAAATGACAATGGGTGCGTTCAATCGATTACGTTTTACATCTGAATTTTCAGATTTCTGAATTTTTGGAGCTTCTGATTGGCCAGCTGTCATAAAAAGTTAGATGACTTTTAGTTACGTTTCATCCGAATTTTCAGACAAGAAATTCTCATCTGAAAATTCAGATGAAAGTTGTTTGTGGTGGGGGAAGTGCCAAAAGCACACATAAAAGCTGAACTTTATAATTTTCGTCTTGTTGGTGGTTGATTTTTTTAGTTTTTGTCATGAAAATTTAATACTTATTTAAATGAACGAACTTTTTGTGAATTTTTAAATCAACAATTTTTTTAATTGATGTTTGGAAAGTTTTTATATGTTTTTGTAAGTCATACATATCAATAAAAGGACTTTTAATGAAGGTAATGAAACCTGTTGCTGATTTAGTTACATATATATTCATCCTCACAACTACTCACTCTCAATATTTATTTACAAATGTAATTAAAGTTCTATTTTATTTCGCTTCAATGTAAATCCTTTAGGTAAATGCAGAAATTTGACACAATGACTTTCGACTGAAATTTCAGATTTTTTTTGCGTTCAACGACATAAATTCAGAAATCTGAAAATTCAGATGCTAAGCTATTTTTATTGAACCCGCCCAATCATATTTTTGATGTAATAGCTCTTTAGCTATCAAATGTGATATCATCTCAAGCCGGAACCACATCTATCTCGTGTGGTGTGTTGTGGTGTGGTGCGGTGTGTCGTTGAATGTGCACACTTGTGTGTAGTGATGTTGAAAAAGAAAAGTACAGATATATATGTCATGACATGACTGTTGTTTTGGTTTTTGTTTATAATATAAGTGTTCTCTTTCTTACAAAGAGTAAACTCCACATCGTGGTATGGCGCAATCGAAACAGAAGCGATTCCTCCACAACACACCACTCCACAACACAACACGCTTCCCAAATGTGGTTCTAAGCATATGAAACACATTGGAGCGATAGCGACACACCACTGCACAACACACCACACGAGATAGGTGTGGTTCTGGCCTTACACAGACTGAATTGCTTGATTGTGACTCTCACTTATCGCAAATCACCTTACACGACTCCACCCCAGATCAAATTTCTCAAACTAAAAAGATCGCATCTGTCGTCTTGAGATCTCATGTAGAATGCATCTTTTTTTGAATAAAAAAACGGGAAAAGAGCAATTCTTTACGACGAAATACGATGAACAATGACATTTTCGCTTTCGACAAAAATTAAAACCTGTAGTATATTTTTCATAAAGAAACTGAAATCTTTCTAAAGTAAATATTAGATGATACAAGTAAATTTCAAGTAAATTTTACTTGACAAAAAAAACTGGTCCGACCGATGAGTACAAGTAAATGCTGAAACACAACTCAAATTTTCAAACTTGTCGAAATAAATGTATTTCCCAGGCTTGTCCACAGAGTTGGACAAGTTAATTGTAATGCAACTCCGTGGGCTAGGTTATACAAATTAATTATGTATTTTTTGAAATTCATCAATAAATAAGTACAATAAAATTAACAAAATAAACAAATATATATAATAATAATTCTTAATTCTATTTTACTTAAAATTACATTGACATTTTATTTTGTTTTGGCACATAAGGGGCCTAATTTTATACATTGTCTTATATTTTTGTTCATAAAAATTATTTAAAAAAATGGCATTGATTGTTTTATTCTACTTAATTAATACTTGATGATTCATCTCGGGTTGTTCAAATCCGGTTGTCTTTGTGGTGGGATGTGGGGTAAGGCTGGTTTTTAGCCACGCTGGTAGTTTGACGCTGCGTCCTCGTAGAATTGGATTGCCTCGTTGTCGGTGATAGAAATTATTCCTTCGTCCAGTAGTGCTGTCACATCTAGGAATCGTGGATCAGGGTGTCTCTCTTCGCTTGTGATTGTTCTCACCAGCGGATTCGGATGATTGCTAAGGTTGGTCGTAAGCCTTTTGGCAGCACTGATCATATATTTGTCTAGGGGTATTTTTCCGTATGCCTTGTAGAGTCGCTTGATGCTGACGTGTTTTCGTCGCCGTTTGTCAAAGTGGAGTCCAGTGCAGATCCGCAAGACTTTCCTCTCAAACACTCCAAGCTTTCTCATGCTGGTTTTGGAAATAGTAAACCATACAGAAAAACAGTATGTGATGATTGGTCTGAGAAGTTGCTTATAGAGAAGCAACTTTGTCTTCTGGCTTAGTCCATTCCTTTTCCGCATAAGGGGGTTAATGCGGTGGAAAGCGAAATTCACTTTCTTCAGAGTAGCTGTTACGTGAGGGTTGAAACGTAACCTCTTCTCATAATTGATACCCAAATATTTCACAGATGGTTTCGTTGTTAGATGCGATCCGTCGGACAGATTGAGGAAAATGCTGCGGCAGCTTGTGGCTGAAGGTGTGTTTCGCTGTCCCGCTGGTCTTCTGAAGCAAGTCAACTCTCTTTTGGCAGAGTTAACTTTGTTTCCCCATCTTGTATAGAATTCCCACAACCGTCCAACGTGATCTTCTACTCTTCGGGGTGCAGCCACTGGTGACGTAGAGCTGGCATATGTTTGCGAGTCATCCGCATTGAGCAGATTCGAAGCGTTGGTGGGTTGAGGTTGATCCGATGTGAAGATGTTGTAGAGATATGGTCCCAGTTTTGATCCTCGGGCAACTCCTGCTCTGATGCTTTTGGATGTTGACTGTTGTGATCTTATTGAAAACAATTTATATATAAGAGGTTATATACCCTTTATTAAATATTAATTACAAAGTAAAGAATCTAAAGTTAAAGAAAACTATGCGAGGCCAAGAAGTTTTAAAACGGAAGTGACTTGTATATCTATATGACACATGTGTCGTGGTACAATCTAGCTGTTCATATGATTGTTCATGCAGTCAGATGTGTAAGAGGTTGTGTATTCCAGGGTTGTCAACACCTCCCTTGCTTAAGAAAGATCATAGTCCTTCATCCATCCAGGAGCTCGAACACTTCTGCCTGATGATCTTGTCCTTACTGGTTCTGGAGTGGTGCTTCTTGATGGGAATCCGTGGAAATCTGAATCTTCAGAAATCGATTCATTAAGGGCTACTCCGTAGTCAGCAACTGCGTTTGGAATTTCTTGAGATACTTCAACCTCCGATTGGTTGTGTGAAAATAAGTCAAGTAGGTCATCGAATGAATTTGATGACTTTTCTTTTTGTGAAAAATCTGAATATCTGAGTTTAATTTGATTTGTATGAGAACGAATAAGTCGTGTTTTGTTTTCATCGATGACCAGGATGTTGTAGTTTAAGCCTTTGTGTTCAATGATTGTTCCTGGTACCCAATGTTTCTTATTGTTCCGGTAGATCTTAGCGTAGACCATATCACCTGGGATGAACTTTCTGTTCCTAGCACCATGGTGCTTATCAAATTGCTGGTTTTGTTTTTCATTCGGTGTTGTTGAAATTTGTTTTTTAGATTTTAACAAGTCCAAAAAAGTTTTAATTTTCCGATGAATGCTTCGGGTGGAGATTTAAAGTCAACTACATTTCGATTTGGAGTGGAGCGGTTAGTTTGCAAAAATGTTTCCAAGTTATTTAGGCTTGTTCCTTCGTTTTTAAGCTTTTTAAGCGTTCGCTTGAGCGTATCCACAAATCGCTCAGATGGAATGACGATCCGGTCGTTGAGCATGAGTCATCCTTCGATAACAGCTAGTACGTCTCGTCTGGAATAAAATGGAACTAGTTCCGGCGGATTTTTGGTTTTCCATCCAGCTTTCATGGTACGGATGAGTGACTGTAGCAATTCACTCTTTTCTGTCGCACTTTTGACCATTTCGAAATTTAAAGGTAGCACTTCAATTACGTTGAGCAAATGTTTTGTGAGATTTTTCTCAATTTTCATATTTGCGATGACGATTACTTCATCCAATTCTGCTCTGGTGTCCATCAACCGAGAGAGAACATCGACAAATCCGAACTCTTTGGTGGAGATATATTGGATGTCAAAATCATACATCATGAGTATGAGTGCCCACCTCTGAAGGCGATTTCCCTTTTTATTTCCAAATATAGCTTTGAGTATTTTATGGTCAGTCAATAACGTGAATCTTCGCCCAAAAATCATTCGGTGGAATTTTTTTACAGCAAATATAAGTGCCGCTGCCTCCTCAATTTGACTGTACCTTGTCTCCGATGGGGTGAGAGACCTTACCGCATGCAGAACGACTTTTTCAGAGCCATCGGGAAATGTGTGAGCGATGTACGCACCCAACCCAACATTTGAGGCATCTGCTGCAACTTTTATCGGCAACTTCGAGTTGTAATGCGTGAGCAAAAGTTACGATGACAGAATGGATTTGAACTTGTCGAATGATTGCTGACAATTCTTGGACCATTCGAAATCGACGTTGTCTTGGAGTAAACTGCCCAAAGGTGCTCGAATCTCCCGCATTTGCTTAACAAACTTGCCATAGTAATTTACAATTCCTAGAAATGATCTAAGTTCAGTGATGTTCGATGGTGCTGGCATGCTTTTGATACGCTCTATTTTATCCGGATCTGGCTTCAAGCCGTTCTTATCCAAGATATGCCCAAGGTACTTGAGTTGAGGAACGAAAACCGAGCACTTTTCGATTTTCACTCCAACTCCAAGAGGCGTTGAAGAACTTGGTTTAAAATCCTCAAGTGATGCTCGAAATCTTTCCCTCCGATGATGAAATCGTCAATATAAGCTGCAGCGCCTTCAAAACCTGCAAGAACAGCATCTGCAATTTGCTGAAAAGCTCCGGGAGTTGGTTTTGTACCAGGTGCTAGCCTATTTGGCCTAAATAAACCTTTGTGAGTATTGATGGTTAGCAGCTTGGCAGATTCGGGTGTGACTTTCACTTGGAGATATGCATCAGCTACATCTATATGAGTGAAAATTTCGCTGTCTCCAATTTTTGTGAAAATGGCCTCCGGAGTCGGAATGGGGTATTCATGCGATTCTAGTTGATCATTTAACCCAGATAAATAATCTCCACATAGACATACCTCTCCTGAAGACTTCTTGACTACCACTATCGGTGCTGCCCAGTCCGAAAAATCAACTGGAATGATCCAGCCTCGGTCTTGTAGATGTTAAAGTTCACGTTCTATTTGAGGAAGAACAGCATATTATGCCACATCTCGTCTAGCTTGGAAAACTGGAACAGCGTCTGGCTTAAGATGAAGCTCAACCTCCATTTTGGAACACACTGAGGAGTCATCTGACTGAAACAGTTTAGCATACCGCTGCTTAATGCTGGCTATGGCTGCATGGCGATCGGCGGTTGTCGGCTGAATAATTCGACTAATGCAAACTTCGTTGATAGGTTTGTCCCATAAATGAAAAATTTCGCATAGATCTGTTCCTAAAATGTTCAAATCTTTAATTTTAGAAACAAATAAATTGCAAGATTTTACTTCCCCTTTTAGCCTCGACGACCGTTGCTTTTTTCAGCTTTTGTCGGAATTTGTTTATCGCTCTTTGATGAAAAACAGCTGCAATAACCCTCTTTGTGGCCAACATGATTAACTTTTGTGCATTCATGGTTCATGTAGCCACAATCTCGTGAGAAGTGCATCTCGCCACAACTCCAACAAGGGGATTTTGGCAAACTGTTTTGTTGTTTTTGCTGCTGTGCCGGCTGTTGATATTGATGTGTGGATTTTGTTGCTGTCTTTTGACGGCGTTGACTGACTTTAACGATGAAGACGTCTGTTCGATGAGTGCTGCATCTTTTCTAAGGCTGAACCATTTCTGGACACCAGACAGCAACTTGCTCAGATCGGAACTCGTGACTTTATCCAGTTTAGACAAAAGTTTTGTTCGGATGTCTGCGTTGGATGATGATTGTAGTCCTGTCACAAACATTAGACATTGAACTGGTCTGAAGTGAGTGCGCTTAGCTTGAAATCCTCACAGCTCTTGTTGACACGAGCTGCGTAGGCGGTAAAATCCTCCGTTGGAATTTTAACTGTCTGCAAACATCTATATCGAGAATTGAATAAACTCTCAGCAGCTCCAAACATTGCTTTGAGGTTTGCGACCGTGTCCTTGAAATTTACATGAAATGGCAAAATGTAAGATGCATACTTTTCATGTGCTATCGGATTGAGCTACGTAGGTACTGACAGACAGCCTGGAACTCTTAGAAAACAAAATTATAGTTCCATGGTGAATTCTGGTGAATAATGGTTTGCAACGAAGTATTTGCTTCTTCAACATCATATTCATCAGAAAAAGTTCTATTGAAGACATAAAGATGAATTATTTAATTTTGAGCTTACACGATACCAGCAAAATAATTTATCAACGTCGAGTTTGTAATTGACTTAAAATTTGATAACAAACAATAATTTTGACAACAATAATACCAAGATTGTCAATTGAATCATTCACAATTGATCAAAAAGCGTTCATTTCATCAAAAAAATTGATTTTTGACAACGATAATACCGATTCAGTAATTTTGTTGATAAATAATCAAATATCGTATTGATAATTGACAACCGTAATAGGGGTGTGTATAATGTTCACAATTTTAAATATTTTTGGATGAAACAAACGGTTATCAATAGAAAATATGTTAGGCAAATTACTTTTGTAGATTAAAAAAAAATAAAAAAATTCTTTGTACCTCAAAACCGCCAGCCAAGTGAAAAAATCATAAAATTTAGTTAATGCTTACGCATATGAATGGGAAATTCGTTAAATATTCATGTCGATTATAGAATCCGCAATTCTCGATCTGCAGTGATTTTCAGTGCAGTGCTCTCCTTTGGGGTGGACAAATAGAGTGGACCGATATCTTAAAATAATGTCCATATAATGTACCAACAACAACAAAAAAAAAATGGATCTTATATCACAAAATGCACAATTTTTGAATTAAGTCGCCCAACTACATAGAAAAGTAAAACCCCCAACTCTTCTGATTGGTCAAAAACCGTTATTTGTATGGAAAAAGTATGTTCTACGTTTTTCTGGAAATATTCCAAGCTACAAATAAGCCTTTGACACTTTTTTGTACAACTTACCATTTGGGAGTTATTCTTGAAAAACCATTTTGGGGGGCCTTTAACCCCCCGTAAAATTGTTAGCGGCGGTCATATCGATGGGGACTTTTGACAATTTCTTAAGAACACAATGAGGAAGCTATATACCAAAATCCAGCTTTCCGGCGATTATTTCCGAATTTAGCTATTTTTTTTCGCTTCATTGACTGGACTATTGATATAACGTCTTATAAAGTATGAAAGCCAACGAAATCAAATGAACTTTTTTACAAAGCCAATAGAAATGTGCAGTTAATTTTATTTTTTTTTAATTTTTTTTAAAGCTTTCACAGCAACTTTTTAGAGGCAAAAACGCAAAAAATATAATTTTTTTCTAATATTTTTGTAATTTTCGTCAATATTTATTTAATCTAGGAATAATTGGGCGGGTTCAATAAAAATCGTTTTACATCTGAATTTTCAGATTTCTGAATTTAAGTCGTTGAACGCAAAAAAAATCTGAAATTTCAGTCGAAAGTCATTGTGTAAAATTCTTGCATTTACCTCTAGGATTTACATTTAAGCGAAATAAAATAGAACTTTAATTACATTCGTATATTAAACATTGAGCAAACAAAGACAAGTTTCACATCAGACAAAATTAAGAGACAACTAGAAAAGATCGAACACATATTTCTCTGTAAAGTATTGAATTTAGAGATAAGACAAGCAAACACAAGCATAGCAACAATACAAAACATAATTTTTCACACTGCTATCAAAATGAGAGCAATACTTAATGACAATGAATACAATACATTCACTTTAAAACAAAAACACATATACAACCTCATTGCTACACAAATACAAACTATCCACCCGCAAAAACTAGAGAAACTAAAGGACAGACAATTAACTAAAAAAGGATTTGTATTCAACGAAAACTGGTTTGTTAACACAACAAACATTCTCTTTTCCACTGAAGTTAAATCGTTGCTGTCTTTGGGCAAAAAATTTGCTCTTCCGATTAACAAGAGAAATTTATCCCCAACTCATATTATTGCAGATGTTGAGCAAGCTATACAAACAATAAGAGATGATAAGGAGAAAGATATTGCCAGACTAAAAATCGCCAGCAGAATTTCAGAACATAAACGACATTTAAAAAACTCAACAAAAGAAAAATTCGTACTTAAGATATACCAGAAAACACAAACATTTCTGAAACACCACAAAAATGAAATAATAATAACAACTGCAGATAAAGGAAGTAAAACGGTTGTTATGTACAAAGACGACTACAAAAATAAAATGATGGAATTACTTGGAGACAAAAACACGTACAAAACAATTAGAACAGACCCAACACATGAGTTACAAAAAACCAACAACAACATAGTCAAAGAACTTTTTCAACAGAACAAGTGGCAAAAAAATAAGCTGTTTTGTTCGGCAGCAATAGCACCAAGACTCTACGGACTACCAAAAATTCATAAGGCACACCTTCCTCTTAGACCAATATCGTCTTCAACCATCATCACTAACATGTTCTTTCACAAGGAAATCGAGCTTATTTTTTACCAAACTTTCAAAAAGCTTAGGAATAGCAGATAACTTACATATCCCTCTATAATTTTCAACATGGTTCTTCGAGCCCGATTTGAAAATTGGAATCAAGAAAGAAGATTTCCATTGGTCCAAAAATATTCCGGTTGACAAAGATAGATTAAAAATAATCAGCAATGGCAGGCAAAGAGACTGAGAGCATTTTTTTAAGATTAAAGCAGGAATATTATCGACACCAGGCTTTGCATTTGGTTTAAGTGCTTTTAATCCTTCAAAAACGTCATTGATATCTAACCGAATAGATCCTATATCCACTTTAGGGGTATCTTCAGACGGCATGACAGAGATTCCCTGTAAGTCAGAATAAACAGACTCGAAAAACTGAGCAAAAAGCTCAAGACTTTTATCAACATCAGAAGATTCTTCATTTTTAAAAATCATAGAACTTGGAATTCCAAGTGTTCTACGTTTAGAATTAATAAACGACCAAAAACACTTTGGGTTACTTTTTAAGTCAAGCTCAATGTTCGCGATATAATTTCTGTGCGAGAATTTACTTAGAATGATGAATTCTTTGCGAAGTTTAGAAAATTTTATTTTGTCTTCCAAATCGTTCGATTTTTTAAATTTAGCAAAAGATTTATTTTTTAAATTTTTTAGATGTGTCAGTCTCTTGTTATACCATGGAGGTTTGGAGACATTCTTTTTCATACTTTGTGGCACAAATAACTCGAAAGCATTTTGTAAAATGCTCGCAAAATGATTAAACATATTATTTCAATTCATATTAAGAAATTCAATATTCCAGTCATAAGTTTCAAGATAATTATCAAGTTCAATGAAATTGTTTCTTAAGAAGTTAAGCGATTTTACATTTTTACAATTAATTTTTAAATAGCTGTATAATTGGAGTTCAATGTATTATTCTTTATGATGAATTGAATTGTTTAACAGAGTATAAGGAACAGTTTCAAGGACTGAAGCATTAAATTCATCGTTTGGTACAAAAGCAAGATCAAGAACTTTATTTAAATTATTAACAACACTACTAATTTGGTGAAAGTTAAGAGCAAATAAGTGATCAATGAAGGTTATTTCCATGTCTCTTTTTAAGTTACAAGGTATGAGCATATTTTCATAATAAGACCAGTTAACGTCTGCTAAATTAAAGTCACCGATAACAAACATTTTTTGCGCACAGTTATTTATATTATATACAAAATCAATGTTAGCTAAGTGCTTTTCATAAAGATCAATATTACTTTTAGGTGGAATATAACTTATAATAATATATAAAAGAATACCTGGTCTGAGACTAATTGAGACACATATTTGTTCAATGTCCGTAATAGGCAATTGTATTAAGTTACATGATATGGTAGAACGAACAGCCATTAGTAGGCCGCCTCCACGATCTTCAGCAGAAATACAACGATCCTTCCTGAAGACAATATACGAACTTCCGTCAAAAATTTCGGAATCAGAGATTCCACTCCACAACCAAGACTCAACAATTATTATGACATCATAATCAGCGTGGCTAGATGCAAGGTATAAAGCAGGTAGTTTAGTCCGAATTCCACTGGAGTTGTGATAATACACTTTCAGACAATCAGAGTTTATGAAACTGGATGGAGAAACGTTGCTTATTGTATTGTTATTGGTTCCTTCATCTTCAAGACGTTTTTTGGGATGAAATCAAATTTTCGAATCTTAACTCCGCATGGCCAGAATGATGAATTGAAAACAGTGTTTACAAATTCTCCAGGAATTGCAATTTTAAAACAGATAAATCTAAATTTTGATTCAGATCCTTTTTTTTGTAATTTAAAGCATTTAAAATAAGAAGGATCCACTTTCAAGTTAGACGATAAAACCTTTATAATAGATTCAGCAGACGTAGTAGAAGTGAATTTAGACAAATGGAACCATTTAAAGTTATTGTAAATTCCAAAATCCACTTTTTGTATACTTGTTCCGGAAACAATACGATGATTATCTATATTACCTTGGTTCAATTTCAAGGAAAAATCAGTAAGGGGAACAGAACAATCATCAGCAGGGACGAGAATACTATTGGAGTCCTTGTTTTCATCAACAACAACAGTATTGGCAACATCATCCAAGGCGGCAAGATCAATAACTCCAGAAAAAGCAGCAGCTTCATCATTAGCCAAATTATCAACAGCAACACCAGCAGCAACAACATTATTCACAGCAACAGATGCCATGATATCTGTGGCACCATTAGAATTACCATGATCATCACAGATAATGTTCTTGTTAGCAAGAGCAGTAGCATTGTTTACATCATTAATCATATTATCAGCAGAATCCACAACATCTACAGGACCTTTAGTATTAGGTTCACCTTCGCAACATCTCCCGTTGGCAGAAATCATATTTGTGTTAGCTACATTACCATCGGATTTGTTGACATCTAAAACTCTCTTAGACTTTTGAACAGATTCAATTTTCTGTTTAGAGTTAAGAGAATTCATTGAAGAGTTTGCGAGATTACTTTTAGATGCAGACGACGATCGCAATGTTGCGGGTGTAGCTTTATTTCGGCCTCCCTTTGACGTCGAAGAATTGTTTGTGTTTTTCAACGGAATGCGTAACACCGCTGCAGATGGAGATTCTGAACGAGAGGAGAAATTGGGTGGGCGATGCGATTCATTTTTATTTAAAGGTCTTTGGCAGCGAGTGCTTTGCCTAATGTCTCTACTTAAATTGAGAGAATTATTTGCATTCTCTTTTAACATTCTTTAGTAGTCATCACTGCACATAGAAATATTGGAATTCAGCGCACTTATATTGTCATTAAGAAAACAATGTATATGGTTTAATTTTGCAATATATAGAGATGGGGAAATGTTTTTGCAATTTTCACATTAAAGAGAATATTATCATTACAGGTAATCAATAAATGTTCACTTTTTTTCAATTTTGCACGTTTAATGTCAAGAGATCTGCCACAAAAGCTGCACTCAACAGATTCGTCAGCAATTAACTTTGTCCAATTAGAGCAAATATTGGAACTCATAATAAATAAGCAAAAGAAAAACAAACGCACACAGTCAGAGACTGAAAACGGCAATTCTCGAGCAAATACAACATCAAAAATTCCTTTGAATTGAAAGAAAAATTGGGAGACGTTGTACTTGAAGACGGTCATGTTTTTGTTTCGTTCGATGTAGTCTCGCTTTTTACCAACATACTAACTTATCTGGCAATCAAAATTATGATGAAAAAGTGGGATCAATTACAAGACCAGACAAGTATACCAAAACGGCAATTTTTGAAGATATTAGAGTTTTGTTTAAAAGACAATAACTATTTTGAATTTGACAAGGTATTCCACCACCAAACATTTGGCATGCCTATGGGGAACCCCCTCTCACCCACAATTGCGGACATAGTTCTAGACGATCTTCTTGACAACGTATTCGGCGATTTAAAAAAAAAGAATATTGAAATTAAGTTCATCGCAAAATATGTAGATGACATATTTGCAATAATTCAACAAAAAGACCAAATTCGAATTTTAGAGTTATTTAACCAATACCACAAAAATATACAATTCACGTTAGAAATAGAAGAAAACGAACGATTACCATATCTGGACACACTGCTTATTCGAACTAAAAACAAAACAATATTCGATTGGTATTCAAAACCAACATCATCAGGACGATTAATTAATTTCCATTTAACACAACCAATGACCCAAAAAATAAACACAGCCAAAAACTTCATTAACTAAATTTTTGACATAAGTGACATAGTGTTGAATTCCTATCGGTGTGTACATGTTTTCACCTCGGGCAGTGCAAAACAAAAACAAAGGTGGTGAGTATGCACATCTTCTTGCATATGTATTTGTCCCCACATTTTTTTTATATGGAGGTAATAATTATACATAAGCAAGATGGTGCGCAAGTCCCAACACCGTAGCTTGTAGACTAAACGAGAGCCACCGTCGAATTTGACTCTCTATTAGTTCTTTCTCTCTGATCGGCACCACTAAACGAGAATTAACAAAGAGAATGACAGAACATAAAGCGGACATAAAAAATAAAAGAGAATCAACTGGACTATCACAGCACATCTTGCAGACTGCACACACACCTGACATGGACAACGTCAAGATTTTGGACAAAGAGAACAGAACAAGAACAAGATATACACTTGAGAGCCTACGTATCCAGCAGAAAAGAGAAAATTCAATGAATCTCAAAGAGGACATCGATAATACAAACTCTGTATACAATATTGCCATTCTGTGATATTTATGTTTTGTGTTTACAGTGTTCAATTGTATTGTTAAACTGAATTCTAATGTATATCTATTTATTTATTTATTAAAACTGTGTCTTTATTCAAATGTTAATTGTTGGGAAGGTGCAATTTTTCTTTAAAAATTAAAATGCGATAAAAATCATGTAAGTTTTAAATAATACCTAATATAAATACAAAATTGTAAATTTTATATATATATATATATATAGATAAATAAACGCCCCTGAAGATGCTGAGAAAATCCAGCGAAACGTCGGGAAAAAATTTATGTATTTGTTTTTAATTGCATAATTCAATAAATTGACCAAAAAAGCCCGAGCATAACATTATAAAAAATTAAAATACACAAATATAAACCTATAATTGAGCGTTAATAGTTGTGAGGACGAAATTATATGTAACTAAATCAGCAACAGGTTTTATTATTTTCATTAAAAGTATTTTTATTGATATGTTTGACCTTCAAAATTATAGAAAAACTTTCCAAACATCAATATAAAAAATTGTTGGTTTATAAATTCACTAAACAATAAACAAAAAGTTCGTTCATTTAAATAAGTATTTAATTTTCATGACGAAAACTAAAAAAATCAACCACCAACAAGACGAAAATTATAAAGTTCAACTTTTATGTACAGTGCTTCAGCTGATTTGGCACTTCAACCACCACAAGCAACTTTCATCTGAATTTTCAGAAAATTCATATAAAACGTAACCAAACGTAACTAAAAGTCATCTAACTTTTTATGACAGCTGGCCAATCAGAAGCTCTTAAAATTCAAAATTCTGAAAATTCAGATGTAAAACGTACCCATTGTCCTGAACATAATGGTCGTTTTTAAAATTTTTTTTTTTGTAAAATATTTAAAAATGCAGTTCAATATGTCATTATTTGCCATGCCGCGCCGTTCTGAGGGAATGACAGCCAATACAATTCCCACATATTTTGTTTGTATTTTTTTTTATTAAATTCCCACATATTTTTTTAATTTTTTTTTTTGTATTTTGTTTATTAAATTTAATGAACAAAATAGTGTTTTCAAATACTATTTTTTTAATTTTAATTTTGGAAAAGTTGTCTATTTTGCGTTTTTAAACAGATTTTTTTTACACGCACACAAAGAAGTTGGCTTTAAACAAATGCCGCTGGGTGGTGATGCATTGGGTACGTTCAATGCATTACGATTTACATCAGAATTTTCAGAATTCCGATTTTTTAGAGCTTATGATTGGCCAGCTGTCATAAAAAGTTAGATGACTTTTACTGACTTTTAGTAACATTTCATCTGAATTTTCAGACAAGAAATTCTCATCTCAAAATTCAGATGAAAGTTGTTTGTGGTGGGAAAAGTGCCAAATCAGCTGAAGCACTGCACATAAAAGTTGAACTTTATTATTTTCGTCTTGTTGGTGGTTGATTTTTTTAGTTTTTGTCATGAAAATTTAATATTTATTTTAATGAACAAACTTTTTGTTTATTGTTTAGTGAATTTTTAAATCAACAATTTTTTGTATTGATGTTTGGAAAGTTTTTCTTTTTTTTTGTAAGTCATACATATTAATAAAAGGACTTTTAATGAAATTAATAAAACCTGTTGCTGATTTAGTTACATATATTTTCATCCTCACAACAACTCACGCTCAATGTATAATTTATGAAAGTAATTAAAGTTCTATTTAATTTCGCTTCAATTTAAATCCTTTAGGTAAATGCAGGAATTTGACACAATGACTTTCGACTGAAGTTTCAGATTTTTTTTGCGTTCAACGACATTAATTTAGAAATCTGAAAATTCTGATGCAAGGCGATTTTTGTTGAACCCACCCATTCTCTTTCTCTGAGTTCTCTTTTTCTTAATAAAAAAGTCATGAGCTTTAATATTTGTTTTGTTGTTTCTTGACTCCTAACTTTTTTTTCTAAGAAAAGCATATACGGGTGATTCTCTGCCAACTGTGATTCTTTGTGTCCAGGGCTTTATTTGTAGCTTAATGTAAAAATTTCTTATGAATTTCTGGTTTGAATTGTGGAAATAAGTTGGTACTAAAATTTACATTTTAGATTGTTTAAAAATTTGCTACCCTTTCCCCTTGACTTGAAAAAGTATACGCAAAATGTCAGTACCGTGGCATGTCCTATCCTTGTTTTTCCAATTAAATCTACAATTTTCTATTAAAATACATCATTGAATAAAAATGTTGTTGCCAGAAAAGTTTGAGTACAATAGTTGCTTGATTATATTTTGAGAATATCAAGTCCAAATATTTGCTCTCTAATTAAATAATAATAATTTAATGTTGTCCACGGATTTCATTTTCTTTTTGAATTCAAAAGATTTACCGCTGAACCGCCATTTTGTTTTTAGTTTTATATTTGTGTGGTGTCGTTTGAAAGAGGCACTATTTATTTATTGTTTCCGAAAGTCAATTTATTTTACTTACGTAATTTTGCTGTAAGAGTGAAGTGTTTTTATTCTAAAACCGTGTGTCACAAAATTACCTGTCAGTACCGTGGTAGTATTATCCAAGCGTGTTATGAAATTTGTTGGGGTGATTTTTAGAATATTGTATTTCTTTTTGAGTCATATAAGTTAAAATTATAACGGATTTTATTTTTCTCAGAAGCTTTGAGATATGAGGTTATATTAAAGCCTAAATGTCAGTACCGCGGTATATTTATTTTTGTTATTTTTTTTATTAATAATGGTACCAGTACTTCGGACAAACAAATTTGTGCAATAAATGTTGAGTTATAACCTAGCATAAAAATAAAGACTCCAACCTCAAAGAACAGATTTGAAAAACTAAAAAACATACAATTTTGAATAAAACATTGGCTTTTGTTGAAAAAGTCAAAACGTAAGAGAGAATTTAGAAACTCAACAAGAATATTTTCAAAAAGAGTTAGAACGTATAAAAATTCAAAAATAAAAATCAGTGTCAGCATAATGTCTTCGAGATTTAGTACTTTTTACCATATTTTTTGTTCCTTAAAAGTTGTAGTAAAATGTTCTTACAGATTTAATACCATGCCTATTTAAAGACAAATAAAATAAAAAAAAATTAATTTTCATTGACTTTTAATTTAAGCAAAATTCTTATTTAAAAAATCACAGTTGGCAGAGAATCACCCATACACACATTCTTCTGTGGTTCGTGATGGATAGCGATCTTTCTTTATGTAAAAGAAAAAGACAGAATTCATTCAAATGTATAGGTCATTTGGTGCTATGTATTAGTGTTGGTTAAACATCGGAAAATTTTACTATCGATAGTATCGATGTTTTTCGCAAAAATTATCGATAGTATCGATGTTTTTCGCAAAAATGATCGATACTATCGACACTATCGGTAGTTTAGTATCTAATTTTCTCGTAAAAACGAAATCAACAGAAAGATAAATTTTTCATTTATATGTAAGTGTAGGTATGTACTTGTATATTTATTTTCATGGAGTGCACTGAACTTGGGTGCAACAGGACCGATTTGGTGGCTGATTACCAGTAAGAGATTTTGAATGATGATTAGACCTTATGCATTAATTACCTTCGAAATACTTTTGGGGGTATAGGGATTAGGTAGAAAAAACGAGCTTTGCTCTACGTCTCTTCATAATTCATTTATAAGTAAAATCCGAAGTCTTTTTTTCGACATTTTATTTAAAAAGTAAAATCCATTCTTTGAATCTTGTTTTATATTCTTTTTTAACACAGTTATGAGTACAAGGTGTTTTAAAAAAAATCCTTCAATAAATTTCATAAATAAAAGAATTTACTTTTTTTTTATTTTATAAGATATCTTAATACTTTAAATTAATAAATTATTAATAATAAAAGATACGTTAAAAGCCAATATCTAAATCCCAAAAAGAGTAAAATCGATTCTTTGATATTCTTTTATATTCTTGTCACAGTTATGACCTATGAGTAAGGTGGTTTTTTTTTTTTTAAAGAAGATATTTTCTGCAAAAAAGTTCACATTTAAAAGAAGTTTTTTTTTAGAATTTTATAATACTTTAAATTAATAAATTATTTATAATAAAAAGATACGTTTAAAGCCAATATCTGAATCTCAACAAATTGAAGATTTATAAAATTACCCAACTCCATTAGATTATGTTAATAAAAAGTATACTAAAGATAATTTGGCCCACTTTTTCGAAATTAAGTGATAAAAAAACTGAAGTCATTTACATGTAACAGGTAATTAATTTACAAGAACACATTTTGTGTGCGAACACAAAGTCTTGTTTTATAAAATTATGACCATAAAGTTAATAACCTATATAAAATTATATATAAAATAAGTCTTTAAAATTTTTGGAGTTTTGTTTAGTAAATAACAAATTATTTAAATTTTTATTTTTAAGTCGATATCTCTTTTTTATCATTATCTCACCCGCTTTTTACATTTTTTTCGATAGTATCGACAGTTTTAAACTATCGGCGATAGTATCGATGGTAAAAAACTATCGATACTATCGATAGACCATCGATGTTTAACCAACACTACTATGTATGCTCTGTTTTTTTTTTTAGTAGACTTGGGTGGAAGTTGGTTTAGAAAATAGAACCTAGACCTTTTTCATTGTTTACCCTAATTTACCCTACTGACATTACGATTTAAAAAAAATCACGTATTTTGAAATTTTAAAATAAAGTTTTCTTTCACATAATATTTTTGTTTTATCACTAAAACCTACCATAAAAATATAAGGAGGAGGCGTTAATTTGTAAAAAAATCAATTTTTTCGTATAATTTAATAAATTAATATTACACTGACATTATATATTTTGACTAAAACTTAACTGATAATGTACTGATTAATGTGTTATTTATTATATTTTATACATAAGTAATCATAAAGAAACCACAAAATATTAACGGAAATTAATGAAAACAGAGATTTGGAAACCTGAAACTCATTTTACTAAAAATTAAATAACTTCCGCCACACACCGAATTTAGGCAAACGGTTAACTGATAAATAATGTATGAATATGTACCTATATATGATATAAAGGTCGTTCTTATTTGAGCTTGGCCAGCGCTCCATATATTTGTTCCCTTTGTCCGTTATAGTTCATAAGTTGTTTAAATATATTTGTTGATGGATGGGATACAAAAAAAGGCCTAATTTTATTCAGTTTGCGCATTCAAGAGAGAAAAATTTTAAGTATTCAGTGTTGTTCAGATGGGAGACTATACGCATTTGAAATTAGATGTCTTTTTTTAAGTTAGATTCAAAATTCAACTAAGAAAATGTTAATGTTCCCTGGTCTTCCCCAGTCGGACACATAGTACATACTATACATAGAACCGTTAAGTATCGAATACAAACAAAATTAGCTGCTAATACCTGCGAACTGCTTGTTAAAAAAAAGCATTTTCTACACATTCTGTTGTTTATTTTTTTCATTTTTCTAGGAAAAGATTTAATAAATAAGATTTCTGTCAAAAACGCCCTCAAAAGTAGGCGTGGTAAATATTTCGCATTATTATTTTTGTGTGCATGTTTTTACAGTAACTTATATCGTTTTCTACGAAAATATATCCAAAACCAATTTTTTGGTAAAAAAAACGCCTCCAAAAGTGGGCGTGGCAAAAAAATTTACTGAAGAATTATATTAAATTACGTTTTCTACAACTTTTTCAAAGAACACACCCCTCATTTATATCAACTATGACAGTAAGAAGACCTTTTTTTTAAGTGGGCGTGTCAGTGGGCGGAAATTTTCTCTCATAATACCTTACGATATCCTTAACCATGTCTGAAAAGTTCATTCAAATCGGTTGGCTGGTTCAGATTTTATAGATTTATGACCTCCTCTCCATACAACCTGAACCACTGTGCGAAGCTCATACATTTTTTTTTCATTTTCGAATTGCAAAAAAAGAGAAATAAATTATAATCCTACTTAGTATAATACAATGAAATGTTACATTGACCTTGGATAAGATTTTTGTTTGCATATGTGTAGAGAGGTTCAGTGTGAGTATAACTTTCGATTCCTCCCCCCCCCCCCTCCATTTGGGGCCATTTTCAATAAAGGGGTGTAAAAAGTTTTACGTGATATCTTGAAAACAGTTATGTTTTTGGAAAAAAAATACTTACAAAATCTTGTAGATGATTAAATTCTCTACACTTTATGTTAAGAAACTTTTTACTGTAAAACTGAAAATAAAAAAGTTGTAATTCAATTAAAACACAACTTCCAAAAAAATATGATTTTAAAGGATTTTCTATCCTTTTTTCTTGATTTGGCCTTTAAAAGATATTTTTATTAAAAATGTTCGTCTGTTTTTAACTATTGGTTTTTTAATTTCAGTTCAACAATCAACAGTAAAAAATGTCTGAAGATGAGTTGTAGAGAATTTAATAGTTATTATTAATTAATTAATGTATTATTAGTTTAATCTACATAATTGTTGTGATTTTGTTATAAGTTTTGTGTGTCCTAAATGTGGTCTTTTGTGGTAGGTAGAAGTACATGTTTCAAGTGTAGGTGTAAATTTTTGATAAGTGGTATTCTTTACATATTTCAGAATGTCTAGCGAAATTACAAAAAAACTATAATTTTTGAGGTTTGGAATTCGAAAATCAAAATAAACCGGGTTGATGCCGTTCTGTCCTTTGTTTTGAACTTCTAAATTCAACAACATCAGATACAAGTTTTGTTTTACAGTCCCTTTTTGTACAAAAATGTGAATAATTTTTATTTTTATTTATGTATTTTATGTTCGTTATTAATAAATATAAGCAAAACGGAACATCAAATTTTGTTGTCAGCGTAATTAATTTGTTTAAGATGTGCCTACCTAAGGCATAAAACACGTAGTTTCAGAACTCTGTTCATCAAAAATTTGGCTAAGTATATACAAAATTTTAGTTCAATTTCATTTTGCTATATATTAGTTATAAATACCTACTACAAAAAAAATGAAAACATTTTGAGCTCTAAAGTTGACAAACGAAACTTCAATGATTTTGAAGCAAAAAACAAGCATTCTTCAAAGACGATTATTTTTATTTATCTGAGTCTTTTGACTTTTTTGTTATTTTTTCTCTATTGGACATATAAAAACAAATTAAATTTTGGAAAAAAAATTAAGATAGTTGCAAATTTTTTTTTTACGAATTTTTAAAATTAGTATCTTTTTTTAAGGTAAATTCAAAATTCAACTAAGAAAAAGTTAATGTTCCCTGGTCTTCGCCGGTCGGACACATAGTACATACTATACATGGAACCGTTAAGTATCGAATACAAACAAAATTAGCTGCTAATACCTGCGAACCTTCAAATCACCCAATTTAAAAATACCTATTTTTCAACAATTTTCCCCGATACACCCCCAAAAAGTGGGTGTGGCAAAAAACTTTGTAGGGCTGCTTGTTAAAAAAAGCATTTTCTACACATTCTATTGTTTATTTTTTCAGTTTCTTAGGAAAAGATTTAATAAAGAAGATTTTTGTCAAAAACGCACTCAAAAGTGGGCGTGGTAAATATTTTTCATTATTATTTTTTTGTGCTTGTTTTTACAGCAACTTGTATCGTTTTCTAAGAAATTGGTACAAAACCAATTTTTTGTTAAAAAAAACGCCTCCAAAAGTGGGCGTGGCAAAAAAAAGAATTATATTAAATTACGTTATCTACAACTTGTTTAAAGAACACACCCCCCATTTATAGCAACTATGACAGAAGACCTTTTTTTTAAGTGGGCGTGTCAGTGGGCGGAAATTTTCTCTCATAATACCTTATGCAATCCTTAACCATGTCTGAAAATTTCATTCAAATCGGTTGGCTGGTTCAGATTTTATAGCTTTATGACCGCCTCTCCATACAACCTGAACCACTGTGCACCGCCACCAAAAATTCCATCATTATTTTTTCTTCACAATTTATCTGTTTGGTAACGTGAAATTTCTTGCGAATTTGCACAAATTTTCACAAAATTTCAAAATTTGCTGTCAAAACTCATAGAACAAAAACTCAGTTTTTTGGAATTTTGATGAAAAAAAAAGTTACCAAACAGGCATAATATTTACACGATATTAGAAAGATATTCATACATACCCTTCACGGCAGAATTGTTGCTTTTTTTGTCTGTAGGTACATTTGCTTGGTCTTTTCTGCGCTTGCTACTTGCGTTTTTCCTTTTTTGTGTGTGCGTGATTCTACCTGCGGCTTTGTCTGAGATGAAAAAAGAGGCCAAGAGTCAAAGTAGGAAATTTCATCCTCACTGAAAAATTTAGCTGAATTCAACATTGAATTCAAATGCCACTTCTTCGAAGAAACAGCAAGCACTGATTTAGTTACTGTAAAGTAATGCATAGTTTCACCAGTTAATGGTTTTATGCACATTGTCTGCTTTGTAAATGGGCAAAATGTCGAAACACTTCCTTCTTTTACCTGGCACACAAAAATTAAGTGAGTTTAATGCGGAATTAAAAGATTCTATTTTAATAGGTAAAATTATGCGATGATTCAATCGTTGACAAGTAATGCATAAGTTCAACAGTTCGTTGTCTAGATCCACTCGTCTGCTTTGTAAAGTATACTATGAGAGAGAAGAAAAAATAATTCTCCCACGACGCTCTCTTTTTTTTCTTGTTATTTCCCTGAGCAAGAAAAGAATGAAAACTACCCTTTCATTTACCTGACGCGATCAATATGAGGATTTCTGTGAAGAAAGTAATGTATCCTTTCATCAGACATTTATCATGAACTGAGCATTGTGTATATCTAATTTAAAAAATTCAGTTAGAAAAATAAAATACACAGTATGTTCATGCTTTGGTTTTTATAAGGGTCGGTAAAAATTGACCATAATTTGCGTCTTAGAGACGCATTTTGGAGTTTAGGTCACTTACCTTTTAATTGAATTATATTCAATCGTTCCAACTTAGGAGAAGTATTTTTCTAATTTATGAATTAAATATTCAGCGATTAAGCAACTCCCAATTCCCTATTGATTTCACTACTAAATTTTCATCATAATTTTCATCGAAAATAATAAATATTAAAGTGATCAATAACTACGCAACACTCAATTAATGACTTTTTTGTTGAACATTCGTCATATTTTTCATTGGCAAATATTGAGGTAGTGAAAAAACAAGTCGAAATTATTTAGCGATTACATAAAAGAATTTTCATCAAAAATTAATGGTCTGATGAATAAGCAAGTTAGTTTTGTTTAAGTATTTCTTCGCTGAATATTCATCATATTTTTCACCGGAGTCCTCAGTCCAACTGGTGAATAAGCAACTTCCAAGGAAGTAGTGATTTAGTTGTGGAATTTTCATCGAGATGGTTGCATGTGCACCCCGCCAATGACATGCCCATGTTAAAATCCTCGATGTATTCCGCACAAAGGAAGCGGGTGCTGCTCCCTTTCCTCAAGGAAGAAGCAAGATATTCACCATTGAATTTTTAGAAATTTCCCACTGGGGTAAAATTGAATTTCGAATACAGAATTTGATGAAGAGAGAGCTTACTAACACATTCAAATTCATTTACATCCCAGCGGGAAATATCATCCTCAATGAATTTTATAGCTGAATTCGTCAATGAATTCACTTGCCAAATCAAAGGAGAAGTGACATGCAATGACTAAGTAGGTGAAGAGTAATGCAAAGTTTCCTCAGTTCATAGCTTTGACTGTACTTTCTGCTTTGTGTTTAGGAAACAACCCTTACAAATTGCTATTTTAATAGGAACAATTATGCGATAAAAAAACTGTGGAAAAGTAATGTACAAGTTCATCAGTTCATCGTCTGAATCCACTCATCTGCTTTGTAAAGTATGTATTATGGGAGAGAAGGAAAAAATAATTCTCTCACGACGCACAGTGTGGTAGATCGCAAATCTAGCTGGACAAAATGAAAAAAAAAAGTTAAGCCACATGACTTCTGATCATTTGTTTAGCTTCTCAATACAATAGGTAACTGTTATTCATGTTTTGTTTTTTTATTTTTTACACTGATTAGGAAAAAAGTCAGTTGTTGTCAACAGGTGCATTTACATAACAGAGAAAAGTGTTTTTTTGGTATAACTTTGGTTTACGATTAAAAAGGCTACGGTGATTTTATTGTTATATTTTTTTTTTGTTATTATTAAACTATATTTCAAGGTAAAATATAATAATTTTAATTTAATTATTTCCATTGGAAATATTAAAAAAAAAATATTTTGGTGAGAGGGTGAGAAAGAGGAAAAAATAAAATATTTTCTTTTTTAAGTAGAGTTAAAGTTAATTATTCCGCATAATTCCGCTGCAAGACTATACTTAAATTAACCTGTTAAGTGTTCACTTTAAGGTAAATAAAAATTTACCCGATTTGCCATTCCAGCATAGTTGAGGTACATTAGAAATGAGAAAAGCATTTATATATTGTAAAAAAAAAATTTGCTCTTCTTCACATACAAATCTGGAAAGCCTACGAACAGGGTTGGCCGAATTAACTACACTGCATTTTCTACATCATTAACTACGCGTAGTTAATTTAATAAACTACACGTCTTATTTTCTACAAATTCTTACGTTTTCATATACATACAAAGTAAATTTAGAGAAATAATAAAATTTCAATAAAAATTTTAACATTTTAACTCAAAATTCAAGCTTCAAAGTTACAACTGACAGATCATTTGATATTTGAAAAAAAGTTTGCTACAATTTGTTTCATTAAATACATTTAACTACGTTTAACTACATAAACTACGTAGCAAATGTGAAAAATGTAGAGGCCATCCCAGCCTCCGAAAACTTCTCCTTTTTTCGGTGTCCGTTTTATCATCTTCTTCGTATTCTGTTTCCTCAGACCAGTAAGAACATAGCATGAATGTAATAATTTTGTCTATTCCCCTGACGTTTCGCCCTCTTTCTCTACTCGGCGTTACACTTTTTTGAAATTCTGTTGATTTTTTCACAATGTTAGTAGGTATGCCTCCGCTTAAACATTTCTAATGTTAAAAATATCTTGCGCGTTTTTGCGACCGCCATACATTTTTTTTCACTTTTCCAGTATGACCTCCACTCTATCGCGCAAGAAAATTTTTGAAGAATGGGAAAAAACTCCCAAAATACATCGAAAAGACGTCGTATTGTCATTAATAATGGAAAGATATGGTCTTCAAGACATATCAGAAAAAGTTAAAACAAATCTTAAGGCAAATATTAATATTGTTTGCTTTAAGCTAACCAACCAACTTTAAGCATCTCAACCGTTTTTTGACATCAAATGCAGTTTTGCTTGATGAACCTTATGTTTTACCTGGAAGCGTAAAACCTCAAAATCTTGTTAAAGCTGGAAGAAAACCAAAAACCTTTAATAACTGTTCTGAAAAAATAAAAAAAAGGAAGATTCAAAGTCTTTTGGATTCAACTGACCCTCAAGAAATTGTTAAGGCTAGTGAGATAGTGCTTCGAAAAATGGGAAAGCGAGATTCAGCCAAGCTTTTGAAAGATTTGTCGGAAGCTTCGTCCAGTAAGGGTACGGAATATAAAAAACTTTGTAAAAGATAAAGTTCTGAGTATGTACCTTCAGTGGGCTTTTCTGCTGATGAAGCATTATCTTTAATGGTTGATGCTAATTTGTCGAAACATCAATATGATGTTATTCGGCAAAAAGTCAACGCAAAATGCAAAGATCTTGATGCTCTTGAGGAGGAAGAATCTTTTTACGACGGATATGAAAGTGAATGACAAAGTCTATAAGTGTATTTATGTATTATTATCTGTGTTATTAATGTAATAAAGTAAAAACAAGTAAATAAAAACAATTATTATAAAATTTTTAATGGAGGCTCTACTGTAACAATAGCAATGATGAACTCCGACTTCTTTTGTAAAAATTCACTTAATAATTGTATTTATCATGAATCTTTGTAATATTTAACCTAAATACAAGTATATAAAGCTATAAATAATCTCAGATGAATTTAAGAAACCAAATTTTTGTCTTAAAAATGTCTTTTCCTGTCAGTGAGACTTTTTAACTTTTGGTCTGTTTTTATTAAAAAAAATAGTTTAAAAAAAAAAAAAATACTGGTTGTTTAGAATCATTAATATAATTGAAATCATTTTGTATGAAAAAAATCATCAGAAAGTTAAACCAACGCGAGTTATTAATTTTGTCCAGCTAGATTTGTGATCCACCACACTGTTTGACGCTCCCTCTTTTTTACTTCGGCATTTAAATGTTATTGAAATAAGTGTTGAATTACAATCGATCAACGACTAATTAAAATTATATCTAGGTATAGCACCTTGGAAGGGTAGTCGGCTGGGTTATCAGTGGACGCCGCCGTTTCAAATCTCACGCTTGTTTAAAATTTTTTTTTTTCATTCCAACTGGTGAATAAGCAACTTCCGAGGAAGTAGTGATTTAGATATGGAATTTTCATCGAGAAAGTTGCATGTGCTTCCTGCCAATGGTGCAGCTTCCATTCCTCAAGGAAAAAGCAGGTTTTTCTTCAATGAATTTTTTTATTTTTCCCGCTGGGATGCGTTTTGAGTTGGCTGGTCGGGGACACCTACCCTTAAGGATAAGATTTTTTTTGTAGATGTCGGGTACATCACACGATTTGCTGACTTCTACCACGAAAGAGTTGTAGCTTTTGTTCTTCGCTTTCCTTGATCTGAAGAGTGTGACGTTGACTGCTGATACTCCTTCCATCTGAAGACTGAGTTTTTCCTTGACTTCAATGGCTGAATAGGTGTAGTGAAGTAAAAGAACCTTCCTGTCCTCATGGATGGTTGTAGGTGTGGTTTTCAAAGTTCTTAGTTTTGAGGTAGTCCCTTATTCTGTTGAATCCGTACTTGGTTGCCGTGTTAATGATTGTGTTCGTGGTGTTTAGATTCTTTAGCGTGATGTCTATGTTCGTCAATTTGGCAAACTTGCTTATTTCCGCGATGTTCTCTGAGAATACAATAATTGGTGGCATGCCGGCTTGGTCGTTTTTGTTGTTACCACTTTTGTTGCTGCTAGGGGTTGCTTAGAAATTGGCGGGTGTTTGGCGATTGTTGATGCTGTAGCCTGTAGGTGAAGTTGGTTGCTGGTTGCTTGAAGCTAGGCTGTCGCTGTTCTCCTTTAGTTTTTTGTTGGCTTTCTTCGATGTCTTCTTTTGTCGTTTGGCTTTTGGTGATGTTTGATGTTCTGAGCACTCACTATCAGTGGATAGGTTGGCTTCATCTCCAGTGATTATAAGGAGGTCTTTGTCCATCTTCGGATTTTCCTTGTTTTAATTTTCAGCACCGATCGTGGTTGTGACTTCTTGTATTATACCGCCGATTTTTCGTACGTATTCAGGAACCAGGTCCTTTTTCATGTGAAGCAGTGAAGCCTCGATTGCAGCACACGCAGTTTAAATGGTTCAGTCATTGTTTCATCACTACTTGCTTTCGGGTTTTACTTAATCACGGATTATTATTTTACTATCGGATTAACGCGCACACACTATTTTTAAAAAAACTTCTGAGAACACATTAACACGGGATTAAACTGTTTAGGGAAATCCTTTTTTTTGTTAATTACGATATGGTAATAAAACTTAGGTAGGGCGCAGGTTAAGCTTTTGTCATGGGGTAGATTATTTATTTTGTAAATTTCTTCCGCTTACACGTCCGTTCACGTCGGATGACTGAGATCGAATGAAAAATAAATAAATGTATCATACAATTTTCCTAGATAAAATGGAAATTACGTCACTTCTTTTGGCGGGCACCTTTTTTCTCCGAATTAAATAATTTCAGTGACTAAATTTGTAGTTAAATAAATTTGATGAAATTATATATATGTAACTAAATAAGCAACAGGTTTTATTATTTTCATCAAGTCTTTTTATTGATATGTATGGCCTACAAAATTATAGAAAAACTTTCCAAACACCAATATAAAAAATTGTAGATTTAAAAATTCACTAAACATTAAACGAAAAGTTCGTTCATTTAAATAAGTTTTGAAATTTCATGACGAAAACTAAAAAAATCAGCCAACAACAAGACGAAAATTATAAAGTTCAGCCTTATGTGCAGTGCTTCAGCTGTGATTTGGCACTTCCCCCACCACAAACAGCTTTCAACTGAATTTTCAGATGAAAATTTCTGAAAATCCAGAGAAGACGTAACTAAAAGTGATCTAACTTTTAATGACAGCTGGCCAATCAGAACCTCTAAAAATTCAGAATTCAGATGTAAAACATAATGCATTGAACGTACTCACTCATATCATATCTTTTTTTTTTTTTTTACACTATCAGATCTTTTCCGAAGAGAGCTTAGTACACGCGATATCTTGCGATTAAAGATTTGCCAACACAAAATATGTGTTATCCGGCTTATCACTTAGTGCAGTGTTAGTAGTAAGTAAGCAAAAACAACTACTAACAAAACATACACTTGAGAAACAATTAATACAAAACTATAACATAAGAGTTTAATATAAATATATACATAAATAAATACATGTCATTAAGAAATGAAACTATAATTACAGACATTTAAGAGCGTGGTGCACAGGACCTTAACGTTTGTTTTAAACAATTTTTACTAATATTAAAATCAAAGAGGTTTGAATTCAAATTCAAAAGCTTTCACATGCGGGTAAGAAGCTCATGCATACCATAGTTAGTACGGTGTTGGGATAAATTTAATAATTCCAAATTTCGAATATTGTAATTTCCCCTACGGTAATTAAAACTAATAAAATTTAATAAATCTGGTGCATCAATAACGCCAGTTATAAGTTGGTGAATAAATATTATATCCGTATTAGTCCTTCTTTGTGATAAAGACTGAACCTGAAGAAGTTTATTATTATTTATTGTATTATTCATACTAGAATGTCAGTTCATTAGACTTGACCATTCTTTATTCCGTCAATTTCACTGAATTTTTGAACAACAACAACAACTTAAAGGTGCTACCACCACTTGTATACGAATTAATTTATAATTCGTTTTAATTAATTATTTGGCTGGAGATATACCTATTTCAAGGGGTGCCAAGCCCTATCATCAGTCTCCTTATTAGTGTGTTGAGCTTTAATCCAATTTTATTATGAAAAACTTTCTACATGCATACAATAGGGATCGAACCCACGCATATCAGATTAGCTCAGTCTTAGAAGTCGTATGCACTACGCATTCCACTGTTTAAGACCACTGACGTCACAGGTCGAGATGTGTTGTTTGTTTGTTTATCAAATGCATTTGGAGCATCAGCATTTTTCTAAGCGCCTTCAAGTATGCTGTGTTGTCCCGCCTCCATTTTTCTCCATACCATTTTTCGATAGAC
Source organism: Epistrophe grossulariae (assembly GCA_929447395.1). Classification (NCBI taxonomy): domain Eukaryota; kingdom Metazoa; phylum Arthropoda; class Insecta; order Diptera; family Syrphidae; genus Epistrophe; species Epistrophe grossulariae. The sequence goes on along the minus strand of OV839566.1, from coordinate 66,948,985 downwards.
TACAATTCGTAGTATGTATCAAAGGGGGAGAGGTTGGAAGATAGTAATAGACCAGACTATTAAGTTTATTAGATTTGACCATTCTTTATTCCGGCGATTTCATTGAATTTTTGAACAACAACGAGAAGTTTGATTCTGTGTTCATAAGGAGGGAGGTTATAAGGATCAGACCACGGTAGCCCTTTCAAGGCGAAACGTATGAAATTTCGATGTACGGCTTCTACTCTATTTTTATGGGTTTCCATATGGGGGTATTCAAGATAGGGGCGGACTAAGCAGTTATAAAGAGCGAGGGTAACATAGGGATCCTGAAATTCTTTACACCAAATAAGAAAACTGTTTATATCTTCTTGCAGAAGTACATGATCATTGTCAGATTCAATGCTTTTAAAAATTTTCATATCATCCGCAAAAACTAGAATTTCGCTATAACGTATACAGAGAGATACGTCATTTATAGCTAAGATAAAAAGAAGGGGACCTAAGTAGCTTCCTTGAGGAACTCCAGATTTAGCAATGAAAGGGTTAGAGAAAGAGTTTCGGAATTTAACTTGGTAAGATCTATTAAGGAGATAGTAAGAAATCCAAGTGATTAGTCCAGTAGGAAACCCAAACACTTTTAATTTAAACAAAATAATTTCATGAGAGAGTTGATCAAAAGCCTTAGAGTAATCTGTATAGATATAGTCGAGTTCTAGTCCACGTTCTTACGCAGTTATACACTTGTGCATAAAAACAAGTAGATTTGCACTGGAAAATTTCAAAATATCGATAGTTGGAAAATCCGAGTGTGAACAATGTTTTTGGAAACAACATAGTACCATCGTAATCTTAATAGAATTCTCCGTATGTTGATGTTGTTTTAAATGAAAATACCAATGAGAGTGAAAAGAGTATGCATTACTTTTTTTTTTATTAAAAAGATCTATCGATTACAATTCTCTATCTTTTTTTGTTTAGAAAATAGAATCTTGACCTTTTTCATTGTTTACCCAAATTTACCCTACTGAAATTCCGATTTAAAAAAAAAACACGTGTTTTGAAATTTTTAAATAAAGTTTTCTTTCACATAATATTTTTGTTTTATCACTAAAAAATACCATATAAGCTGGGTCAGACAATAATAAACATAAGGAGGAGGCGTTAATGTCTAAAAAAATAAATTTTTTCGTATAATTTAAGTAGCGATATGCATCTCTTCGCGAGCGCACGCGCCACCCACATCGCTCCCGTGTTGTCGTCTCCGCTTGAATAAACTGTTCTCTTTTCTCAAAATCAAAAAAATAAATTCAGTGCACCATAATTGTCAACATATTCCCTAATTAGATAAATGAAATAAAATAGTGAAACAAAAAATCCGTTCTTGATTCCCAAATTAATTAAAAATCCCAATTAAACAACATAACATAAACATCTTAAATAAAACAAAAACAAAAATACGCAATCTCTTGTACAAAAAAACATACCTACACCTAACACAATATAAATAGTTAACATCGAACACATCAAACCAAGAAAAAAAAAAAAAAAAATTATTACAATAAAGCCGACGAGCGGTTCTTTCCCTTCTCTACATCCCATTATGTGTTGCTGTGTAGTCTAGTCGTTGTGATTTTTTCGCACAGTTGTGCAACCGCTGGATTTATGTGGTGTTTTTTTTAAGGCGTATTCTGGTATTCTATGTTTTTTTTTTGTGTTGTGATTTGGGGCACATTCCATAAGGACATAACAAGTATGGTAATGTGGTCATAGGGGCAACATTGGAAGTTCAAACTAGCCTAGTTTTCTCGTTAATGTTTTGTGTTTTGTGTCTATCCATTGTAATGATAAGTGATTTTAGAGTTGATGTTTGTAATATTCGTGGAAAAAATTTCTTTGCCGTGTACGTTCATGCCGCAAAATTTAAGCCACCTATTTTGGCACTAAACGAAACCCAGGTGGGAGAAAACACTGACCCTCTATTTTTTCTCTATTGCCTCTATTTATTCCCCACTACGGTATCGCCATTTATATAAGGAAAGATGTTGCTTATCAGGCTCTTCCTCAATACAACCCATATTCCCGAACGGACTTTAATTTAATGTGACTAAAATTAAATGTATGAATTTTTCGAGAATTTGTTAAGTTAGTTCTCTTTGGCTGTGTTGGTCTTATTGTTGATTAAATGAAAAAGTGTTTCATTATATTTTTCCCAACGTTTCGACGGTGGTTGCCATCTTCTTCAGGGGAGCTTTATTTACAAAAAAGAAATTTAAAATTTTTATTACATGTGTATATGCAAATATGTACTTTCAGGCGGACAAAGTATGACTTAGATAAAAAAAAAAAAAAAATATAAAAAATAAAGAAAGTTGCATATAATAAAAAACAAACTTTAAATTAAAATTACACACTTCCTTAGAAGCTTAGTCTGAGGTATGTCAACTGTCAGCTTTACATCCAACCAATTTCATGGAAAAATTCAATTCACCGTAGAAAGAGAAAAAAGTGGATCGATAGCGTTGTTGGATGTCAAAATTCATCGTGAAAATCACCGGCTTTCTTCCGATTGGTACCAGAAGGATACGACATCTGGAAGACTTGTCAATTTCCGGTCAAATCAAGCCAAACATATACGCATAAATACTGCACCCAATTTAATAAACAAAGTGTTTGCGTTGAGTGACCGAAAACTCCACTCCGCTAATGAGAAAAGGGTTACCCAAATCCTCTTAGACAACAGTCAAAAACATCAAGTTCTATCGAACATAGATAATAACCATCCTCCACTTGACATATTCCTTGGCTTCGGCGGCCATTTAATTAACAGTAGTAATTCACAAGATTATAAGTCCCATACTTTGGATTTCCGAAAACCCAATTTTCAGCTACTTTTTGAGCACTTAAGTGCTTCGGGTATTGAAAATATACCAGTTTCAGGTGACATTGACGTTGCAGTTACATACTTTTATTAAGTATTGAAAAATTGTATATATGACACAGTTCCTCTAAAAACATCTAAATACTCAAGCTTTTGCCATCCATGGTATTCGAAAGAGCTGAAAAGTCTTCGTAACAAAAGAAACATTGGAAGAATTACTGCATATCCCTTGAAGATAGAAATGTATATATGGCCCTATTTGAAGAGTTTAAAACCCTCTCAAACGACTAATACACTGATGTCCAATTTCATAAATAAATACTAAAAGCACTTTTATCAATCACCCTCTTAAATTTTATCAGGACCTTAATTATTTTTAGTTTCACCAATCTTTAAAAGGGAAATTTCAGGGAAATTTTTGTTAAAATGAGTTCTCTTCACAACCCTGGAAAATTAAACTGTTTTTTTCTTTCTAATAAGCGAAATGTTTGAGAAAAAGTGAGAAAGCTTTATGTATTGAAACAAATGCCAAGAATTGCAAAATTAATCGGTTAGCTTCTTGAAAATTAAAAACCAACATTGGGTCGCTGCCGAAAGGTTTTTATAAAGTGAGTTACAATTAAATATAACAATGAATGCACATTTAAAAAGAAGAAAAAGAGGCAAAAATTACACAGAACCTGAAAAAATGGGGTAATTGATATTGTATCTCCAAAAATTGAAAACTAAAATGTTTCAAAATTTGTTCTGCAAATGTCAGCTGATATATCCACTTGTTAACTGAATCTGATGACATTTCAATGACACTTTTAAAATTTAGTGAGCCCAAAATGGGCATTTAGTTTATGAGGGTGTTTAAAAGGTTGCTTAATTTAAAAGTGCTTGGTGAAATCAAAAAATCCCATTTTAGGGTTTAGAAGCCTGTTAAATGTTTAAAAGTCATTCGTGAAATTGGCCATGAATATCTCAAAAATATGGAATACTGCCTAAGATTGACCCCAAATGTGTCTGGAAATTTGTTTTTTTTTTTTTTTTTTTATAACTTACGCGCACTCAAGGGGTTATGAGTTATAACTACCCTTCATATGTTAAGTCTTAACATAGTACGAGTGTTTAGGAAACAGAAATATTGAGTAGGAGATAACGATGTACATTAGTCTTAAATGTCTGGACACTGAACTGGGAAGGAAAAATAGAGTTGGGTAAAGAATTCCATATTCGTGTAGTTCGACTAAAAAAAGAATCTCTGTACTTGACGGTACGAGCGAAGTTTGGCTCAAGGATATAACGATTGGCATTCCTGGCGGTATTACGGGAAAATTGTTTCAGAGGAGGAATGCATCCGGCTATTTCACTAGACCAAAAAAGTAGCGGTAAAACAATGCGAAGCAAGAGCCATTTCTACGGTGTTCTAACGAAACGAAACTTTCCGAGATTGACCTATCACCTATCAGCCTTAAGGCTCTTTTCTGGACACTGTCCAGGAGAGTTAGTGACGTTTTAGACGCTCCAGATTAAATATGAGAGTCTTACTCTAGTTTTGGACGCATGAACGCCTTATAAATTGTTGCCAGATCGGAGGGGGAAAAGAAGTGTTTACATCTCCTGAGAAAACCTAAACATTTCGCTGCATTTTTAGCAGTATCTAATATGTGGTCATTCCACAGATGGTGGTTGGTTATGGACATACAAAGAATCGAAAGTTTTTCAGTCTCCTCGATCGATGTATCATTCATGGATAATGTTAGGGGAGGAATATTTCACTTTAACAACAGTAAACAGCTTTGGGTCTTGGCAGCATTGAATTCCATACGATTATTGACACCCCATGTAACAATGTTGCTTGAGTCGGAATTTAGCGTGTTAATCATACTCTCTCGTTGCAAATCAATGCTCGAAGAAGACGGGTGTGAGTCAGTAAACAAGTATGAAAAGCTGAAGGTACTGTCATCAGCAAAACAATTGAGTGGATTAGTAGTTTCAGATAAGAGATCGTTAATGAAAATGAGAAACAAGGTCGGAGACAGAACGGAGCCTTGGGGCACACCAGCATTTATTTTTTGAACTTCAGTAAGGCAGTACTTAAAACCATCCAAAACAACTTGAATTGAACGGTCAGAAATATAATCGCTAATCCACCGGAGAAGTAATTCATCGATACCAAAAGCACACAACTTTGATAAAAGAGCTGGATGCCAAACCCTATCGAAAGCTTTTGAAATATCTAGAGCAACAACTTTACTTTAACCAAAACGACCTGTTACAACGAAAGCCGTACTGACGGTCATTGAGAAGCTCCTGTTCTTCAAGATATTTTTTAAGCTGACGATTAATAAGTATTTCCATGACCTTAGAAAGAAGGAAAGTAAGTGCGATTGGTCGGTAATTGGATGGTGAGGAAGATTCTCCTTTTTTTGGAATTGAACAAATGCTTTTTTCCATCCACGGGGAAAACGACCAGAAGAATAGGATAGATGAAAGAGGTTACGAAGAGGTTTTGCCAATGAAAAACATTTCTTCAACACAATGGGGAAAATATCATCTGGGCCAGCTGATTTATGTATGTCGAGATCTTTGAGTACTCTAGCGACTGTACGAGTGCGAAACTGAATTTGTCCCATGGGAAATCCAACGTTCTCAAGTACAGGTGGACTCATGTTGCTACTTGGTAGGGTGGAATTTGCGGCAAATTGTTTAACAAACAAATTGGCTTTGTCAATGGAGCTTACAACTGGGTTATCGTTGTAGATGAGAGCGGGAACCGAAGATGACGATGATATTCTTAACGAACGACCAAAAGTTTTTACTGCCTTAAGGACATTGCAATATTTTCCTTCTTATTGCTTGTTCGTATAAGAATTTGGTTCTTTTGATCAGAGCATTGCAGGCATTTCTTGCTTCTTTAAATTTCAATCTATTTTCCTCGGAACGGTTGGTTTTATATAACCGATTTGGATGTGGTTTTTAAAATAAATTGCAATGGTAAAACTGATGAACCATGTAATCTTTGCTATGTCGGTACGACCAAACAACTCCTTCGCCAAAGAATGGCGAATCACAAATCAGACATTCGTTAGAAGAATTCTGAGAAGACGGCACTGGCTTGTCACAGCGTCAAGCTGGTCACCAACTGGATTTTGAAGGAGTTGAAATCCTTGCAACAGAGAAACACACATCTAAACGCTACACACTAGAAACACTTCACATAATAAACAACAAAAACAACATGAACCGCAAACAAGACATACAGAATATATCAGCCGTTTACTGCTCCTTGGTTTCTGGATGTAAAGCTGACAGTTGACATACCTCAGACGAAGCCTCTAAGGAAGTGTGTAATTTTAATTTAAAGTTTGTTTTTTATTATATGCAACTTTCTTTATTTTTTATATATATTTTTTTATATATATATATACAAATTTTTGTAATACAAATTTTAAATTTCTTTTTTGTAAATAAAGCTCCCCCGAAGAAGACGGCAACAACCGTCGAAACGTTGGGAAAAATATAATAAAACATTTTTTCATTTAATCAACAATACGACCAACACAGCCGAAGAGACTTAACAAATTCTCGAAAAATTCATATAAAGTTCAACTTGGTCAAAAAAAACGTCACTATTAACATAAAATTAAATGTTCATAAGCAAGTCATCCACTACTGCTTCTTATACCGAAGTCCCAATCTTGACAGCAACTCAACCTTAAACCAGTTTGATGTGCTGTCAGATTACATACAAGGAATTGTGTCAAAAAACATCCATACTGAAATTGAAATTACGGGCGATTTCAATGTCCATAATTCCAACTGGCTTCGACACTCTAGCCATACAACATCAGAAGGTATGTATGCCGAGATCTTTTCTGAATTCAACCACTTAACTCAGCTTGTAGATGAGCCAACAAGAATCCCAGATGTTGCAGGTCAGACTCCCAACACTCTTGACTTATTTCTCACTTCTCACCCCGAAAAATACTTGATAAACGTCATCGCTCCCTTAGGTACGTCAGACCATTCTATAGTATCAGCGGTTTTTTCTAGGTCTAGTCTGACTGCCAAAGAAAAAAATCCCAAAACAGTCTGGCAGTACGAAAAAAGCTAACAACATGAACCGCAAACAAGACATACAGAATATATCAGCCGTTTACTGCTCCTTGGTTTCTGGATGTAAAGCTGACAGTTGACATACCTCAGACGAAGCCTCTAAGGAAGTGTGTAATTTTAATTTAAAGTTTGTTTTTTATTATATGCAACTTTCTTTATTTTTTATATATATTTTTTTGTATATATATATACAAATTTTTGTAATACAAATTTTTGTAATACAAATTTTAAATTTCTTTTTTGTAAATAAAGCTCCCCCGAAGAAGACGGCAACAACCGTCGAAACGTTGGGAAAAATATAATAAAACATTTTTTCATTTAATCAACAATACGACCAACACAGCCGAAGAGACTTAACAAATTCTCGAAAAATTCATATAAAGTTCAACTTGGTCAAAAAAAAAACGTCACTATTAACATAAAATTAAATGTTCATAAGCAAGTCATCCACTACTGCTTCTTATATCGAAGTCCCAATCTTGACAGCAACTCAACCTTAAACCAGTTTGATGTGCTGTCAGATTACATACAAGGAATTGTGTCAAAAAACATCCATACTGAAATTGTAATTACGGGCGATTTCAATGTCCATAATTCCAACTGGCTTCGACACTCTAGCCATACAACATCAGAAGGTATGTATGCCGAGATCTTTTCTGAATTCAACCACTTAACTCAGCTTGTAGATGAGCCAACAAGAATCCCTGATGTTGCAGGTCAGACTCCCAACACTCTTGACTTATTTCTCACTTCTCACCCCGAAAAATACTTGATAAACGTCATCGCTCCCTTAGGTACGTCAGACCATTCTATAGTATCAGCGGTTTTTTCTTGGTCTAGTCTGACTGCCAAAGAAAAAAATCCTCTGGCAGTACGAAAAAAGCTAACTGGGACGGTCTTAACACATTTTTCCGTAACTTTAACTGGTCGATTTGTTTTCTCGACAGGGATGTTGATGCGAGTGCCGATATGGTAACCAACATTATTTCAATGGGTTTGAACTCTTTTGTTCCTCACAGAACAAAAAGCATCAGACGCAAAGAAAATTCCTGGTTTAACTCCAGCTGTAAGGATGCTATCAAGGTTCGAGAATCTTTTTTCCGGTTGTATAAAACCAACCGTTCCGAGGAAAATAGATTGAAATTTAAAGAAGCAAGAAATGCCTGCAATGCTCTGATCAAAAGAACCAAATTCTTATACGAACAAGCAATAAGAAGGAAAATATTGCAATGTCCTTAAGGCAGTAAAAACTTTTGGTCGTTCGTTAAGAATATCATCGTCATCTTCGGTTCCCGCTCTCATCTACAACGATAACCCAGTTGTAAGCTCCATTGACAAAGCCAATTTGTTTGTTAAACAATTTGCCGCAAATTCCACCCTACCAAGTAGCAACATGAGTCCACCTGTACTTGAGAACGTTGGATTTTCCAACAGAAGAATAGTACTATCGAAACCAGCAATGTCATGTCGATAACATGGTCCAGAGCAAGCGAAAGCTCAACAAAGACAGAAACGGAACTTTTGGGTGGAATGTAAACATTTTAAACATACAAATCTTTCGATTGGAGTGATATTTTGATGCTGATAAGTTCAATTACAAGATTAAGAGGGAATGTTATAAGAGTTGTACTAAAATGATTTTTAACTCCAATTAGGACACCACCACCTACTAAATTTGAGTTATCCACATGACGGTCTTTCCTAAAAACTAGGAACTCTTGATCAAAAAGTTCTGTGTTCAAGATCGTGGCATTGAGCCAAGTTTCAGTGAAAGCGATTAAGGGCCATTTGCTGAAACGAGTCATAAATCTGGATTTTAACTATTCTCAACTTAGCTCCATGTGGAACTTAGTTTTTAAGATTAACTTTACTCATTTTACGTTGCTAACAAAAATAAAATTTCATCTTACTAAAAATTCATCTCTCTAACATGAGTACCGTCAATGGCACCAATTACATTTGGGAACGATGCTATTTCAAAAAAATCTCGCTTAGCTTTTGAAATATCAGCCAGGGTTTCTGGAAGTTTTATGAAGTCTCAAGATTTTTTCTAGTACAGTCAGGGTAATTTCTTTTATTAAGCGAAATCTTTTATAAAATGCCATCGAAAGAATAAAAATATTCTTTTCTTTCGTATAATTGCCGGGGCACGCCAACTTCTATTAACTCGAGGACTTCAACATCATCCTCAATTACGTCCAGCAGCGTTTCGAAATTTATTTTCAATTTATAAATTTGTTTCTTGTTCTGACAAATTTAAATAAACATTGACAACAAAATTATTTTTTACTTTATGTACTACTTAGGTAATTTAGGTTCCACTTTTTCTTCCCCCTAAGTTATGTTCTACATACCAACTTTTAAGTTTAAGATTTTTGTTGGTGCAAACCAATAAGAGGAACTTAAGCCAGTATGTAGAACTTAAATATTTAAGTTTCGTTTCAGCAAATGGCCCTAAGTCATATTAGTGGAGCGGCATAGCGTCCATATAAAAGATAATTGTGCACTTTGTGATAAAAGCATCAAATTTTTTTCATTGTTGGTACATTATATGAATATGATTTTAAGATATTGGGCCACTTCGAAATTCCGCCCCTTTAGGTGGGAGGGGCAAATTTAAAAAAACAATACATAAGATTGAAAAAAAAATATTAAAAAACAACGGCAACACTTACAATATCATGCTATACCTTTTTTTAAAGCCAAGAACCCATTTATCAATTCTGTTTTCAAATAAAGTTATTTTAGTGCTTAGTTTTTGAAAAAATTATTTTCAAACTCAAAATTTTGAAAAAAATAAAGGTTATTATGATTTTTTTTTGCAAAATTTTACGTTATTAAGTACTAATTTGCTTTATCATTTTCGATACTCTTATTAACTTTTAGTCGAGTGCTAAAAACCAGATAGTCGTAAGTCATTTAGTTTTTTAGAAAATTGAAAATTACCATAACTACTTTTTTCTTAAAACCGTCATTTTTGAACATAAGCCATGGATTTTGACTTTCTTGTTTAAATAATAAAATTGTTCCAATCGATAAAACTATTAAAGGTCATATATTTAGTTATAAATTTTTAAAATGTTACTTAATAAGTTTGGTAGATGAAAAAAACAAATTTTCACAACCACGCACCCTCCACCCCTTCAATATCATAATAAAATCACAGAAAACCATCACTTTTTCAGTCTTTTTCCATGAACATCATTCTGGTATATGTATTTTAAGTTATTTTAAGACTTGTAGAAAACAAAAGAAGCTGCAAATATGATCCTCATGGTATTTTTGAACATAACTGACGCCATTAAGCTCCAACAAAAACTTAAAATTCCGTTAGTTGTAAAATTCTCAGTTTCTTCTCACAGTACAGCGCAATAACCGCTTAAGTCTTCTGAATAAATTTAAAATTTGATCACATACAAATTACTGGTACCACTTGTTTTTTGCGACGAATACCTTTATTGAGGGGGGGATTGAGAAAGTGTTTTTTTTTCAAACGTTTCATTTTCAATTAAACCGATTACTTTTCGCTCCGCTACAAATTTTGCGAACGATTTTGAACTTATTGAGACAAGAAATAAAGTACATATGGGGCTAATGTTATCGGTTTACGGAAGGCCGCAGAAGCCGGCAGAGGTAGGTAGGTAGGTTGAAATGGCGGTCACGAGCCACCTAGCTTAATGAGCCAATGGTATGGATTGGTATGGATTGTTTGAGTCTCCCAGCAACATGCCACATTGATCAGATTGTTGGTTGGCTAATAGACTTACAAGGTTTGTACTCTTAGAACGATCATCTAGTCCTAGGAAAGATGTACAGTGGCTACTGAGGTTTATCCTAGAGCTAGTGCGTTTCGTTAAGGAAAGAGATCAAATCTTTGATCCTCATCTCAGAAAGTTCGTTAAGGTCACGAAAAAAAGCTTTACCAAGTGACTGAGCTCTTTTTCTGGCCAAAGCGGAGCATTTACAGAGGAAATGAATGACTGTTTCCTTTTCCTACTGGTCCCCGCAACTACGACAGTGATAATTTTGGGGTATATCTAGCTTCGCTGCATGCTCTCCGATTGGCCAGTATCCTGTTCATGTTGCAACGACTATGGCTATGTCTATAGTCATATATGGCTATGTCTCGCCTGGGTCTGCAAATTAAGCCGTTTGTCTGGGATTTACTATAGGTGGGCCAAATCTTCCTATAAATGATGTAATTTGACAAATTGCCCCACCTGCAATTGGATTTGGTAAGAAAAATAGAGAATGTATTGCCCTTCATGACTCCAAGTGGAATGTTAACTGTTTCCGCAAGTGAGTCATGAAAGGCTGAACCTTGCCTGGCCAGTTCGTCAGCCCGCTCGTTTCCCACTCCTTGAGATTCACATTTATGCTGGCGAGGTCATCACGGCATTGCTGCACCAATTTGGAAGACGATGCAGCTGAGCTAATGGCTTGAACAGCTGTCAGGATAGTGGTATTTCGGTATTGGTTGGGGTTTTGTTTGATTACCTTACATGCTTCCCCAATTGCCAGTAATTCAGCTTGAAAAACACTAGCAAATTTGGGTAGCCGAAAAGATCTAGAGATATTTAGAGATTCGGAAAATATTCCTGAACCAACCCCACACTCCATCTTTGAACCATCAGTATAAAAATAGTTGTGTCGAAGTCTTTCGTCACGATGTCATTTTGCCAGTCCTATCTGGATGGGAAAACAACTTTAAAATCCTTACTGAGACACAGAATAGGAGCGAAGTAATCAGTAGTAGTTGACAAAATATCTGTGGGAATAAGATTATTAATACAGCCGGCAGAGGTATTGGTCTTGTTAATTATTTGAACAAAATGGGAGTGAAAGTTAAGCTCACTGTCCCAAATAATTCCAAGGTCTCGAATGGATTAAATTATGGGAATGGCCACGTTGTACTACGGGTTGAGGGAAACCGTTTACGGGAGAAGGTTATAGATTGAAAGTAATGTTGAGTTCTAAGAAATTCTTTCCGCACCAAGTTTGAAATAAATTGAATTGACCTTAATGATTTTAATATCAACTACATAACTACGATATGAGCCAGTAGTTATATTGACTGTCAATATCGTTTATTGTTAGAACAAAGATAAGAGGGCCCAAGTGGTTTTGGAGAACGCATGAAGTGGCGTAAATGGGGGTATGGGGGTCAGAGATTGAGAACCTGAACAAAACCGGAATGATCATTATAAATATATGTAAATTCACAAACGCATCGTTGTAGAGATGTTGCACAATCACTTGGGTCAAACATTCATAAAGCCATCAAACCAACATCAGTTTTAATGTAAAGTGTTCACTATTGCAAACTTGCATCAAATAATGCGCAAACTTAAAGCAAAACCAGAATCAAGAAAATGCGATGCGTAGTTGCTGATGTATTGCATCAGCATCAGCTGCGTTGCGCATCAGCATCGCAACAAAGCAAATGTTTGATGTTTATGAATGCACACTATTGTTGATTAAAAAATTTATTTTCCGTAATCAATTGAGACAAATTGTATAAATTACACCCAAATTATGTCATTTTTATATTATAAAACAACTAAAGTCTTCTTAATTAAGTGAATACAAAAAATTTAAATCTTAATATAATACGTTATTTACTAAAAAGTATAAAACAATCTCCCCATACACTTAAGACGAAAAACGATGGGGTGCATGCAATAGATCTTAGTAATAATTCTCATTTGATTGTATTTGTCGCAAAATATTTTTTGCTTAAATAAAAACCAGAATGAAGTTATAGGCAAGAGACCGAAAAAAGTGTGGGTTTTTCAGAATTGTGAAGGCGGGCGTATGGGGCGTGGTTATCGTAATTTGTTTTTTCATCAAACAACCATATTAAATAACATATTAAAAGTTCATAACTACCTAAACTATTGTAGGTCTATTGATTAAACTAATTTTATAATTTAAACAAGAAAGTCTAAATCCATTGTTTATGTTCAAAAATGACGGTTTTAAGAAAAAAGTAGTTATGGTAATTTTCAATTTTCTAAAAAACTAAATAGATTTTAAGGCAACGAGATGTTGCAATATGTCTTCGGATAAGAGACGAGAGAAGAAAATTGATTTGGGCTTAAGTACTGATTCCAATGTTCTAAGAGGAACTAGATCAGTCGGAGGGTTAGAATTAATAATTTCAAGTTCACAAATTGATTCAAGAGGCTGTTTTGGTTATAATTTATTTGCCATATCTATTTGATCATCTCCTACATTAACATTAGTGATAACGGCTAAGCTTTCACGTTGATTAAGGTCATGAGTTGAGTCAGATTTAACCTTGTTGCTTCTTAGGTTTGATCGTTTGGGAGCGGGACCTACGTTTTTAGAAGTGGTAGGACCATCGCGTCCTCTTTTTTGCCTTTCTTTGGATCAACTTCAAGCTCATTCGTTAAAGTGTAAGACGTAGAATCTGTTTGTAAAAGAGACTCTGGTTGTGTTTGAAAATCACAACCAGAGGATGACTTATCAAATAAAATATTTGGTGAGGAAAAATTATCAACAATTGAAACAATACTAGACAGAGTATGGGTTAATTCTTCAAATCCCTTGGAAATGATTCGGACTGTAAAGCGGTAATTTTAAAAGTTAAACTGGACAGTGAAAGCTTTCTACAATTTGAGCAGTACCAAGAACCAATTTGTGATGAGTTTATTTTCTCAATTCGAGCATTAGTTGCCCTAACAAATTTAGCATGGTAAAGGTCTCCACACGGACCATGGCATGTAAAGAGGGAAGCTGTACTTGAATGATCGGAACATTTAACTTAAGAACAAGCCAAGATAGAAGTGCCTTCCTTTTTTTATTATTTATTTTATTATTATTATTTTTTTTGATGATAAAAAGATTTTAAACTACAAAAATTTTACTGATTTAAAAAACAAACAAAAAATGTATGGAATAAATAATGATGATAAAAAAAAAGTTAAAAAAAAAAAGGAATACGACTTTCTGGGAATCGAACCAGAAACTTTTAAGCTATTCTATATTATAGAATGCCGCACAGACAATCGCGGCCAACGAACACTTTTATTGCGATAAGTTAACATATGATCTAATAAAATTAGGATACAAATAAGTCTAGTTGTTAGTTAATGAAAGCGGGAGAAAACAAAATCGGATAAAAATAAAGCTTTTTAGAAAAGCAATTAAATTGTCAAGCTTTGGGGAAGAGTAGGACGTAATAGTGCATGAAGCAGAAAGCTACATTTACACACACAGAAATTGTAATGTGATTATTTACAACACAAATAGGTACACATTCAAAATTTTAAATACTCAGAGAGAAAGCAAACAGAAAAAAACATTTAAATTCAATGAAATAGATGAACACAAAATGAAAGAATAAAATATTCTTACCAAGCAAACACTAAAAATTAAATTAAATAGCACAATTCTACAAAATTAGGGAAAAAGTATTGAAATAAAACAAAAAGGTGCACTTATGAAGTGAAATAAATAAGAATAAATATTAAAATTCACGAATTTACATATAAAAACAACAAAAATAGACACTGGCGATATGCCGACACAACTAGTTACAACAGAACCATTGCTGCCACGATAATAAAGGAGAGCGGGTATAATATGTTTGTATTACTATCTGTCGCCTCTTTTATCCTCAATGATTTCACATCGTCCCGTGCATCGTGATGAATAATCCCAGCCTAAAAAGTGTGATATGTATGTAGGATCAACAGACCCCTTATTTTGAGGGACGAACAATGATGTTTGAACATTTTTACCGTGCGTCTCTGCGCTCACCTTTTTTATATTAACTCAAATTAAATAAATAAACTTAACGAATAGAAGTATTTAAAAAGGTTGATTTAAGTTTTATTTGATTTCACTTCGTTTTTCATTTTTCTTGAAAATTCTTGCCTTCATTACAAACAAAGGCCATTTGTATATTAATAGATTTTGGATAAGTTTTTAAAAAGAATCATATTTTTAGATCGAGATATGTCGTATGGTCGTGTAGGAGCACCACTTACCATGTGTGACATTCGTTTAGTAAATTGGGAAGAAGGAAACTACAGAGTAACAAATAAACCATGTCCCCAGGTAATTATTAAAAAATAAAAGTCTGATTTTCTATTTCACAAATAAATGTATGTATCAGGGCGAGATTGTTATTGGCGGTGATAGTGTGTCTTTGGGTTACTATAAGCTTCCATCAAAAACTAATGAAGACTTTTTCGAAGAAGATGGAAAACGATGGTTCCAAACCGGAGATATTGGTGAAATGCATTTTGATGGCGTACTTAAAATAATTGGTAATTTTTTAAAAATGTTTTTCATCTAAAAGCAAAAAATAATTAAGTTTTGTTTTGTTTTTATATTTTTAGATCGAAAGAAGGATTTAGTAAAATTGCAAGCGGGGGAGTATGTATCGCTTGGAAAAGTTGAGTCGGAACTTAAAACTTGTCCTATTGTAGAAAATATCTGTGTTTATGGCGATCCTTCAAAGCAATATACAGTAGCGTTGATTGTACCCAATCCAAAGCATATAGAAGAGTTGGCCGCTAAATATGGACTGATATCGAGGTCATTTGAAGAACTGTGTACATCACCTATTTTGGAAAAGGCTGTAATAAAAGAAATTGCAGAACATGGAAAGAAATGTAAGTTTAATGAAATAATGAATTTATTTAAGAAAATATATATTTTCCAATTAAATTTTAGGTAAACTGCAAAGATTTGAAATTCCTGCCGCAATAACACTGTGCAAAGAAGTGTGGTCCCCAGATATGGGCTTAGTAACGGCGGCCTTCAAACTCAAAAGGAAAGATATACAAGACAAATACCAACACGATATCAATAGAATGTATGCTTCGTGAAAATGACTCTTAAGAGATATAATAAAATTTAATATAGCCTAAAAACTTTCACTGTAAGTGTACACTGCAATAGGATCAGTTAAGTAAAGAAAAACAAATTAAACTATGACACAAAATATTTTATTTACTTTCTGCTCATAAACTGGCGATAAAATACCAAACATATAAAGATTCTGATACTAAGAGTGGTAAGTACGTTTCATCCTGAAACCTTACATTGATAAATGATATTCCAAACAATCTTCTAAAATTAAATAAATTAATATTTTTAGTTTAGTTAAGTTCAAAGCCCCAACTACGGCATGCAAGACTTTCATATTTGAATATTAAAAGTAAAGACCTATCTAAAAATACCAGTTAATTTTTTGCTATCACTCACACCCAAAAATAGCTGTGGGCTCTTAGTCTATATATTCTCTGTTTGCTCAGTCATTTTATTCTGACCTCTCAGAGCACGCTCCGAGCTAACTCTGATGCACAAGAGAAATAAGTTGACCGATCTGATGTTTCTAAGCTAAATAATAAAATGCCCTTGATTCACATTCATTTACGGAGACTTATAAAAAATAAATTTACATTTGACATCCATTGAAAAATACCTGAAGAGGATGCCTCATATTGACTTACAAAAACAAGCAGTTCAATGAAGAGCGTGGACCGTAAGCCATGGGATAAAAATACCAACGAAAAGGGACTGCAATACTGACCCGCTTCCGGAATTGGGAAAGTCAGGTGCTCTGAATCATTAACGAAAGGACTAAGTGGCGCGGGTACAAAATAGTATCTCCGGTTCCTTGCAAAGGGGATGTCCCCGCACGAAGCCAGGAGGAAGGTGGATGAGAGGAAGCTTGTTAACCAACCTCCCGAAGGCTGTTAGAGAGTTAGATGAAAAGCGACCAAATAAATCGTCTCTAAAATCAGTTGCTTAAAAACCCAGAACGACGGCAAAATTATCAGCGGGTCCACATACCGCTATAATCAGAATTGCTCTTCTACCAAGGAAATACCCTCAGGTATCTTTAAGGTCCAACATTGGAAAAATCCATTGTTTTGAGTATCCCTGGGGTGGAAACTTCATCTGAAATTTATTAGTATTTGTTTATGAATTTCTATAAACTAAGACGAGGCAATCCATTTCGTCTGTTAAGTTGGCATTCCCAATTTTCAACCGGACCACAACAGGAATTTGCAGAATTTTTGCATTTTTTTGCATTTCTATTCCGGATTTTGCAGTTCATCAAACAGGGGGCGTAACCCTGAGTACATGCTGTTTTTTCAACAACCGTACTAGCTATAACTTTGAAATAAGCTCCAAATTTGCTGGTTCAGAAAATAATTTGAAAAATAAAATTGAAAGTCACTTCACTGTGAAGTTAGCAATATATACCTCTTTTTCAACAACCAAAAAGGCTTTCAATTTGAAATAGGGCTTCAAATTTGCAGTTCAAGAAAAAAATTTACAAAAAGTTTTGAAGTCCTCATCTAAAAAAAATTAAAAAATCATAATTGTACCTCCGTGCCGCACTGAGGTACAAATAGAGTTTTGTTTTAGTTGCACAAAGCATAGCTCTCAAACGAATAAAGATATCGTGATAATTTTTTTTTCGGCTTGAAGGAAATTTCCAAGGCTATAAAATTTATGAATTTTAAGAAAAACTATTTACAGGGTGTGTCAGAATCTTCTGCGGAAATATGACTCTTCCCATAGAAAATAGACTTAGGGAGGTTTGCTGATACTACACATAACGATATAAGTTGAACTTAATATCTTAAGTATCACTTTATGACATGGAAAAAGTACCCCTTAAGAATTTAAGTTCAACTTAAATCGTTATGTGTAGTATCAGCAAACGGGCCTTAATATTTTACCTCAAAAATTGTCAAAATAAAAAAACTGAATTAAAAACGGTGTCGAAAAGTAAACAAAAGTCACAGTGGTACGTAAAAGTAAACGAACAATAAATTTTTTTTAAATATTTTTGCAAGTTATCAAAAGCCCTTTTTTTTATTTTACTGCACATTAGAGTGCAAATATACTATATCAGGGGCCTATTTCTCAGATTTTACATCACATACATTGTATGATTTTTACAGTTCTGTTGTATGATTTCTGTTTCTCAGATTTGTTGTATGATCCAATGTCATACAACAATGTATGATCCAATGTCATACAACAATGTATGACCGGAGATTACACTGGAAATATTGGAATATTGTATGATTCTGTTTCTCAGAAATTTGTCATACACATCATACAGCAAATTAACCTCAAATTTTTCATACATTTCATACAGCATATAAATTTGTTGTAATTGTTAAAAGTGTAAGGACAAATGAATGAAAACAAACGAAAATATACGAAAGTAAGCAATCTTTGAATTTAAAAAAAAAATTTGATGACTTATTATTGTTTTTGATTTTCTTTATTATAAATATTAAAAATTATTAGAATTTACTTTTATTTCTAGCAACAAACGATCTATAATTTACTTCACAATACAAAAAATTGAGATTTATTTTAATATTAAATATTAATGAAATGTCAAAATCATACACGTCATACAACAAACAATAACAAACATACAACACTTCCAATGAAATCTGAGAAACAGAAAATTGTATGATGTGTAATGTGTATGATGTATGAAAGTGTTTGTTGTATGAAATGCATGCATGATCTGAGAAATGGGCCCCAGATGGTGCAGTCAAGCTTAGGATAAAGTATTTTAAGATGTTAAATGCTATAAAACTTATAAAATTGAAGAAAATTGCTTTACAGGGTGTTTCAGAATTGCATATTTAAAAAACGTATGGAAGGGAAAAGAATAATTTTAAATTTGAAATAAAACTCCAATGTTAATATTTGTAGTAACTGCAGAGTATTTTTAAGCTAATTCAAACAAAACAGTCGAGCAAAAAAAGAACCATTACAAAATTTTTGTTTGTGTTGAAAAAAGTTTTTTTTTTTTATGGGCACGTCAACATAACAAAAGTTTATATTTGAAGTTTAAAAGTGGAGAGTAAATAAATAAACAAGTAACAATAATTATCAAAAAAAAGAAAAACTAGATTTCTTATAAACTTTCCGGTGTAATTCCTAAGTTCGGGGTAATTCCTAATAAAGTAATCATTTGCAAAGTGTATCGTGCCTTAGCGAAGAAATAAGAGGATCCGATTTTAATGAAGAGGATTAATAATAAAACAGAAATTTCTATTATCATTTTATGAAGAGGATAAGGGGTTGCCCATAAATCCTTATCACAATGAATACATTTATTTACCTTAAAAGTAAAGTTTATTGATATAGGGCCTTACCAATAACCAAATTTAAAGACGACTTAAATATTCAATTAAAATGAACCATAATGGTATGTACTACAAATAATGAACTATGCCATACATGTTTCATATTTAAGAGTCCGTACCATGTTTTATTCATTATTTAGGGTCTTCATAAATATTAAGTCATACCATGTTTGGTTTGTTATATAGAGTATATCGTCCCCTTTCTGCCTTAACCACGTATCTACAAAAAAACAATTTTTCAGAAATTAAAAACAACTGTTAGCTTCCTTTAATGGAACATTATGTAGAAACATTACATTTATATCATTTGTATTCTCCAGTTGTTAATGATTGCTATGTATTCAATCTCGTTTTAATGTAGTAACATATGTTTTATAGCTGTTTTTGCTACATACGAGTTTCCATCTCTTATGTTTTGATGTACAATATGCAGATAAGAGGTTATTGCTTTTATTTGCAATACCTTTAAATAATTGACACTGTACAGTGAATGAAAAAAAATAGTTTAAATAATACACAGATTTCAAACAAAACAGTCGAGCAAAAAAGAACCATTACAAAATTTTTGTTTGTGTTGAAAAAAGTTTTTTTTTTTTTTTTATGGGCACGTCAACATAACAAAAGTTTATATTTTGAGGTTTAAATGTGGAGAGTAAATAAATAAACAAGTAACAATAATTATCAAAAAAAAGAAAAACTAGATTTTTTATAAACTTTCCGGTGTAATTCCTAAGTCCGGGGTAATTCCTAATAAAGTAATCATTTGCAAAGTGTATCGTGCCTTAGCGAAGAAATAAGAGGATCCGATTTTAATGAAGAGGATTAATAATAAAACAGAAATTTCTATTATCATTTTATGAAGAGGATAAGGGGTTGCCCATAAATCCTTATCACAATGAATACATTTATTTACCTTTAAAGTAAAGTTTATTGATATAGGGCCTTACCAATAACCAAATTTAAAGACGACTTAAATATTCAATTAAAATGAACCATAATGGTATGTACTACAAATAATGAACTATGCCATACATGTTTCATATTTAAGAGTCCGTACCATGTTTTATTCATTATTTAGGGTCTTCATAAATATTAAGTCATACCATGTTTGGTTTGTTATATAGAGTATATCGTCCCCTTTCTGCCTTAACCACGTATCTACAAAAAAACAATTTTTCAGAAATTAAAAAGAACTGTTAGCTTCCTTTAATGGAACATTATATAGAAACATTACATTTATATCATTTGTATTCTCCAGTTGTTAATGATTGCTATGTATTCAATCTCGTTTTAATGTAGTAACATATGTTTTATAGCTGTTTTTGCTACATACGAGTTTCCATCTCTTATGTTTTGATGTACAATATGCAGATAAGAGGTTATTGCTTTTATTTGCAATACCTTTAAATAATTGACACTGTACAGTGAATGAAAAAAAAATAGTTTAAATAATACACAGATTGAACTTAAATATTTTTATTTAATTCATGTTTTAATCTTATTTAGCAAAGTTTTTACACATTTATAAAGAAAAAAATGATGATGAAAAAACTGAAACTTAGAAACTAAAAATGATTCTATTCTTCTTCAGAATTAAATTTTAGATTATCGTAAAAGCTGTGATAGTCTTTTGGAATTATTTTCTTCGAACTCTGTGAGTCCTTATATTTTTTTATCGGCAAAGGTATTGAAGTTTCATATAGTGATTTTAAAATAATTTTTGAAATATTTATTTTTGCTTTCCTTTGCGGTGATAATGTCCAATCATTGTCAAAGTCAAGTTTAAAATACATTCCCGTGAAATCATATTTAATACATTTAAGATCTGTGACTTGTGGATCACCTGATTTGATTCCTGGTCCTATGGATTTATAATAATTTATTTTTGAAAAGTTTTGAAAGAAAGAATGGTCTAAGTACGTCACTTTATAAGGTTCTGGAAATGTTCTAGCTTCTTCAATGAACGTACATTTCCTTGGCCTTTTTTTTTCTTTCGATTGTTGAGTGGACAGAATCACATTCCATCTGGGTATGTCCAACAGTCAAATACTTTTGATAAATTCCGATGTTTTTAAATTGAAAAATGTAAATTGATGCACAGCAAGCTTTTGCTTGAAGTATGTTGCTGATGCAGCTATGAAAGGGACTGATGGAAAAGCTTGGACGTCCAAAGTATACGCATTTATTTGATTTTCTAAAGCTTTGTCTTTGTCAGTTTCTTTTTCCAACCGTGCTTTTTTTTATTACTAACGTGTTGATTGTATGTAGCTTCGTCAATGTTTCCGTTCTTATAACTAAAGCACAAATCACACTGATCCTTTTTAGGTTTATATAAACCAATATTTAATGAATGTTATCTTCAAAGAGGACGAGTAGGATGATTCTTCATTTCGTGGTATGTTTTTATCCTTCATAAAATCTATAAACATCTTTAAAAGATGTGTAGTTAAAATCTAAATACTGTTTGTCTGTTTTTTGTCTGCAATAATGTGATTCAAGCTTGGGCAGTCCGGTTAAAAAATCTTTTACATGGTCTTTTTTTTAAATATTAATCACGGATACTTTCTTCCTTAACTTTTCTGTCTGAAGAGGAATTCCAGAATCATTGCTTTTTAAAATCCAATTTCTTACTGTCCATTCGCCCAAACGAAATGTATTCAAAAACATTTTCTTACAGACTGGTATAACTACATTTTCAATCTTTAACTGATATTTCAATGTTATATTACGTCTTGAATTATAATCACTTGTACGTCGAGCTATAGGCCGCTTTTCTACAAGAACTCCAATCATAACTTTACGTTCTTTCGAAGTCATATTTTTCCAAAAGGAATTAAATATCTCTTTCCTTTGGGATTCGGTAACTTCGTTAAATTTCAAATATTTGCTAATTTTACACTTATTTGAATCACAACCAGGTTTAAGCACACGTTTTTCTCTTTTTTGTTTCCCAACTATCTTACCTCTTTCCGTTTTAGCGCTATAGTATTGTTTTCCTTCTTGCCTTGCTTTTTTTACTATATTTTTCTGCCATTTATGTGGTTTCCCTTGGCCTTTCTTCCTTCTTTTTTTTTAGAAATCAGACCGAAATTTGCATCCAGTTCAATGTTTCGGCGATTTGAATTGTTAGATTAAACAGAGAAAGTTGTTGTTGAAGGCTGCCAACAGCTCGATAAATCAGTAGGAACGAAATTTTGATCATCGTTTTTTGGTATAAATAATCCTGTTTGTTCATCAAGGTAGTCTGATGTAAAAACATTGTCTTCGGTTTCACATTCAATAAACTTGAATTCCCCTGTCGTTTCATCTAACACCATAATATATTGTTTCAAAATGGTGGATTGAGAAGTACCTGGCAAAATAATGTTCTCGTTGTTTTTTAAGTCCTTGTCCAACTGATTTTCTTTCAAACTGATATGCCTTTAAAGTTTAAAATTCAAAGTTATGACATTCAATTTAACACAATAATAACAAATTTTTAAAGGTAAAAATTTAAAATTGAAAAATTTAAATCGTATACCTACCGATTCATAATATTAAATTTGCATTGATAAATTATTGATAATTAGTATTTATAAATGTATTCCTTTGAGGTAACTAAGACTTCTCAAAAAGTTTAATTTAGTAAAATTGGTTCCAAGCTCAAAAGTCACAGTGGTACGTAAAAAGTAAACGAACAATAAATTTTTTTTAAATATTTTTGCAAGTTATCAAAAGCCCTTTTTTTTATTTTACTGCACATTAGAGTGCAAATATACTATATCAGGGGCCTATTTCTCAGATTTTACATCACATACATTGTATGATTTTTACAGTTCTGTTGTATGATTTCTGTTTCTCAGATTTGTTGTATGATCCAATGTCATACAACAATGTATGATCCAATGTCATACAACAATGTATGACCGGAGATTACACTGGAAATATTGGAATATTGTATGATTCTGTTTCTCAGAAATTTGTCATACACATCATACAGCAAATTAACCTCAAATTTTTCATACATTTCATACAGCATATAAATTTGTTGTAATTGTTAAAAGTGTAAGGACAAATGAATGAAAACAAACGAAAATATACGAAAGTAAGCAATCTTTGAATTAAAAAAAAAAATTTGATGACTTATTATTGTTTTTGATTTTCTTTATTATAAATATTAAAAATTATTAGAATTTACTTTTATTTCTAGCAACAAACGATCTATAATTTACTTCACAATACAAAAAATTGAGATTTATTTTAATATTAAATATTAATGAAATGTCAAAATCATACACGTCATACAACAAACAATAACAAACATACAACACTTCCAATGAAATCTGAGAAACAGAAAATTGTATGATGTGTAATGTGTATGATGTATGAAAGTGTTTGTTGTATGAAATGCATGCATGATCTGAGAAATGGGCCCCAGATGGTGCAGTCAAGCTTAGGATAAAGTATTTTAAGATGTTAAATGCTATAAAACTTATAAAATTGAAGAAAATTGCTTTACAGGGTGTTTCAGAATTGCATATTTAAAAAACGTATGGAAGGGAAAAGAATAATTTTAAATTTGAAATAAAACTCCAATGTTAATATTTGTAGTAACTGCAGAGTATTTTTAAGCTAATTCAAACAAAACAGTCGAGCAAAAAAAGAACCATTACAAAATTTTTGTTTGTGTTGAAAAAAGTTTTTTTTTTTTATGGGCACGTCAACATAACAAAAGTTTATATTTGAAGTTTAAAAGTGGAGAGTAAATAAATAAACAAGTAACAATAATTATCAAAAAAAAGAAAAACTAGATTTCTTATAAACTTTCCGGTGTAATTCCTAAGTTCGGGGTAATTCCTAATAAAGTAATCATTTGCAAAGTGTATCGTGCCTTAGCGAAGAAATAAGAGGATCCGATTTTAATGAAGAGGATTAATAATAAAACAGAAATTTCTATTATCATTTTATGAAGAGGATAAGGGGTTGCCCATAAATCCTTATCACAATGAATACATTTATTTACCTTTAAAGTAAAGTTTATTGATATAGGGCCTTACCAATAACCAAATTTAAAGACGACTTAAATATTCAATTAAAATGAACCATAATGGTATGTACTACAAAAAATGAACTATGCCATACATGTTTCATATTTAAGAGTCCGTACCATGTTTTATTCATTATTTAGGGTCTTCATAAATATTAAGTCATACCATGTTTGGTTTGTTATATAGAGTATATCGTCCCCTTTCTGCCTTAACCACGTATCTACAAAAAAACAATTTTTCAGAAATTAAAAACAACTGTTAGCTTCCTTTAATGGAACATTATGTAGAAACATTACATTTATATCATTTGTATTCTCCAGTTGTTAATGATTGCTATGTATTCAATCTCGTTTTAATGTAGTAACATATGTTTTATAGCTGTTTTTGCTACATACGAGTTTCCATCTCTTATGTTTTGATGTACAATATGCAGATAAGAGGTTATTGCTTTTATTTGCAATACCTTTAAATAATTGACACTGTACAGTGAATGAAAAAAAATAGTTTAAATAATACACAGATTTCAAACAAAACAGTCGAGCAAAAAAGAACCATTACAAAATTTTTGTTTGTGTTGAAAAAAGTTTTTTTTTTTTTTTTATGGGCACGTCAACATAACAAAAGTTTATATTTTGAGGTTTAAATGTGGAGAGTAAATAAATAAACAAGTAACAATAATTATCAAAAAAAAGAAAAACTAGATTTCTTATAAACTTTCCGGTGTAATTCCTAAGTCCGGGGTAATTCCTAATAAAGTAATCATTTGCAAAGTGTATCGTGCCTTAGCGAAGAAATAAGAGGATCCGATTTTAATGAAGAGGATTAATAATAAAACAGAAATTTCTATTATCATTTTATGAAGAGGATAAGGGGTTGCCCATAAATCCTTATCACAATGAATACATTTATTTACCTTTAAAGTAAAGTTTATTGATATAGGGCCTTACCAATAACCAAATTTAAAGACGACTTAAATATTCAATTAAAATGAACCATAATGGTATGTACTACAAATAATGAACTATGCCATACATGTTTCATATTTAAGAGTCCGTACCATGTTTTATTCATTATTTAGGGTCTTCATAAATATTAAGTCATACCATGTTTGGTTTGTTATATAGAGTATATCGTCCCCTTTCTGCCTTAACCACGTATCTACAAAAAAACAATTTTTCAGAAATTAAAAAGAACTGTTAGCTTCCTTTAATGGAACATTATATAGAAACATTACATTTATATCATTTGTATTCTCCAGTTGTTAATGATTCCTATGTATTCAATCTCGTTTTAATGTAGTAACATATGTTTTATAGCTGTTTTTGCTACATACGAGTTTCCATCTCTTATGTTTTGATGTACAATATGCAGATAAGAGGTTATTGCTTTTATTTGCAATACCTTTAAATAATTGACACTGTACAGTGAATGAAAAAAAAATAGTTTAAATAATACACAGATTGAACTTAAATATTTTTATTTAATTCATGTTTTAATCTTATTTAGCAAAGTTTTTACACATTTATAAAGAAAAAAATGATGATGAAAAAACTGAAACTTAGAAACTAAAAATGATTCTATTCTTCTTCAGAATTAAATTTTAGATTATCGTAAAAGCTGTGATAGTCTTTTGGAATTATTTTCTTCGAACTCTGTGAGTCCTTATACTTTTTTATCGGCAAAGGTATTGAAGTTTCATATAGTGATTTTAAAATAATTTTTGAAATATTTATTTTTGCTTTCCTTTGCGGTGATAATGTCCAATCATTGTCAAAGTCAAGTTTAAAATACATTCCCGTGAAATCATATTTAATACATTTAAGATCTGTGACTTGTGGATCACCTGATTTGATTCCTGGTCCTATGGATTTATAATAATTTATTTTTGAAAAGTTTTGAAAGAAAGAATGGTCTAAGTACGTCACTTTATAAGGTTCTGGAAATGTTCTAGCTTCTTCAATGAACGTACATTTCCTTGGCCTTTTTTTTTCTTTCGATTGTTGAGTGGACAGAATCACATTCCATCTGGGTATGTCCAACAGTCAAATACTTTTGATAAATTGTCGTATTACACTTTATCGCAACAAATTGTAGAAGATTAGATAAATTGACATTTCTATTTTGTGCGCTACAACCATCACTAAACAGAACTGTTGGGATAGTAAGATCACAGTAATTTTCTAAAACATGAGAAACACAGGAAGCAAAAACATTAGAGTCCATACCACCTTCTCCTTCGTGCCATATGTAGCAATAAACTTCCGATGTTTTTAAATTGAAAAATGTAAATTGATGCACAGCAAGCTTTTGCTTGAAGTATGTTGCTGATGCAGCTATGAAAGGGACTGATGGAACAGCTTGGACGTCCAAAGTATACGCATTTATTTCATTTTTTAAAGCTTTGTCTTTGTCAGTTTCTTTTTCCAAACGTGCTTTTTTTTATTACTAACGTGTTGATTGTATGTAGCTTCGTCAATGTTTCTTTCAAATGATACTTTCTTCCTTAACTTTTCTGTCTGAAGAGGAATTCCAGAATCATTGCTTTTTAAAATCCAATTTCTTACTGTCCATTCGCCCAAACGAAATTTATTCAAAAACATTTTCTTACAGACTGGTATAACTACATTTTCAATCTTTAACTGATATTTCAATGTTATATTACGTCTTGAATTATAATCACTTGTACGTCGAGCTATAGGCCGCTTTTCTACAAGAACTCCAATCATAACTTTACGTTCTTTCGAAGTCATATTTTTCCAAAAGGAATTAAATATCTCTTTCCTTTGGGATTCGGTAACTTCGTTAAATTTCAAATATTTGCTAATTTTACACTTATTTGAATCACAACCAGGTTTAAGCACACGTTTTTCTCTTTTTTGTTTCCCAACTATCTTACCTCTTTCTGTTTTAGCGCTATAGTATTGTTTTCCTTCTTGCCTTGCTTTTTTTACTATATTTTTCTGCCATTTATGTGGTTTCCCTTGGCCTTTCTTCCGTAGGAACGAAATTTTGATCATCGTTTTTTGGTATAAATAATCCTGTTTGTTCATCAAGGTAGTCTGATGTAAAAACATTGTCTTCGGTTTCACATTCAATAAACTTGAATTCCCCTGTCGTTTCATCTAACACCATAATATATTGTTTCAAAATGGTGGATTGAGAAGTACCTGGCAAAATAATGTTCTCGTTGTTTTTTAAGTCCTTGTCCAACTGATTTTCTTTCAAACTGATATGCCTTTAAAGTTTAAAATTCAAAGTTATGACATTCAATTTAACACAATAATAACAAATTTTTAAAGGTAAAAATTTAAAATTGAAAAATTTAAATCGTATACCTACCGATTCATAATATTAAATTTGCATTGATAAATTATTGATAATTAGTATTTATAAATGTATTCCTTTGAGGTAACTAAGACTTCTCAAAAAGTTTAATTTAGTAAAATTGGTTCCAAGCTCAGATGCACTCTTAAAAAGACGCTACAGTACTAAAGGTACATAGTTAATATTTTTGATAACAGAATAACATGTTTGCAAAAAATGCTACTTACTTAAATCGGGCTTACGGTACTTATGAGCTAAATTAGATATGAGGTTTTCATAGAATCTCAACAACATGATTGTAGTTGCGAGGAAAAAGAATTAACTGTAATATATGTTAGTTGTATGGTTTCGACAGACATTCATACTTTCTCTCTATGTTCTGTCAGCCCTTACCAGTGTTGTTATGTAAAAAAGTTAATTTCTTAAAAAATGTAGTTACGAGGTTAAGGCAGAAAGGGGACGATATACCATTATGGTCCATTTTACTTAAATATTTTAGTCGTCTCTAAATTTTGTTAATTGTAGGGCCTATAGTCTATATATTCATACATTTTACATTTTTTTGCAAGTTTAAAGCCTAGTACTTATCCCGAACAATGTTTTGCAACCCAGATCGAACACAAAAAATAATCACCGCCTGCTGCTTCTTGCATAACTATCTTTTGGACAAGAACAAGGAATCCTATTGCCCTCCAAGGTTTTTCTGATTATAACGATGGAAATGGTTGTTTAGTAGCAGGTGAACGAAAGACAATACATGAATCTTCATCTTCTTCTTCGCCTTCATCATCTATTAATCCGCATTCATCATTTGAAAAGG
The DNA here is from genome assembly GCA_929447395.1 of Epistrophe grossulariae. Taxonomy (NCBI): domain Eukaryota; kingdom Metazoa; phylum Arthropoda; class Insecta; order Diptera; family Syrphidae; genus Epistrophe; species Epistrophe grossulariae. The sequence goes on along the minus strand of OV839566.1, from coordinate 66,920,683 downwards.
TGATGTCATCTCCTCGTTCATTTGTAGTGGTACTGCATTTGGTATTCACACTTGAGATCCACGATTCTAAATGCTTCTTTTTATCTTTGGTAGAAATGTTATTTATTGATTGAGCATCAAAGAGCGGCAATGTTGTTCCATCTGGTGTTTCGATCTCGATTGAACGGGACATTCTTTTTGGTAACAATCTGCTGTCTTCTTGCCATCCTGGCGGAGGCGTTTTCATCCAAGCACAGTATTGTGATGTTCACAATTGGCAAGAATTTTCACTTCACGCATCACTCGTTCCCTAGATTCCATCTAATTTGGCAGGGTTATTCTTTTTATTGCATGTCTACATTCGTCGGGTTTATTTTTCACTTCAAACACAACTCCAAAGCAAACACGGCCAAGACATCGCTCCAAGTCAACATCAGCTTGGAAACGACACAAAAAGTGATCTTCCGAATGTTTGGTCGATTCAGAGAATGAACGCTAATTACCAAAGTTTTATTTTGATCTTGAGATTGGCATTTCAATAGCCTCAGTTGCGTATGGAACAGGAATATGCCTTTCAATAACAACAATTTCGTTTCCGGACAATTTCTTGGTCCCAGTAAGTAGCTATTTCCTTCCACCAGACCCAAAGCGATATTGTTACCGCTGTAACAACATCAACATCATCGAAACTGAATCCAAATTCATCACCTAACGAGATATTGTTGTAACCCGACATTCTACCTAAATTTTAAGGCCTCAACCTTAACGATCCGATTATTACAACAAAATTTATCAGCCCACCAAACCAACTACGAGGGGACCTTTACAATTATTATGAATAAAAAAACCTACTGCAAACGTGCATACCTACATATACCAAATTTTTTTTCCGATGCGAAGCCAATTTGTCAAGGTTATAGTTTTTTATTGCGTTTTTTCACTTCCTCGCACTCTCATAAAATTAGTATACAGCGTTCCCGTTCTTATTTTATTATTACGTTTCTTGTTTTGTGAATATTCGGGATTCCAACCATCACATCACAAAGAAGTCGAAGTCCTTAAGATGTCGCTACCGTCACTCCTCTTCATGATATTACTATAGATTTTATATACAATGGTTGAGGTAACTAATGCATTTTCTTATTTTTTAAATAACATTTAATGTTTTTTTATTGTAAATTTTGTTTGTATTTCTGTAAATATAGAGATAAGTGCTTATATGCACTTAAGAGGGTTTTTTACAACTCTGCCTAACCCGCATAAGTACCTCTCAAAGCGAGGCATTTATGCTGAGGCACTTATCCGGGTTTTACTGTAATACATAATTTTTACTTACCTTAAGTTTCCATTGAAGATTCCCTGGATTTGATTTACTATATGCACAGAAAATCCATTCTGGAACAACAACCTTAAACTTTAAATCCAAAACTGCTATATCTCGTTCACTAAATTGCCGATCATGAAATTCGGCACTTTTGAGCATATCCAACTCGTATTGGTAATATCCTCTATAGTTGGCCCACACTTAACTTCCATCGTTCGACACCTGTACGTGATGATTCAACTGCTCGAACTGTTTGTGTTTGTCGTCCCACAACAACTACATCATCTAGTAGGGGATCATGTTCCGCCTGAAGATCTGTATCAGGGTTCGGTGTTTTTATAGAATCATCTCTGCGCTCGGTTTTGAGGGAATGTGCATCTGTGTTGTTCACATATGTGAATTTTTATTGAACATTTATACAACAATTGACCTTTAAGAGCTGAGATGCCATAAGAACGGGTCTCCTTTCCACCCGAAATAACCAAATCATCTTAAAACTTAAACGACGAACTGACCAAATTTTCAGTGGTGATTGGAATAGGATCAATAGAATCTCTATCAAATTTATAAATGCCTCAACTCAGAGAAGGAATCGAATTGTCCATTAATAGTCAATTATAAATATATATTTTGTTCCATTTTCCACCGTTTCTCGACCACTTTTATCGATGCGAGAGTTACAGAACGTAGGCACAGCATTTTGAAGTCCTCAAGTAAAAAGTCATGCGTAGGTTAGGTTATTAGGCTGACGGTTGATCTTGTTACCGCCACACTTAGATCAATGTAGATCCATAGTGATACCCTGAAGAAAAACCTTTGATAAAGACCTATGACAGAGCCCGTTCAAATGGATGGAGTTTCAGCGAGCTGTAGCCCGAAGTTGTTAAAGAAGTCTCAGTCGGGATTATTATTATTATTATTATTATTATTATTATTATTATTATTATTATTATTATTTATTATTATTATTATTATTATTATTATTATTATTATTATTATTATTATTATTATTATTATTATTATTATTATTATTATTATTATTATTATTATTATTATTATTATTATTA
>OV839566.1:66685466-66918113 GCA_929447395.1 Epistrophe grossulariae | reverse complement strand
AATAATAATAATAATAATAATAATAATAATAATAATAATAATAATAATAATAATAATAATAATAATAATAATAATAATAATAATAATAATAATAATAATAATAATAATAATAATAATAATAATAATAATAATAATAATAATAATAATAATAATAATAATAATAATAATAATAATAATAATAATAATAATAATAATAATAATAATAATAATAATAATAATAATAATAATAATAATAATTAATAATAATAATAATAATAATAATAATAATAATAATAATAATAATAATAATAATAATAATAATAATAATAATAATAATAATAATAATAATAATAATAATAATAATAATAATAATAATAATAATAATAATAATAATAATAATAATAATAATAATAATAATAATAATAATAATAATAATAATATAATAATAATAATAATAATAATAATAATAATAATAATAATAATAATAATAATAATAATAATAATAATAATAATAATAATAATAATAATAATAATAATAATAATAATAATAATAATAATAATAATAATAATAATAATAATAATAATAATAATAATAATAATAATAATAATAATAATAATAATAATAATAATAATAATAATAATAATAATAATAATAATAATAATAATAATAATAATAATAATAATAATAATAATAATAATAATAATAATAATAATAATAATAATAATAATAATAATAATAATAATAATAATAATAATAATAATAATAATAATAATAATAATAATAATAATAATAATAATAATAATAATAATAATAATAATAATTAATAATAATAATAATAATAATAATAATAATAATAATAATAATAATAATAATAATAATAATAATAATAATAATAATAATAATAATAATAATAATAATAATAATAATAATAATAATAATAATAATAATAATAATAATAATAATAATAATAATAATAATAATAATAATAATAATAATAATAATAATAATAATAATAATAATAATAATAATAATAATAATAATAATAATAATAATAATAATAATAATAATAATAATAATAATAATAATAATAATAATAATAATAATAATAATAATAATAATAATAATAATAATAATAATAATAATAATAATAATAATAATAATAATAATAATAATAATAATAATAATAATAATAATAATAATAATAATAATAATAATAATAATAATAATAATAATAATAATATAATAATAATAATAATAATAATAATAATAATAATAATAATAATAATAATAATAATAATAATAATAATAATAATAATAATAATAATAATAATAATAATAATAATAATAATAATAATAATAATAATAATAATAATAATAATAATAATAATAATAATAATAATAATAATAATAATAATAATAATAATAATAATAATAATAATAATAATAATAATAATAATAATAATAATAATAATAATAATAATAATAATAATAATAATAATAATAATAATAATAATAATAATAATAATAATAATAATAATAATAATAATAATAATAATAATAATAATAATAATAATAATAATAATAATAATAATAATAATAATAATAATAATAATAATAATAATAATAATAATAATAATAATAATAATAATAATAATAATAATAATAATAATAATAATAATAATAATAATAATAATAATAATAATAATAATAATAATAATAATAATAATAATAATAATAATAATAATAATAATAATAATAATAATAATAATAATAATAATAATAATAATAATAATAATAATAATAATAATAATAATAATAATAATAATAATAATAATAATAATAATAATAATAATAATAATAATAATAATAATAATAATAATAATAATAATAATAATAATAATAATAATAATAATAATAATAATAATAATAATAATAATAATAATAATAATAATAATAATAATAATAATAATAATAATAATAATAATAATAATAATAATAATAATAATAATAATAATAATAATAATAATAATAATAATAATAATAATAATAATAATAATAATAATAATAATAATAATAATAATAATAATAATAATAATAATAATAATAAATGAACTATATGTTCATATTCAGACTTGTAATCTCCAGTAGACAATGGTAAACGGCACATTCGGTAAGTCATAGAATTAAAAGATGCGGTTTTGTTTTAATGTGTACAGAAAGAGTCGGCTGTAATATAACGATTTGTAGTTGTTGATTTTCTGTACACTAAAAATTTAATACTCCGTCCGATTCTTTTAATTTTTAAATCCAGAAAAGGTAGTGAATTATCGTTTTCATCTTCAATTTCATACGTAAGTTTTATGCTTTTATATCGATTGTTTATTGTAGTCAAAACTTGATTCAAATTGCATATCTTAACTATCACAAACGTATCGTCAACATAACGCCACCAAATTTTAGGAAGTAAACCTTCATTTTGTATTTATCCCTCTAGTTTCGACATGAAAGCTTCCGCAGTGGGGAGAGACTATTACCCATACTACATCCGAAATCATTGGAATAAAACTCATTTCTGTATTGAAAACAATTAAACTTCATACAATTTTCAATAGCGAAAATGTATGCATCTATTTTTGTAACAATCCATTTGGCTGCTTTGGCGAAAGGTGAATTTACGCAGGAAACTATTTTTCGCATGTTATCGCCTGATTTGTGTACTTTTGGTACACACAGTTTCAAAAAATCATTAATTGATGGCATGGTTAAAAAATCCTCTGATAAGTTTAGAAAAGAAAATATATACACCCTTTTCACTCAAACACAAAATTCAAACGACCGACGAGTCACACGACGATCACGACTCTTGAAAATATGAGAGTAAAGATTTCAACCATAATGCTTCTTTTGCTACTGCAGAAAGTGCAACAAACTCAGCTTCTGTAGACGATAGTGCATTGTAACTGGTCCCAAATCTCTGATTTCAAAATATTTTTTTAAGATTTTCTTTATATTCATTTATATCTGCTTCATTGTTTGCAGCTATAAGAACGTCGTCAGCATAAATTAGTATAAATGTTGTTTTGCTTTTTTTAATGCTTTAATAAAAACATGTTTGTTTGTTTGAAACCCAATTTTGTGAGTGCGCTGTGAATGTTTTCATTCCATGAACGAACTGATTGTTTTAATATATATATGGCTTTGTTGAGTAAACAAACTTTTTTTCATTGATTTATTTTCTTGAATCAAATGGGCTGTTCCATATAAACTGTTTCTTTCAAATAACTATTAAGAAATGCTGTTTTGCAATTAATGTGATGAAAAGTTTTCGTTTTCCGGATATTGCAAATAATGTTCTTAAAGTTGTATGCGAAACCACTGGCGAAAAAACTTCATCGTAATCAATGCCCTAACGTTGAGTGAACCCTTGTTCTACTAATCGTGCCTTAAATCGAATACCATCTGCTTCCTCATATGTAACCGGGTCTACTTCTTGAATGTGGTTAACATATTTGACTGGTGGTATACCTTTTGTTCTGCTTCTTGTTGGCTTGGTTCATCATTATTACTGTCATCACTAAAACCATGAAATGTTTCGGAAGATGAATTAAAATCGTTATACTCGTTATCCTGCACATCTTGCCCTTGTTGTTCATCCCCTTCTGAATATCATTTCTGAGTGACACTATTAAGTTTTTTTTGAAAAAAATAACGTCTCTTGATATCTGGATACGATGATTTTCTTGCAACATGCGATAAGCTTTAGAGTTTGAATCATATCCACGAATATCATTTTGACTGACTTGTCGTCAAACTTTTTTCGCTTTACCTTTTGAACATGTTCTGCTCCAAAGATACTTAGATGTGTGAAATCTGGTATTTTGTCAAACCATCGTTCGTATGGTGTTTTTCCGGTAGATCTAGTTACTAATCGGTTTTGCAAGTAATTCGCTGTTGAAATGGCCTCACCCCATAGCGTCTTCGGAAGTTCTGTATCAGTAAGCATGCACTTTAACATCTCGACAAGTGAACGATTCTTCCGGTCAGCTACTCCATTTTGTTCCGGTGAGTATGCTGCTGTATATTGTATTAATATTCCTTCTTGCTTCAGATATTCCACTATGTTTTTTGCTATGTACTCGCCACCTCGATGTGAACGTATAAACTTTGGTTTCTTATTCATTGTATTCCTCACCATAGCAATGAACTCCTTTAGCTTTTCAAACACTTCAGATTTATGCTTAAGTAAGTACATATGACAATACCTGCTGAAGTCATCAATTAATGTTAGCATATATCTGTTGCCGGACGGAGTTGGCACATCCATGGATAATGTCAAGTACCCCCCTTGAACTCACATCGATCTTCTTTGAAAAAGGAGTGCGAGTAGATTTGCCAACATATAGAACATGAACTATGACTTTTGCAGCTCTCTATACTCATACCTTTAGCAAGTCCTTTTGATTTCATTTGCAAAATCGCATCAATAGATCGGTGACCAAGTAGTTTGTGCCAAAAATATATACATTTTCTCGTACATACTTCATTCATGAGAAAAATCTTTTCATTTTGGGAAAGAGAGTATAAATTTTCTTTAATTTTTGCTATAGAAACCGATTATCCATTCTTGTAAATGTAGCACGTATCATCCTTAAAATTTACTTCGCAACCCTTGGATGTTAGTTTCTTTACCGAAAGTAGATTCATTTCGACTGACGGAACGTACAGAACTTCTTCAAACTTAACATTTATTTCTTTATGAAATTCGTTTAAAAGTTTAAGACGAATTTCTCCCTGGCCCTGGTATTCAATTTGCAAGAATGACTGCATTTTTTACAGTTGAATCAAATTTACAAAATAGTTCTCTATCTTTGCAAATATGACATGAAGCTCCAGAGTCCACAATCCATTTTCCACAAGTTCTATGAGAATCAGAAATAATCAAGCAAATTTTGTTACTCACCTGTTCCGCTGCTACATTAACTTTTTGTTTTGGTTGTTCATAGTTGCCACTATTTTTCAAAATAAATTTCCCTGACTTTCCCTGACTCTCCCTGACCAATTTTAAAGTTTTCCCTGACCAAATTTGAGAAAAATTAAAATAGTAACTCTTTGAGAAACATAACTTAATTTTTGTGACGTCAACATTATGCGCTTATCAAGTGCTAATTAAGTACCCAACAAAAAAATTTAGTGCTCGAGTACTTTTCTTGTAAATTAATGCAGTTAGCAGAGCAATCACCGGAAAAAGTTTAAAACGTAAGGAAAAAAGTTTTAGTCTAGTATTTTGGAGCTATTTAAGAGCTCTAGGAATCCGAACAAACATTTCAAAAAAAAATTCTTAAAAAATAGAAGACATGTAACCAGCTATAGTTTTTAGTGATCGAATAAAATTGGATGATAGTATTATATACTAAAAGATAAACAGGAATTTAATAACATGTGTACCTACATTTTTTTAAGCAAAAAAAAAATAGTAGATATGTGTAACGTTTTTTTTTTTTTTTTTTTTTTTTTTATTTCAAGTTTGAAAATTAATGTTAAAAAATTATTCATTCAAATATAGTTATTTAAATGTGAAATAAAAGAATAGATTTCAAAAAGCTATAGTAATATTATGTTACCGTTATTTTTTTAATAATTTTTTTCCAAATTAAAATTTCATATTCTATTTTTTTTTATTTAAAAAAAAGCTTGTCAGACGTATTTTGCAACCGCTGACACCTACATGACCTGTAATTCATATGGCAAATAGTTTATAGAACGGAAGGAAAAAGAAGCCAAAACTGTTGAAATGACTTTAAAAATCAATTTTTACGGTTTCAAAAGTGACGCGTACAGAAAAACGCATCCCATTAGCCAGACTTTCTAAATTTCACTCGAGATAGTGAAGAAAAAAATCATGACTGTTGAAATGCTTTTTTCCGTCGACGTTGTTAGCTCTCATACTATAACTTAAATTCAATTCTTAAACAATTTAACTTTTTTCGGCCCAATTTTTTTTGATTATTTAAAAGCTCGTCTAGCTCGAGTTAAGTACCTTATTTTCAAAAACATTTTCCAGGATTTACAAAAATTAATCAAAAATATTCGCAATCTGAAAAAAATAATCCATAAGTGAATGAAGTATTAAATAATATTGTTTGCCCTTCGAAAGTTTTACAAAGTTCCAATTCGAAAGCGGGACGAAAAATCACTTTCGAATACAACTGACTTTCGGAACAAAATACAGAGTAGGGTCCGAAATATTCAATTTTTTTCATTGTACAAAAAAATTCAGTGCTCAAAATATTTTCCCTGACCACTTTCGAAATTCCCTGACTATCCCTGACTTTCCCTGACCAAATTCGCGTTCCCTGACTTTCCCTGATTTTCCCTGACTTTCCAGCCGGGTGGCAACTATGTTGTTTCTTCTTCCATTCAATCAAGCAATTCCGTTTCAAGTGTCCTTTAGAATGACAAAAATAGCATTCTGCTTCTGAATTAAATTTCTTGAAACTTGTTGCTTTTTCATAGAATTATTATTATTAAGCAATTGAGAATTTTGTATCTGCCATTTTTTCTTTTATTAAATTTCTTTCTTTATTTAAAAATGGTTTGGGTGTCTAGGCCCATAACCTAATGAAATTCCTGGATTTATAATACTTTATTTAATAAAGAAATAGCAATACGTCTTTATTTGAGAACGATTTAGTTAGAATGAAAATAACAAATTTATTGTAGAATCAAAGCTTAGTACGAAAATTACAAACCATAAATAATAAAGTGAGTTGATATAGAATGTATTTTCAACAGTACCTAGTATCACGAATCGACTCAATCACGCATTTAAAAAAGCTGATATGAGTATTATCCATACAAGCAAAAACAAGTTACGAACATTATTTGGTTCAACGGGTTGGCTATGTGTTCCCGCGGCACGTTTTCCCGCGTCACGTTTTCCTGCGTACGTTTTACCGCAAAACATTTTCCCGCAAAACGTTTTCCCGCAGAACGATATCCCGAAACACAGTTTCCCGTGTAACGTTTGCCCGCCGATTCCTACTTTTTTTTAATACAAATCGACAGCGCATGAACAAAATTTATTTCAATAGTAGTTTTCTTGTACAAAAGCCTTTTCTTGTGTTAAGGTGAGGTATGTATGTAAAAAAATATTAAATATTTTAACAATTAATATAAAATATTTATTGCATAAACGCAAAATAGAATTGTCAAAAAGTACTTATTAGTATTGCCTATCCCGCCGCAAATCCCGTGGAAAATTTCATAGGCAATCGTTCCGCGGGATTTCGTGCTGCGGGATTGTAGCAAAAAAAACTACCTTTCAAATCGGCGGGCAAACGTTACACGGGAAAACGATCGGGGGAAAACGTAGTGATCCCGGTTCAACAAAATATGAAATTTCCTTTTCGCGAGAAGAGTGGCATTTATCAAATCACTTGCCCAGATTGCCACCAAAAATACATTGAACAGACGAGACGTGCGGAGAAATGCCGCATTGAAGAACACGTCTCTCAATAAGAGAGATGTCAGCAAAGCAGTAGCAGCCCACACATACGATTTAAATACAAATAATTATATACAGATGTCTCACCTCCATACAAAATTATGTCTTCAAAAATTTTTTCGGCCAACAAATTCCAGCCGACAAAGAGCTTTTAAAAGTAGATTTCATAAGAAGAAGAGATTTTTTCAGCCGACCGAATGCTTTTAAAGGTGTTCGATAATATTTACAGAGAAACGGCTCGGCTCTCCCATTCTCATCAAAATCAAAAAAAAAAAAAACACTTCACACATCCTTATATTGTTGTTTTTATTTTTTGCTTTTCGTGGCCTTCGTTTTTTCTATTGATGTTGTTGTTGTATTATTGTGTACGCTGACGTTTGGTCTGGCTTCTTTGTGCGGTTGGTTTTTTTTTATGTTGTTTTTTTTTTTATTGTGGGTAGGTACAGGTAGTAGTTCGCGGATTTGGAAAGATCTTTTTGTTTTGAAGTTAAATTTTCGTACATTCCGCTCGGTAAAGTAAATTGAACTCAAATTCATTTTCTTGTAAGCATTGCTTTTAATTTGGATAACTGATTGGATCCTTTATGTTGAGTACTTAAAAACGAAGAAAATAACTGGCAACAAATTTTAGAGGATTTTTAAGGTATTTTTAACAATATGAAGTTGTATAGGGATTGATAAAATCGATTTTTTGACATTCTAAATTTAAAAAAAGATTAAAAATTTCAGAAATTTGGATAACAACTAAAAAGTTTTTATCACAATCCCCTTATAAAAAAATATCGGTAGAAAATATCGACAAATGGAATAGTTCAGGTGCTAAAGGCGCTTTTACTATACAGGGTGTTTTGCATAAGGTGTGAAAAAAAGATAGGGCGTATAGGTTGAACTTAGACAAGAGAAAAATCGTGTGGAAGGGGGTCTATTTTCCCCCGTTTAGACGGAAGGGGCAATTTTCTAAAAAATTGACTTAAAATGGAAAAAATTATTAAAAAAACAAAGGTTAAACTTACAATGCCATGCTATACCTTTTTGGAAAGCCAGAAATCTCTTCTTCAATCTTTATTTTAAATTAAGTTGTTAGTGAATAGTTTTTGAAAAAATAATTTTCAAACTCGAAATTTAAAAAAAAAATTTTTTTTGTCTTTTTGTCTTGTCCACCAACGGGCTTACCACGATATCTAGAAAGCAATAATCTAGATTCTAGAAAGAAAAAATTTCGAAAGTAAAATTCTCGATAGCAAAAATCTAGAATTGAAAAAATCTAAAAAAACGGTCTAGAAATACAAAAATCTAAAAAAAAACTCAAATGCAAAAATCTAGATATACACAGAATTTCAATTAAGATTTATTTTCTTAAATTTTTAACTTTTAAGTCAAAAATTCGATTTCACAAAATTTATAATTTTAAAAATGAAAATCTTGAAAAGTCTAAGTATCTACTACCTACCTAAAATGAGTTTTATTTGAGCTTAAACTCCTTAAGTAACAAAAAAAAATCTCGAATAATATTTTTTTGTTATTTTTTTCTAGATATACCTACATAATATGTAGGTACCTTACCTACCTAGTCTTTCGAAATTTCTTCATTCTGGATTGAAAAATATTTTTTTTTCGAGATTACGTCATGAACCCTATGTAGGTATAGGTACGTAGGTATTAAAGCACTTTTAATCCCAGCACGGAAATTTGTTTATATTATCCAAGAATTGCAGTAAAAGTATCAACAAACCTGTACCTGTGTGTGTACACACCAGACACCTACGACATACCTAATCATTAATCAAAAAGAATAAAATTGTAAAAGGTTTGCATTTATTTGACCACTTTATTTTAAATAAATCATCTACGGAATTTAATAAGTTTCCTCATATCCTATAAGAGGCATTTAATAAATAAAAATCTCAAGCGCACTTATAAATAACACAAAAGTAGACACCTGTAACAGTCACAAAAATCTTAAAATTAAAAACTCATCATAATCACTGATTTCTTTATTCCATGACTTCATGCAACGCGACGTCAAGAAAATCTTCATGGGACACAATTGCAAAAATCCTTCATATGGATACACAAAAAAAAATACCAATCCATACAATCAGAATACACAACACACATGACTTTTTTTCTTGCACATTATAAGAAATCTATCTCCATTCTCCATAACAAATTTACTTTAAAATTGTGGCGGGACGTTGGATTGAAATAAAGTGTACCAAAAAAAACAGACAGAAGCATGAGAACAAGAAAAAAAAAATGTTTTTTGGTTGAGTTGAGAGAACACAAATTTTGAAGAGAAAAAGCACTGCATACAGATCTTAAAATAATTCCTTGAAAAGAGCTTTGTTAAAAGCTTCTTGAAATGTGGATTTTCAGTTTCATATGACACTTTTTTCTATGGGCGTGAGACATCTGTATATAATTATTTGTGATTTAAACCTGACAAACCTCATTTCATGAAAAAAATTGAAAATAATTATAAATCAATAAAAACAGTTCTATATCCCTCAAAACTAGATGCTTATGAATCTGCTTACATCTCAATTACAAATAATTTAATGAACATAGACAATAGGCCGATCGAGTCTTTTTTATTTTCTCTTGCCAAGTAATGTTAAATGTAAATACTTTATTTCTTTTGTTTACATCGTCAAACTTTGTAATTTTTCTTGTTTTTTAGTTTTTTGCTCTTTTTTGTTTATCTGTTGTATTCTTTCTTTTGTAGTTTATTTGCGTATTTCGCCGAAGATCTTCAGCGGTCTGCAAATTAAACCGAAATGCATTCAATATTAAAATAAAAATTGACGTTTAAAATTAAATTTGTATGGTGTTGTTTTTTATTTATGAATTTTTGCGGTCAATAAGAAAAAAACAAAACCTTAAATAAATATTTTTGACCACAAAGTTTGTTCATTCCTTTAGTGATTAAAAACTAGAGAAAATTTTACTAAATCAGCGTAATGTTAACCATATGTATATTAGTCTACGATTTGGGACAGTTTATGATGCAAACGGCGAAAAGGATACTTCATCGATTAACAAAAAAAAAATTGAAGGGAAAATAAAAATCGAAGACGGCTTACGATTACGATGACAAAGAAAACGAATAAATGAGGTGCTAAGATTCTGTTTGTCCGTCAACCCTGAACCCACTTAAAATTAAATAAAACAAAAAAAAAGCTTCTTGTTTTTAAGAAAGCGCATTAATTTTCATTTAAAACGGTAAACCTTACTGAGCACTGTTTTATGTTAATATTTAGTTAGATAAAATTATTCTTTAAACTTCGGGAAGCAACGCGAGCACGGGTCCCTTAGTAACAAAAAAAGTAAGAGTATTTACTAGAAAATAAAAACGAAGGCTTACGTATATAATTTATTTCTTTTAAAATCATCCACTTGAAGTCTAAAGAGTTCAAAATTAACTAGGAGGTTAAATTTTATTTAAGTCTTTAAAATAAGTTCTCTTTAATTCAATTACAGGACTCTTTCACATAAGCTCGATACGTTTAACGTATAATAAATTTAACTTACCCCAAAAGAACATCATCTGGATATATTGGTACAACATCGCAGAATGCCTTCATTGTTGCAATAAGATTATTATGGGAAAGTAATACACCTTTTGGTGTACCAGTTGATCCCGAAGTATACATTATAATAGCAATATCACTGGCGGTTGGTGGTACTCCCTCTGAAAGAAATGCAGCAGGTTAATACGAGTTTTTATAATTTTGCTGTAATTTCTTTGTATGTAATCATGTCGAAAAACATCTGGACCCAACTTACCGAATTTACTTTCAGCTCCAATACGAATAACTTGAGAGAAGGGAATAAGCGTAACATCTTCTTTAAATCCAGAGGTTTCAGTTTTTCGCAATTGATCATCCATGTAAATTATAGTTTTTATGTTTGGTGTTTGGTCCAAAAGTGATTTGAATTTAGGTAGCAGATCATGAGTTGTAATTACCGCAGTGACTTCAGTTTCATTAATACCTATAGAAGAATCAATTAAAATATTTGATTAACCACCAATAAGTTCTAATTTACAATGGGCAACGCCTTCATCTCCAAGTGTGGCATAAACTGTAACAATTCGCATATTCTGCTTAAAACATCCATGTGCGGCAATCATCCACTCGGCTCTTGTTTCGGCAAATATAACAATATTAGTACCAGGTGTCTGTCCATATTCACGAAGACCACGACCAAATGATGCTGCTAAACGTTCAACTTCAATAAAATTTTTCCATTTGTAATCACCCATGTTGTATTTTTTGAATACTCTGCCGTTTGGTTGGACTTCATCCTCTTCACTTAGAATTTGACGTGTTCCAAGGCAACGTTTAGTCGCATGAGTTTTTGCAACGTAATTAAACATGTTTTCAAGTGTGCTAATGTTTGCTTGCAACATTTTAACATGCACTTCACGTGGTGGTTCGATTGTCCTGTAGGTAACTTGAGTTTCATCCTTTTTCACTATTCTTGCCTTAAAAATAAAAAAGTTTTATATATATATCACAAACTTAAACTTTTTTTTATAAAGAAACTATTCTCTTTATATAATAGTTAATTAATAAATAATCTTAATAAATAGAATGGTGTTTAAGGCTAGGCAATACAACTTTTAGTTGTACATCTCATCTGGGCTTATCTGGGAGTACGCACCCTTGTAAAAACCGTTCAGTCGCTGATTTGAACAGTTTACAAGTTTTAATTTTGGCACAAACTAAACGGTCACGTCAAATCACTTTATTAGTTTGTAACACACAAACCAAATTCTTGCACCATATTTTTTAGTGCAAGAGATAAATTCATAGTAAATATTTTCATTTTGTCACTGAAAGTTGTGGAAAATAAGCGTTGATGTCATAGATGCCGCTGGAAAAATCTATCGACTGAAGTTAACAGTAAAGGCAAAAGGAACGGGTCAGTAACAATTGAACTCCTAGTACTGGTAGATTACTTCAGTGCAATGACAAAGGACAATTACATTGACACTTTTCTAATCACAATCATCAAAACACATGCCAGTAGTTGAAGTTGAAATTGCATTTAACGAACCAAAAAATAACATTTTTTTTTTAATTTAGCACTTCCAGAATTTATTGCACAACTTACAGTAGGTTTTAAAAATTTATTATGTTCCGGAACAGTCCCTAAATATTCCAATAAGACTCTTCAAAAAAAAATTCTTGAAAAAACAGTAATTTATGATTAAAAAAAAGATAAGAAAATTTGCGAAATGTAAGTGTTCAATATTAAATTCAACGTGGAGAAGTTAACATGTCAAGATAAGACGTGGATTCAGGTTCTAAGTATCGATCGTTTAAGGCAACATCGAAGGCCATAATTTGTTGTAGTGTGCAGAATTGGAGACATATTAAATATGAGGAAGTAAAGCTACTTTTACGATTAATTTGAAAGACTTTTTAAGTTGCCACTATGGGTAAATTCAAAGATCTATTTTTGGCTATTTTTGCTTTAAACGAAGAATTTGAAACACCTCTTCTCTTACGCAAAATGTGGTTACGATACAGAAAAATATTATAGAACAGTTATTCTAATAATAAAAGAAGCATATTTTTAAATTAAAAATAATTTAATAAACAATTGATTTTTCCAGTTTATTTTTTTTTAAGGCCAACGCGTTTCGTCTTATGAGGACATCTTCAGGGCACTAGTTTAAATTATACAATTTCTTTATCTGTCAAGTGATCGTGGTGAATAATTAGATCTATACTTTCTTTGTATTATCGATATTACAATAATTTATTTTATATATATATATATATACACACATTAATACGTACATACATTCAAAATGAAATCAAACATTTACATTACTTTAAAATTAATTTAAAAAAGGGTTGTTTGTACGTTGTTACATTAATTTAATTTAAAAGGAGACTATTATTAGTAAAGTCAATTTGGCAGTTTAGAATATTTAAACATTTGTGTTTATTTATTTAAAAAATTTCGTATTTTACTAATACTCGTCCTGCAGGTAACCAATGTAAAATGGTTACATGATCCAAAAAGCAGCCATGGCCAGTATTTTTTATATGTTTGGAGAGTCCAGAAGAGGGATCGTGATGAACTGATGCTTTTAAAAATTCAATTATTCTTTAAAACAACATCCTTGAGGTTTTTCCAATGTAGATTCCGTTGCATTCTTTACAGGTTACTTTGTAAACTCCACTTTTCATTGAGATGTCAGTTTTTTGTTTCATTTTATTGTTGCAAAGCATTTTTAGGGTGAAGTTATTGAAGAAGGCTGGTTTAATATTAGCTTTAGTAAGGGGGAGTGAAAGTTTCTCGGAGACACCTGGGATAAAAGGGATCTTTCTCCATTGCATGTCATCCTTCTCACTATCCTTCGGTAATATTGAGTGGATGGCAGCTTTTCGTGATTTTGGCCGTTTTTGACGGCTATATCTTGTATGGTACCTAATTCTTTTCTAAAACTTAATGGGCTAAGCATAACCTTGAGGAGACGATTAATCATATGATGAAACGCTGACATTTTTGTACTCCAGGGGTGAGCGGATGAAATTGGAATGACAGTGTCGGTGCATGTTTCCTTTCTATAGATGTCAAAAACTAGTTTTTTTGATGAGACTGACAAAGTTAAATCCAACGGAATCTATATTGGAAAAACCTCAAGGATGTTGTTTAAAAGAATAAATGAACATTTAAAAGCATCAGTTCATCAGGATCCCTCTTCTGAACTCTCCCAACATATAAAAAATACTGGACATGGCTGCTCTTTGGATGATATATCCATTTTACATTGCTTACCTGGAGGACGAGTATTATATAAATACGAAATTTTTGAAATAAATAAACATAAATGTTTAAATATTCTTAACTGCTAAATTGACTTGACTAATAAAAGTCCACTTTTAAATTAAATTAATGTAACAACGTACAAACAACCCCCCTTTTTTAAATTAATGTACTTATGGCCAGTTGCACTAAAATCCACTAAAACCAGTTTTTGCTAAAATTCTTATAAAATTTATCGGCTTGATAATTTTTTTGCACGAATGTATTTCTCATATTTTGTAGCTAAAATGCTGTTTGCGAACCATCCCTGGATTTTGTCAGCTAATTTTTGAACTGAACGAAAAAGTTTCATTAGTGTAAGTAAGATAGCGATATAAGAGATGACACCTGGACCCATGTTCTGTAACTCGGCGATAACTTTTCGAGGCGAAAAATGGAACAAAAATGGAACAAAACTCATAGAAATCCTAGGGGTTTTGTTCCATTTTTCGCCTTTTATCGCCTCGAAAAGTTATCGCCGAGTTACAGAACATGGGTCCTGGTTTAAAATGGAAGTGAGTGACTAGACTACCCTTTTGTAACTTGTATTGTAGCTGAAGAAGAGTCCTATCCTTTTTTGTTTCTTTTGCTTCACCATACACATTTTTCTTGCGGAAAATAAATTTTTTTCACAACCATTTTTTTTTTTTTTTTTAAAAGAATTACTGTAGGTATATGTATGTACTAGGCTTGAATAGGGAATAATTGAAAAGAAAAATAATGGATTTTACCTGTTCATTTTTGTTTAAATTGTAACTTTCAAATGTCCTATCAAAAGTGAAATATTTTTTTGAAGCTATTTTCGTTAAAACTAGCTTTTAAAATTTAACTGGAGGAAAATGGCATTTTAGTTTATTGGCTTGTTTATCGGCCTTTTAAAACTAATGTCGAATTCCTTTCAGTCAAAAAAAATCGATCCCTGTGAGAGATTTTGATCCCGGACCAGTTTTGGCATTCCTTTCAACCAAAAAAAAAATCGATCCCTCATGATTTGGGATCAAAATCTTTGATCCCGAGAGATTTACACCTAGACAAAACAGGCGGAGAGAAGGTGTTGCATTATCATTTGTTTCCGAAGTTAAGATTTGCTGTTTTTTTTTTTAATAATTGAAATTTGTGCAGTGTTAGTATATGAAAGAAATAAAATTCCTACAAGTACTAAGGATCAAAAAATCCCTTGTGTGTATTTTACTTTTAATTGATATTTAAACTCATACGCGAGGAAAGAAAATCGTTTACTCTTTTTTAAGTTAAACATGTCGCCATGATTTTTTTAATTTTGTTTACCATTTTAAACTTCAGTATTTTAAATAGTCTCGAATCTACGACTGACAAAGTTGTCAGTTTTTTGTCACCTACCTATATTTATACGATGTCGAATAATGGCACTCTGAAGATACTACTATTGATTTGCCTCAAAATATTGATTAATTTGAATCTTTCTAATATTTTGTTACCTATATATAATTTACAAAGTGGAGAAAGCACAGCAATTATTGCCAATAAAATTAAAACCTCAGTTGGACTATTATCAGTTTTTTTTTATTGTGAAAATACTGGCAGATTTTGGGCCATTTAGAACTAAATGGTAAAAAAAAAAGAAATTATGATCAATCGTGTAAATTACATCTCATTAATCGCTTGAAATAATAATTCAATTGTGTTTCCTTTTTAATAGTTGCGTTTTATTTTCCTCCAGTTCCAATTCATGGTCATGATAATAAAACAAACTGGATCACAAAAATTTTTAGTTTTCATAGTTGGTCACATTACCCATAAAATTGACAGATTACAGATTGAAAATTCCATCACTAAATTTTTATTTTTATATTTTAGGCATTTCCAAATTCCGACCATCTCGAATAAAATGAGAGTGCATGCAGAATGTCGGTGATAATCTGTACAAATAAATAATGTACAACAATAAATAATAATTGCGACAAATAAAAAACAATTCATTAAAAATAGCTTTTAACGGCTTCGTTTAAACACAAACATTTGTATATGTAAAATAACTTTAATTTAAATAAAAAAAAAAGTTCTTTTATAGTTTGAAAATACTTATACTTCTAGGAATTTGTCCCTATCCATACTATCACTGGTTTTATCAAGAAAATAGTGCCATATTTGACATGCCACACACACAATTACAAAAAAAATCAATCCCATTTTGCTCTCCATTCACCACGAAAAATCCGCAATCCCGGATCAAAATCCCAAATGGCAAAAGGAATTCGACATAAAATTGGTTGGTGCAACCGATAAATGCCATTTTAAAATTTAACGAAGCACTAAATATTTAAAAGCGTTTGGTGCAACTGGCCATTAATTGTTTGATTTCATTTTGAATGTATGTACGTATTAATGTGTGTATATACATATACATATATATATAAAATAAATTATTGTAATATCGATAATACAAAGAAAGTATAGATCTAATTATTCACCACGATCACTGGACAGATCAAGAAATTGTATGCTTTAAATTAGTACCCTGAAGATGTCCTCATAAGGCCAACTTAAATTTAAAAAAATTTTAATTGTGGAAAAATCAAGTATTTTCTTTTATTATTAAATTATTTTGAATTTAACAATATGCTAAATAAAATCTATTTTAATAAAAAAAGGAAAAAAAAAAAAAACAAAAAACAAAAAATAATTCAACATACCTTTACCCTCCTGGCATCCTGTCTTCGTTTCCATGGTCTTTGTAAAACGAGGTAAACCGGTAGTGTAACGATATCGTAAACAAACGATATCATATGAATCGCCCCAATTGCACCTTGAATCCAGAAACTATCCATGCTAAAATATATAAAGTATTTTATTTAATACTAGTAGACCCGTGCTCGCCTTGCTTCGCAAAAATTTAAGAATTAATATTAACATACGTATATACCGATAGTACTAAATAGGGCTACCGCTACCCGTACCTAATTTTTTATTTCATCTTATTAACAAAAAGTTTATACATTATACACTTACGTTTTGAAATGTGAGTTCTTAAAAAATGGTTTACCTATTTGTATGTTAAGTAGGTTCATGTTTGACACATAAACAGAATCTTTATCTCCCGTTGATTTTCTTATTGCATATACCAGGGTTGGCCGAATTAACTACACTTCATTTTCTGCATGATTAACTACGCGTAGCTAATTTAATAAACTACACGCCTTATATACTACAAAATGTTACGTTTGCTACATACATAGTAAAGCTAGGTAAATAATAAAATTTCAATAAAAACAGTTCAACTCAAATTCAATCTTCAAAGTTTACTACATATCTAAACTACGTAGCAAATGTAAAAAATGTAGTTTATTCCAAAAAGCGTTAGTTCGGCCATCCCTGCCTTCAGCGTTATACTCAAAATGTTCCATTGTGGAAAAAGAGTAAACAAAGAGAAACCTGCATAACATAAATAAAAAAACATAAGGGAGGTAGAGAAAATGCAAAAGGGTGGAAATGATATGAAATGAAACAAAGCAGCGACCTCGTGAATGCGATTGAATTAAATTTCTGGATTTAAAAAAATAGAAAAAGTTAATGACTTAGACATTTGTTTATATTTATTTCTCAGATTGTATGGATAATTAAGAAAAGATTTAGGGCTTTAAATTTGCATACAAAAATTGACTTTTGGAAATAATTTTTGTTTTTTTTAAGTATTTATAAGTGAATATGTGGGTCAATATCAAGAAAAAAGACCAAAAATTTAAAAAATTTAATTTTCGTAATAAACAAACGAATTAGATAAACAAAAACTTGCTATTTACAACCTTCTAAACATTAAGAATATTGTAAAAAAAAATTCAAGTTAATCAGGTAAATAGTTTCTGAGATTTCGCGTTACAAACTAAATAATCGCTTCGTCTTTATATAATGTTAAAGATTTAATTAAGAACATCCAATACCGGTTTCTAATCACATTTTTTTCATAAATCATTTTTGTTTGTATTTATAAGTCAATAACCGTACAAATATTATCAAATCATTGGAACAATTGTTCCAGTTTTTTGCTTGCACAATTCGCATCAACAACATAAATAAATACATTTTTAGCAAAAAAAAATTGGTCAATTGAAAGTTTTATTTCCCCAAAATTTATTTGAGTTATTTGTAATAGGTAAGTCTAGCCTATCATAATTAATCCTTTAGAAAATTAAGTTTTTAATTTCAATTGTAGCTCGTATTAAGCTGATTAATAGGGGGTAGTTCTGTCAGTTTAAATTTTGTCGTGCAATGTTTTCATATTTTTTTTGTTTGTTTTGCTAAATTCATATAAATTTTGAACGTGTAGTAAAATGATTAATTATTGCTCAATAATTTTAGGAGGGCTGCCCTGCTAGTCTAACTTGATATTAACTTGGGAAAGAAACATAGACAAAATATTGAACGACAAATTCTAAACTATCACAGTTAATAAACGTAAATTATTCACCTAACCGCTTTTCGATCGGCGAATGTTGCTTCGCTAACTTGACAGTAATGTCCAGTTCTGAAATGAGATCCAAATGCATTTTTTTTTAAATAAGTCATTTTGAAGGGTTTAAAAAAGGAAAACGCAAAAAAAAGGAAATATATTGTTATGGCGTCATGCCACTTAATCATCAAAAACATAACAAAAATAAATTATTGCATGAGCTTCATTTCGAAAGAATTAAAATTCATACGATAAAGAAATATTATCCATTACTACAATTAATGCACGTTTTGCGACTCAGCAATCTGGCTTCATTCTTTTCGGTAATATGTTTCCGATTCCAATTTGAAGTCAAGTTCTATCTATGTACGCGACAGTTTTTAATTTAGTTTTTGTACAACCATTAACCAATAAATATCTGAGTTTCAAATCGTGTTGTGTTTTGTGTTTATTTTTGTTTTTATTCAAAACATTCTCTTTTTTTGGAATACAAAAGTTGTGCTTATGCTTTAAGTTATATCAGTATAACCCCTTAATATTTTCTTCCATTTAAGCCTATTTAAGATCCGTATCGCACCGGTATTGATATTCTCCAATAACCATGAAAATTAATTAAAACAGGCGAAATTTACGTTGGCGTTCCGAAGTATTTGTTTGGTGTGTTAGAGCAATGGGAGAAGAAGCCACAAGCGTTTAAATAGAACACAATTAACAATTGAATTAGAAAAGTTATACTTCCATTCCTGGTGGTAAATATTTATTTATGTACTGGGTGTTTTGCAAAAGATTATAAGGAATATGATAAAAGGACGGTTATTTTGATATATCGAGTATTATTGTTCATGTTACACAAGCTTTACAATTTTAAATTCAATCTAATTGAGGCATACAGGGTGGTCCTACTTAATGTACAATATTTTGGAAAACTATAAAGCTGAATATCGCTGCACCGGAAATGTGTTTTCTTTTTGGATATCATATCAATGACATTGGAAACATTTTAACAACAAAATGTTATCCGTTACTTTTTTCAAATTGCACTGTGTTATATTTTTTTAAATGAGTTTTTAAACTTTTATAGTTATATTTCTTTAATAGTAGGCGAACGAAATTTTGTTCGGGCGAAACTCACAATAGCTTTTAAAATTCCAGGGGAACAACAAATTTTAAGGTGAAATATATTTCGGGCGAAACTCATAATAAGGCTGAATATCTGATGTATATACATATAGTTACTTGACTATTAGTACCTATTATTGTGTAAAAGAATTTCAAACATGATGATTTGGTTTAAATTTTGGATTTTAATGGCAAAACAAAATATATAAATAAAAGTTTACTCTTTTAAACGTATCGTTGTTAAATTGTTGAACATTTTTACCTATAACAAGAATCAGTCACTCAATGATCAATGTAATAAAAGTATCGGTATAATTTGATAATTAAACCGCATTTAATATCTCCCAAAAAAGCTGATTAAAAAGTATGTATTACAAAAAAAAGCAATGCGTATTTTATTAAAACTTGCCCACTATGCAATGTAAGAGACTTAACATAAATCTAAGTATCTATATGCTCACAATTCAAAATAAAAAACTAAATATCGCGGGAGTACCTTAGTGACCAAGCTTCAACAATTGAAAATGCAACACACTCTCTACGAAATAGTGTAGATCTTGTAATGCAGCGAATGAGATCAATTAAAGATCAATCTTCGTCAAAGGCTTCCAACCATTCAATCGAAAACCGCAAAACATAAATAGTTTAAAAAACTTTAATGTGTGTATTTAAAAAACTAATTTTATCATACATAACGGGGAAATTATTTAATTTTGTTAATGTACATATACTTAACTGTCAATTTAATATTGTTAATTAAATTATATTTATACTATTTTATTTTTTTGTTATTCATAACAATGTAAATTAACGCATGTCAAATTTTGGTAAATTGAAATAGCATTTCTAGGGCCTATACTCCTCCAAAAACTATTTTAAAATCCAACCAGGCGATTATTTCACAGAATTACATCACATACATTTTGTGTGATGTATGTTTCTTAAAGAAATCGCCACCGATTACTTAGTAAACCATTTGAATTTAGAAAAAACTATGCGTTAACTTAGTAAAGGCTTATTTTTTTTTAATCTAAAATTTACACTCACTCATCTGTGGCATTTTTAACGTCTCATACATTGTATGCCGTGAAATAGGCCCCAGAACTGTACGCAATATTAAGAAATATAGGAAAGAATTTTCGAAGGGCCGCCTTTTTAAAATGGCCCACAAGTTTTCTATTGGGTTTAAATCGGGTGGTTGAGATGACCATTCTAAGACACGAATATTTTCAGTTGCAAACCACTATTTTAGCAGCTTTGAAGAATGTTTGGGGTCATTATCCTGCGAAAAACCCAACGCGTATGGAAGCATTACTGACTCCAAAATGTCCCTATATTGGAAACGGTCCATAATTCATGTGATTTGGTGTATAGGACCGCAGCCTGCTCCTGATTAAAACAGCCCCAAACCATCACCGAGGCTCCACCGTGCTTAACTGTAGGGAGTACATTTGCAGGCTTTAATAGCGTACCTTTTGAGCGCCTCACTGTTCTTGCACCATCGGAGTAAAATAAGTTGAATTTGCTTTCATCACTGAAAAGCACACTCCTCCATTTGCTTAAAGACCGGTTAAGATGATTTTTTTGCAAATTCAACCCTGGGTTAAATGTTTTGATTAGGAATTTTAAGTCTTTCCCAAATACCTTTTACGGATTACCTTTTTTACGATGTTTAGCAGTAAGAAGAGGTTTTTTAGCTGGTCGAAATGCAAAAAGACCGAAATCTCTTAAACGCTTCCTGACCGTACTTGGCCCTATGGGTAGATTAAGTTCATCACAAATTGTCTTTGAAGACGCAAAAGGTTCTTTAAGCACGAAATTCTTTATGCGCCTATCAGTTTTAATTGTTGTTTTGCGAGGCGTCCACCAAAATGATCTGCTTCTACTGATTTTCCACTTTTAAATTTTTTAATGATGTCGCAAACCGTTGACGTTGGATTTTTTAAGATTTCATCGATTACTTTTTGTTTTATACCGGCTTGGAACTTTTCTATTATTTCGTATCGAATCGCGTTGCTATAACGTGTTTTAGCCCTTTTATGTACTATATAATTTCAACTTACACAGCTCCCAACTTGTAAAAACGTTTTAATCTACGGCTTGAGTCAAAAGACTCGAAAAAACCGTTACTTTAACTTCGAGACTCGCAATCTTCTTGAAATCCGGTTAGTTTTGCACAGGCATGTTACTGAGTAACTTTATAAAATAATTTTTTTAATTTTGTCATCGTAGCATTAAATTTTTAAGGGTATTATTTACTTGTCTCATACTTTTTACAAATTATTAAAAAACTTATGGAAAGTTGTTAGTTTTCTACTTGGTATTAAGAAAATCATTACTATGGGAAAAAATTCGGAATGTTTTTGGCAGCACTGTACATTCATACACTTGAAACTGGGGGCAGTTAGTAAAGAATGCGATAAGTTGTCTTTCGTTGTTTTTTTCGAATGTTTTGTTATTATGTTTAGAAACCATTGCTCTATTCTGGTACCAAGTTTTATAGGTAGGTTATCAATATCGAGTTTAAAATAGCTTTTGATACAGTTAAAATTACAATCATACAAATACATTGTTATATTTATGAACTTAACTCGTTGTTCATTTAAAAATTCGTAAAACCCAATCTCAATTTACGGCACTAAAAACATTAAGAAACCTTGTAACTACACATTCTTAGTAAGAAGGTTAGGTATAATTACAAAGCTCATTTTCAAAGAACTTCCTATGTAGGTATTTTCATTTGTTCACTTTTATAATATATTTTAAAAATCAGTTTATATAAAGCTGAATTTGTCCCTATATGTAGATACATTAATAAAATATGATTTTCCAAACAATGCTGATAACTCGCCTTTGCAATCAACACAAGACACAGTGAGTCATATCTTTCTAGTGCAATGATCAGGTGTTTTACTGTGAATACCCATGCTAACAAACTTTTACTTTATGACTCTTGGGACATCATATGAGAATTCGATCACTCAGTTTAATACGAGGGAGTGGGTATCAAAATCTAGTGATAAGACTAGCCAATCGGAAAAATTTATAGACAACGCATTAAGAAGGGGCAGAGTTCAATTTATAGTGCAAGTCCCAAGGTTGTATTTTTTTCTTGGAAAAGGGAACAAATTATAGTAATAAAATAAATTTACATCATGATGTGGTAACGCTGCATTGCATGTCGCGCTCTCTCTTTTTAAGTCGGTTGCTGATTCTTAATTTTATTTAAAACAAATTTCATGGCCAAAAGGAAATTATATTACGTCAAGACGTTTTCTCTCGATACCTCAAGGTAGGAAGCTTCACCCCTCCTCTGTAAACCGCGATAAGATACTTACTTAAAATCATACGATTATTCCCACTAAACGCGTATATATGACGATATCATGTAGAAAATATAACGAAATTTTATACCCGTGTTACATGAAAATCCAAGAAAATTAATACCAAACAAATCTGGAGCGAATGAACATAGGACATAAAAACAACACCAACTACAACTGAATTCCAATAATGAACACCGACATTTATATAGATAATTGTCCGATAATTAAGTTATCGTTTTAACATGTATTCCTTTTTCTATAGGAAAATTGAAGATAAAAAAAATTGATTTTAACCTGTACCACTCTTCTGCCGGAAAAAAAACACTGAAATGGTAAAATCAGACCATATGAAAATTACCAACAGACTAGAATTTTTTTTCATTTTTTTTGACAGCTTAATGCGCACAAGTGTTAAAAAGATGTGATTCTTTGTGAAAAATTTATAAGTAACGATTGAAACAAATAGATTAAAATATGGAAAATGTTTCATAACAAACCTAATAATGTATTTTTGTTTGCAGATTTTTATTTAGAAAACAGAACCAAATTATGGTTTTGTCGTATGACTAGGAAAACACTATGACACTTGTGTTACACGACGGTGAAGTATTAATTTCAAACTAAATTGACACTGCTTTTAACTTTTGTTTAATTTCTCTACTTAGCAAATGCATAGGTTCTATTTTAAATAATCTCATTCGACCTATTTAAGAACTTTTTTAAATTTTATAATTGACCTTGAACTCGCGGTCGCGGCTCACATTACGATTTACGATAAGCAATAAGCATATACGGCTGTCATACGACTACGAAATAGCTGTGCTTGTAATTACCAGAATGAATTATAAACATTGGAATCTTTCGTACGCTCTATCCCCACTGATCTCTATATTGGGCTTTTCCACCAGCCGTCAGTTTCAAATAAGCAAAAAAAAATAGGAAACAGCTGGTCTGAACTTGGAGAAAGGTAAACAAACGACAAATATTTTTATAATATAGTGCTTGTTTGTTTTCCAATAAAAAAGTATAAAACGATGGTTATAACGCCAATTTAACAAAAAAACAACTTCAATAACTTATCAAGCTTATTTATACAAACAAAAATCACAGAAAATATTAAAAATCCACATTGCACTGAAAAAGCATTTGTTTACATTTCTCCAAGTATGATATCACATGTTTTGTTTTTGTTGTTTTGAACTGTCAAAATTAGAAAGAGAAAAGACAAAGATAGTTTTTGGAAAAGCCC
Source organism: Epistrophe grossulariae (assembly GCA_929447395.1). Lineage (NCBI taxonomy): Eukaryota > Metazoa > Arthropoda > Insecta > Diptera > Syrphidae > Epistrophe > Epistrophe grossulariae. The sequence goes on along the minus strand of OV839566.1, from coordinate 66,893,684 downwards.
AATACCCTGGAAAGTGTATTCATACAAAATTTTTGAGGCAAAAATATAGTCGTGGCCGGTACCCTCATATAACAGTATAACAGCGGCGCCAGCGGAATGGACGCTACTGGACCTGCATTTTCTTATATTTTTTTCAATATTTACAGCCGCAATGCTTGTTGACATCAACTGATATCAAATAAATGCTCAATTTCGGCAAATATCTTCAATCACTTTCTTCGTTTGTATAGAGCGAGATATGAGGTCGTGGCCGGTACCCTTTAAAAAACTACAACAGTGGGGATAGACACTGATCTCTATAATACACTGGATAGTGAATAGCCTATAGTGTATAACAGTTTTTGTGAGGCAAGTTTTTTAAAGGGTACCGGCCACGACCTCATATCTCGCTCTATACAAACGAAGAAAGAGATTGAAGATATTTGCCGAAATTGAGCATTTATTTGATATCAGTTGATGTCAACAAGTATTGCGGCTGTAAATCACTGATCTCTATATACACTGGATAGTGTATTCATAAAAAATTTTTGAGGCAAAAATATAGTCGTGGCCGGTACCCTCATATAACAGTATAACAGCGGCGCCAGCGGAATGGACGCTACTGGACCTGCATTTTCTTATATTGTTTTCAATATTTACAGCCGCAATGCTTGTTGACATCAACTGATATCAAATAAATGCTCAATTTCGGCAAATATCTTTATTATTGTGTATTCATACAAAATTTTTGAGGCAAAAATATAGTCGTGGCTGGTACCCTTATATAACACTTTAGAACAGAAAAGTACAAGATTTTGCTGTTCAATGAGAAATTTTCTGTTCTGAACTGTTCTGGATTGCTGTTCAATGAGTCAGTTTGGAACAGTTTGGAACACTTAAGAACAGGATTTCCTGCACTTGCTTTTGAGGTAGAACAAGTTAGAACAGATTTGTGAAAACTGTCAAAATCAGATGTTGTGATTTTTTTAATGAAAGTAGTTTGTTTTTTTGATAGATTTTATTTGAATTTCTGCTTAAAGGCTTAACTACATAAGCCAAAAAAGTGAAAAAGTAAAAAAGTGAAAATTTTCAAACTCATTTTAGGATAGTGTTTCTGACTGGAAAACTTATAAAAATGATGCAGAAAGCTTAAATTTTGGTTTAAAAACAAATTTGTGTATTCTTTTTCACAAAACAACGGCGCTAGCGGTAAAAAAAATATTTTTACTTTTGTACTTCAGTACTTTTTGGCTTATGTAGTTAAGCCTTAACTCTTTCAAAAGTGTATTTTAATCAATTCTGATTCTATTTTCATGAAGTAATTTTAGTTTTAAGACGTATATTTGTGAATTTGTGACAAGCATATATTATATATATACTCAGAAAAATTGTTGTTGCTTTTTTAGTGACAAAGTAGGTAGCCATTTTCTGTTATAACTTGTTCTGACGTTTTTCACGAATCTGTGCTGTTCTGTTCTGTGCTGTTCTTTTCTAACTTTTTCCTCACTGAACAAACCTTTTATTGTTTTTGTAATTTCATCTCATGTCGATGAATAGATGTGAATTGCAACAACATTTATGCAGTGATGAATTCATACTTTTGCACTAGTGTGCGTTAAAACATGCACCCTAGTGCAAAAATATGAATTCACCACCATCCGCCATTTTGTTTATCTTGTTGGCAAACCAGAATGACAGCCGAAGATTTCAGTAAAAGGCTTGTGTAAACAGGCACTTAGAATAAGAATATAAGGAAGCGGTGTATCCACCGATCTCTATATACACTGCATAGTGTATTCATACAAAATTTTTTAGGCAAAAATATAGTCGTGGCCGGTACACTCATATAACAGTATAACAGCAGCGCCAGCGAAATGGACGCTACTGGACCACTGATCTCTATAATACACTGGATAGTGAATAGCCTATAGTGTATAACAGTTTTTATGAGGCAAGTTTTTTAAATATCTCGCTCTCTACAAACGAAGAAAGAGATTGAAGATATTTGCCGAAATTGAGCATTTATTTGATATCAGTTGATGTCAACAAGCATTGCGGCTGTAAATATTGAAAACAATATAAGAAAATGCAGGTCCAGTAGTATCCATTCCGCTGGGGCCGCTGTTATACTGTTATATAAGGGTACCGGCCACGACTATATTTTTGCCTCAAAAATTTTGTATGAATACACTATCCAGTGTATAGAGAGATCAGTGTACTGGACCTGCATTTTCTTATATTTTTTTCAATATTTACAGCCGCAATGCTTGTTGAAATCAACTGATATCAAATAAATGCTCAATTTCGGCAAATATCTTCAATCTCTTTCTTCGTTTGTATAGAGCGAGATATGAGGTCGTGGCCGGTACCCTTTAAAAAACTTGCCTCACAAAAACTGTTATACACTATATGCTATTCACTATCCAGTGTATGATAGAGATCAGTGGGTTAGGGTATAGCCATTTTACACTTTTGCATTTTTGCAATGATACAAGACCAGTTACATCGGATCGGGAATACCCCTAGTATGCCTGTTTGGTAACTTTTTTTTCAACAAATTTCGCAAAAACTGAGTTTTTTTCTATGGGTTTTGACAGCAATTTGTGAAATTTTGTGAAAATTTGTGCAAATTTGCAAGAAGTTTCACCTTACCAAACAGACCAACAGCCGAATTTATAAACGCATTATAGCGAGTGCATAAACTTATACACTTCTTATAATGCCTCTGAACACGAAAATCGTATTTATAAAACTTTGCTACGTTGAATAGTGGCATTATAAGCTAAACGCGTTTGAGGGTTGAATAGTGTGTGTATAAGAATATTTTAGTATTGAAATGTCACTTTCACTCACACACAACAATATAATACATAGATATTAAGGTAGCGCTTATATTTTGGCAATGTTTGAATTTATTTTTTGTCCTCCCCTAAAAATGATTATTATGTATTTGTACAATGTACATACAAACACGTTGTGCATTTTTTTTAAAGCGGCTAGCTTAGTAACACCGAAAAATAATTATAATAATGTGCCAAATTTGGAGATTTTTGATCACTTTCAGGAAAGGACTTAGAATAATTTTAGACATTGCGAACAAAAGAGCCACCCTAATAGATATATTTTCTTTTCAATAAAAACACCACCGTGTAGAGTGAAGAAAACACAAATCTTCTAATGAATCAATAAAAAAGATTTTTTTATTCCAAATTATATTACTTTATTGAAAAACAACACAAAAACCACACAAATAACAATAATCTGAATAATAATATTAGGAAAAAATAAAAGAATCCATTCGGCTGCACAACAGAATTGTTTTTTTTTTATGAACAGATGAGATTGGTTGGTCAGTTTTGGAAGTAAAATGTAATAGATTTCCTCTTTTTGGTACTTTATTTGACACAAGCGTATTATAACTATACAGGGTAGGAAAATCTTTTATAAATAATTAATTTATGTTGCGTTGAATAGTGGTACATAAATGCTTATACACTACATAACTATTCAGGCGTTTAGAGGTGTTTAGCGAATTCTAATAAATAAGGCTGCAAGTGTATGTGAATGCGGCAGATAGTTGTATACCAGAAATGTCACATCGGTGACTGAATAGAATAAAGAAAGAAAACAAAAAGTGATACAACATTAAAAACACTAATAAAATATCAACTATTAATAAAAATAAACATTTTGGAGCGAATTACTTTTAAATCGTGTATATTTGCTAATAAAAATAAAAAAAAATATGAAGTGCATTGTGAAATTGTGTAAAAAAAGCCAGAGAATGGCGGACAAGAGCATTTCTTTTCTCAGGTAAGTTTTATTAGATTTTTCTCTAAGAAAGTGATGTGAATTGTTCATATTTTAATGAATCACCAATCAAATAACACATTTTAAATGATTTAAACTTTAAATAAAGTTAAGACTTGCACTTGGTTTCCCGGTTATAATCTCGATACATGAAATGTCAAACTGCGATTCTGTGAAACGGGGACGTATTTGTTTTTGTTGGTGATTGTAAGGCGCAATTATTTGTTAAGCGCCATTTATATCAGGAATTTTTTTGTTATTAAATCGATTTTGTAGGTTTGGAGTTCGTTTATTTATGTTAACATACGTGCCTTTGACAATGCCTAAATTAAATTAATTAAATTTACAATGTTCCACTGAAACAACTAACAGCCCTATTCTGGCAAACCTCACTGATACCTCATAAGTCACAACAACCTCACAAGGAAAGGTGAAATCGATTTTGTGAGGTTTTCCTACCCTCACAACTGTGAGCCTCACAAAAACTATCGAAATTGTGATCTCCTTTTGAGAACCTCACAACAACCCCACAAGAAATCAACCTCATAAAGGCTTGTGACTTGTGAGTTGTGAGCCCTCACAACGCCAGAATAGCCCTGTAAATTTTGGTGAAAATAGATATTACAAAACTTTATCGGCGCCCTAGGGACTTATCATTAAAAAGTAGGTATTTTTTTTAAACGTACCGCTGAGAAGAAAAATAAATTCAGAAAATAACAAATGATTGTTATGGCGCCCTAGTAAGTAAGCCATTAAAAATCACTCCGTCCCTGAATGCATTTGTGTTTGTGAGAGCAAACACTATTATGAAAAATGCCACAGTTTTTTCCAACAATGGCACTTCCTTATCTTCTTATTCTAAGACTAGAATAGAATATCTAAGACGCTGTTTAGATTGGGGAGATTGAGGCCGGCAGTTCGTAGACAAGAGAAGTGTGGGGTGAGGAATCTGGTGAGGCACGAACAAAACATAACAACCGGACTCATGAGTCTACTTTGTTGTTGTTTCAATGTGTGAAATGTTGAAATTGTTTTTGTTTAAATGTATTTTGAGGCGCCTCAAAGTTTCAAATGTAAACACGATGGCACTCACCAGTCCGGACTCAATCTTCCCAATCTAAACAGGGTTTAAGATACTCGAGTATCCAGCATGTTGTTGACATTTCTCATAGGATAGATAAGTATTGAAGACTAGAAAAGTCAAAATGCGATACTTGGTGGCAAAAAAAGCACTATTTAAGCGATATAACAAACTGGCCGCCATAACAACTCCGTGTGTTTACATTCAGGTAAAAAAATTAATTTTAAGACTTAAATTTGTTTTGTCTCCATCAAGGTACACTTAGATGGCTTTATTAACATTAGGCGTGTTTTTTTCAAGCCCGGAGGGAATTGGTTAAAAAAAAACGACAGCGGGGATTAGCGACACCATGACAGTAAAAAACATGGAGTTTTCATACAAACTATCGATAACATGTATGTAATTCATGCCGGTAACACAGTTTTCTGTGCGCTTAAGTTAAACCCCGAGAATTCTCTGGGATTAGTTGTTGTTGCATTTAACATGTTAATTGTTTGGAACCGACGTCGTTTTTTCATCCAATTTCCCCCGGGCTTGCAAAAAAAACACGGCTATTATTTCTTTATTTATAATTTCAGTTCTCCAAAGAAAAACCCCAAACGCAAACAAAAAGAAAAAATAATTTTCAGCTATGACAGCTGACCTACGCAAGTACATACATTCAATATTGTACCTATTTAGACATTTTCTGGAAATAATTAAAAAAAAACGGATAAGTGTACAGCACTGATCTCTATAATACACTGGATAGTGAATAGCCTATAGTGTATAACAGTTTTTGTGAGGCAAGTTTTTTAAAGGGTACCGGCCACGACCTCATATCTCGCTCTATACAAACGAAGAAAGAGATTGAAGATATTTGCCGAAATTGAGCATTTATTTGATATCAGTTGATGTCAACAAGCATTGCGGCTGTAAATATTGAAAAAAATATAAGAAAATGCAGGTCCAGTAGCGTCCATTCCGCTGGCGCCGCTGTTATACTGTTATATAAGGGTACCGGCCACGACTATATTTTTGCCTCAAAAATTTTGTATGAATACACTATCCAGTGTATATAGAGATCAGTGGTGTACAGCTTATGAAGTCAAACGATGGGTGCTCCACTTGCGGAGCAGAGTTTGTGAAGCCATTAAGTGAAAAAATTCCAGTTTTCTAACACAATGGGCCATAATAGAATGGGCTCTAGCTAATAAACCATATATAGTATGACCTTAATATTCAAGTGGACTCTTAATAATGAATCATATATGGAATGGACTTCAAAAAATTAAACATTCCATGAATGGTACATTATTTGGGATCACCAGAATTAAGGTTAATTTTACTGAAATATTTAAGTCGTCGCTAAATTTGATTATTAGTAAGGCCCAATAACACTATTAACAAAAACGAATAATTCTTACAGCTCTGTTCTGCTAAACATTCGCCTAAATTTTCGTATTCTGCTATCCGTCTTAAGCCTAGTACGCTGCTGATGCGAAACGAAAATTTCCTGTGATCTCCAAACATACAACGAAACGCTTGCGAAAACACAACGAAAAATATCCGTGGAGAGTTTCACTAATTCCAAAAACAAAATCAAACATAAACACAAAAAATCAGAGAAACCCATGATGTAAGAAAATGATAAACAAAAACAAACACAAATAAAACTCAAATGTCATTTTTTCGCACATAATAAATAGTCTGTATAATTAATTCAGTGCGAAAAAGGAGCGGAGACTTCTCCAAATAATCTGCTACAATTATAAATTTCGCTCTTCGAACAGCGTACTGCAAAACGAAAAGCTGAACAAAATTTTCCGTTTACGATTTCGTTGTGTCATTTTTGTATGGGATTTTTCGTTTCGCATCAGCAGCGTACTAGGCTTTAGGAAAAAGCATATAATTGCGATAAAAAAATTTTGATTCTCTCAAGAACTTCAAAAATAATTATTCATAGAACTTTGATTTGAATTTGGGTAGACATATTTTAATAATTTTGTATTTATTTCGAATTAAACTTCACAACACAAAGTATATTTCTTTGCTTTATTAATATTTTCACGATTTAACTTATTCCCTTGTGGAAAAAAATATGAATTTTCAAGAAAAATATTTTGTACATATCTCATGGCCAACATGAATTCGAATCATTGGGTTTTGTTTTTGAAAAGAAATTTAAGGAAACACTTTGATTTTAAGAAAAAAATTGTTTTTAATTCAAAGATTAACTTTTTAAAAAAAAAAGAGCTTTGGTTTCTGCTTAAATTGTTTATTTATTTAAATTAAATAATTTTCTATCAGCCCTACACAAATCACTCACGATTTATAACAGATACTGTCATCTGATATCGCTTCAAAGTTTCTAAAATTTCCCGCAAGAGTACCCTCTCCAGTCGTAAATAGTATCCCAGAATTTTTAGGATAGTTTGAGATTTATTTTATGGCAACAGCTGCTTTGACATCAGCTGTGATTTTGCAAGGGATATAACAACACAAAGCTATCCAGATTCCTTTACTTTAAAGCTCTGTGCATTTGTGTGAATTTCTACGTCATTTTGTTTTTTTATATGAACTTTGACAGACTTTGGTGTAGAAATTCACAGAAATGCACAGAGTTTCAAAGTAACGGAACTAGGCTAACAGCTCTATTCTGGCAAACCTTACTGATACCTCACAAGTTACAACAACCTCACAAGGAAAGGTGAATTCGATTTTGTGAGGTTTTCGTACCCTCACAACTGTGAGCCTCACAAAAACTATCGAAATTGTGAGCTAGTTTTGAGAACCTCACAACAACCTCACAAAGGCTTGTGACTTGTGAGTTGTGAGCCCTCACAACGCCAGAATAGCCCTGTAAAGATATTCGCAAAGTCGGCCCTTTCACACAAGGAAACAAGTTGCTGGAGATTTTTTGACGTTTTCTTTTAATTTCGAATTCCCACCAATCGTAGGCCGTTCATTCCTCTTACTTGGTGCCCTTCTCTCCTAAAAACTGAAAGTTGCTGGAAACTGAGTTTCCTTGTGTGAAAGCGGACAAACCGACACTATGGCGATAACTGTAAATGCCGCACACGTAAATCAATGGAGGAGCACACATCGACGCGATATGTGGATTGCGTTCACGTTCCACTGCTGTGTTCAGTTAAGCTATGCTCTATGTTTGGGGGAAACTTTAAGCCTAGTACGCTGCTGATGCGAAACGAAAAATCCCATACAAAAATGACACAACGGAATCATAAACGGAAAATTTCGTTCTGCTATTCGTTTTGCAGTACGCTGTTCGAAGAGCGAAATTTATAATTGTAGCAGATTATTTGGAAAAGTCTCCGCTCCTTTTTCGCACTGAATTATTTGTACAGACTATTAATTGTGTGCGGAAAAATGACATTTGAGTGTGTTTTTTTTTTGTTTATCATTTTATTACATCATGGGTTTCTCTGATTTTTTGCGTTTATGTTTGATTTTATTTTTGGAATTAGTGAAACTCTCCAAGGATATTTTCCGTTGTGTTTTCGCAAGCGTTTCGTTTTCTGTTTGGAGATCACAGAAAAATTTCGTTTCGCATCAGCAGCGTACTAGGCTTCAATCCGAAACTTTTTTCATAATCTTTTATTCATAATCTTTTATTCATAATCGTTTATTTATTTTTGTAAATAAAGTTTTCTAAAGTGACAAAAAAAAAACAAAGAAAAAAAAACTGAAGTGTCAAAATGTTTCACCATGTTTTCCGCTTGTCCTATGTTAGCGCTAGCAGCGTTTAGTTATAGGTGGAACCATCGTGAAGTTGGCTCCTGGCAGTCCATATATAGTAAGTCAATGTCTGCGGCTATAGAGTATTGCCTGCTTTATCGATTTTTACATTGAATGCCTCACAGGGCTGCCAACCGTATGATAATTATGCTACATGTATTATAATTTCTGCTCTTGTATGATGTATGATTGGAAACCATTATCATACGCGAAATGTATGATAATTTCAATATTTGAACGAAATAAATAAACTTTTGAAAAATTAAAAAAAAAAGAAAAATTTCGATAATATTGAAATTCTTTACCAATATTTTATGATCAATTTATAATATATTAATCATCAGCGTTGAATCTAGATTGAACAAACCCTCGACCTTTTTATATATGTGGATTGAATGAAATTTGAAATAGACTTTGTTCGAGTTGATTGCGCTCGTTCAGTGAAGTTCAATTTTCAACTCGATTCTTAAGGGTGGTACACATAAGCCCCCCTTCACATTATAAAAAAAAGTTCTTTGAGGTTTTTTAACGTTTTCTTTTAATTTCCAATATCCGTTCACTCCTCTTACTTGGTGTTCTTCTCACCTAAAAACTTTAAGTTGCTGGAATTTTCCTCGTGTGAAAAAGGAATTATCGGTAATGAATAATGACTGACAATCTTAAATTGAGACTTTGATCTTGGTCTGATATGAGAATATGTATTTGACTGACGGGCGACGCACAGTGGTTCGGTTTGTATGGGAGCGCGGAAATAAATCTATAAAACCTGTAATATAAATCGGAGAGAAATGAAATTTGGCACACATGTGTGGGTTAGGGAAACACACATTTCCTCAATTGGATTAAAAATAACAATTAGAAGATGAGTTATTGAGATTTTTCTAAATTTTGGGGTTTATTGTTCATATAAAAAAAATAACAATTTATGTTTTGTAACACTTTTTGCTTTAATATGTAAACATTACAAAAAATACTTATAATAATAATTACATAAATAAATAATTAAATAAATAAACAAATAAATAAATGTATAAATACATAAAAATAAATTACATAGTCATTAAAAAATATTAATTAATTAATTCAAGAGCTTCTTCACTCAATGGAAGGTTTTTTTTTTTGGTTCCAGTATCAATTGGGTTATAAAGGGATCAGATGATATCATGATCATTTGGAAAACATCCTCATTTGTAGATAGCCGAGAACATTTCCTGGAGTGGTGGGTTCTGTAATATTTGTAGTCCTTATTTCTGCTTTCCTGGGCCTCCTCTGAAAGTGAACCCACTGGCAAAGATGCACTTTGTATTACTTCTGCTCCGTGTAATAAGATTTTATGAACTGTTGCAGGCATGTGATACCAAGGGTATAACTGCAGCAAATTACTTCCAATATGACTGAAAGTCTCGTTATCAACCTTGAATCTATTTTGGTGATCTCTGCAGTCAGAAGCGGATTTTCAAAAAATCTTTGTGATGTATTGCCGTCATTTGTTGTTCCAGTTCCTTGCTTTACAACGTCAACCTTGATACCAACCTTTTCGATGAATTCAGCTTGGATTCGTTTTTTTTCCACTTCCTTAATAGCACGAGTGTCCTCACATGTTCTCCATGATTTAAAGATTAAGTTGTAGCCGAGGTGCAACACGTATTCCATAAATCTAATCCTTGCATGTAGTGATGATATTCCTAATTTAAGAGCATCTTCATTCAACATCTTGGTACTGATCTTAGATAAATTATTCATCTCCGAAGGCTTAGCTCCACAAATGATGCAGTTGCTCGCAGAACTAGTATTTGTGACAGCTTGAGCAACTTTTCCATCTATCATCGTGAAATAAAGATGGTGTCTAACTTTTATGGCAAGTGTGCCAATATTTATTGAGGTCATCTCCAATCCCTGTATTTCATTTTCCACACGGTTTTTCTCTTCGCGTATGAGGTCAAGTATTTCCTTTTTGTATTCAAATTTCAATGCTCTGCAATATCGTGTTGAAGACGGACGGGAATTGATCCATGTGGCATTGAATCTTTTTTTAATTTCTGATGTTATTAAAAAAATATCATTTTCGCTCAAGTGAGGATACTCTTCGTATAGAAACGGTTCTACAAAATTAAGACCTTAAATTAGAACTTCACACAAAACAGTGTAACTTAAAACAAACTGTGACATGTTAATTTCTTTTTATTTATTCCTAACACCTTGCACAATGAACAATAGCTTAATAATGACTTATTATTCCATTTTTTGTTATCTATATATATTAGTGACAACCAAACTATTCTTATTAGGTCTTACCTATCCTGAAAGGGTTTTCCGGAAAATGGTCGTAAAAAAAGTTTTTCATTCATATAACAGGTATCAATTCATATACCTAACATCAAGTATTAGGAAAAACCCATATACAGGTAAAACCACAAAAAGCACCTTTTTTATTTTACCTGTCCCTATTTTTTGCGTAATGTCATACAAAATTTAAAGATTATACCTGATTTCTGTTCATATTTTATTTAGGTACTGTAATAGGCTGGAAGCTTGAGTTCGAATTAAATGCATTTTATGTTTTTATGTATGTGGACTGGCATGCTTGTCGTCGCACGGGCTCAGCTCGCCGGGCTTGGTGTGGGATCTTGTCCACAAAACACAAATATCAGCCTAAAACATTATTTTTCATGCCAAAAGATAAACCGATCCAAAAAAATATATACAAAAAAAGTAATAACATCGGACGGACATTACCACTAGAGGGCGTCGTGATGTTGTTCAACATGGCCTTTCCCACCCTACCTTGGGAGTCGTTGGCCGATTTTGACCCCCCCTATTTCACTGAACTCACCATTTCAACTGTCTTCACCTTTTCCACCGAATCATCACGTTACCATCAACATCCCCTGAAAAGATAAACTCCTAGCACAACATCAAGCTATGTGCTTGAATAAAAAAGAGTAACTTCACCATATTGGCGCGATTTACAATAATATTTTATTTAAAGAAAAATCGGGTATGACAAATAAGAAAAATTTTGAAATTGTTTATAATAATTCATTGAAAATCAAAAATTATTTAGATTAATATAATAGTAATAGATAATAGTAATAAATAAATAAACAAAAATAAAAACAAAACGAGAAACAAGCCAGTATCAAGGAATAATATTAAATTCTTCATATATTATGTTTTATACGTATATCGAATTTTATAATTCGGTGAGATATTTTGCTTCCTTTTTATAATTTCGATTTCTCCTTGAATCAACACAAAAAAAGAAACTAAAGGGATCACTCAAAGGGAGATACTGTCAACCCTACCTGGATTGAGCTCAATGGGGGTAGTTTGATTATCCTGTCCCGAGTCCCACAGTTAATAAAAATAGAAAAAAAAAGGAAATAAACTAGGTGTCTCACCAAATGACACAACAAACCCAAAAAAAAATCTGGTACCAATATCGCGGTGAATGATTCCTTTTTACTAGGCACTTTAACAAAAATTTAGACTATTAACAAAATTTAATTAAGGAAAATTTAACCCGAAAGTAAATTAAAAAAAAATATCGCACCAAACGATTTCAAAAAAAAATTGAATCTGGATCCACTGTATCCTTCGGGTGGCGTTTCGTATCGTATGTATGTGCATGTATTTTTGGTGGCTGGTAAGCACCTTTGGGTAGTTATTTTGGATACGGGTATAAACCCAGTGAACTCGGTTTTATAATTTAATGCTTCACTTCAAGTTGCATCCAAATGACTTCAATGGAACTTCTTTAGCATAAGTCCAAATATGTATTTTTTTTGAAGACGACCATAAGAAAAAGTTGCGGCGACCACCTCTACTACGTATATATGTAGGCAGGCGTCTATGGTGATCGCCGACGAAAAACCTTCAAAATTTATTATTTAATTAAAACAATTTTGGATTTTAATTATGCGGAGTGGTTATTTTGAAGGCTGGATGTCGCCGTAGTGCACGTTCCTTAGTGTTTAACGCGTAGACCTTTTCGTATTTAATTTTTAGATTTATAATATGTTGGAAGGTATGCGTCTTTATAAAAACACTTTTTCTTTTGACTTTAAAGCACTATCAAAATTATAGGTACTCGTTATATATTATTTTTTTTTTTTTTTTATCAAAATTCTAGTTTGAAAATTGAACTGTAACTATGGAGCGGAAACATGTGTTCCGTGTTCCGTGGATTTGTGCACAATGATTTTGCAATTTTTGTTCTTTCCAATTCTTCCCCTTAACTTTTTTTCTCAAGTTCCGTTCTTTTGCCAAAGCAGTAAAATCATCCTATCTAAACTACCAATCACCGAAGTATATAAGTTTTTCTTTCCTTCAAATCCAACCACTCTTTTATTTCATGCGGTCAAAAAGATAGCGAACCTACCAAATTACGCAGTGTTGTTGTTTTTCAATTATCAACAAACAATTCTTCGACAAAAAAAAGGAACATTATCAGTCAGTTATAGAGTTCTGGATAATCAAAAATGTAATTTATAATTGTTGAAATCATATAATTTTATTTAATTTCTATTCCTAAAATATCCAAAAATATCTTTTCTAGATATTAAATTCTGCCAATCACCTGCAATCGGACTCTTTGTTTTGTATGTAAGATTGAATTAATTATTTTGTTTTGTTGTTTCAATTTATTATATTTATTCTTTTTATCCTTTATTTGTCTAGGAAAAATCATAACAACAAAAGAGGATGCAGCCGCCTCTACAGCAACTCAATGTCATAGAAGATGATGTCGTCGCCGCCGACATAAACAAGAGAACCAACCTCCCATGTCTTTACAAAGTAAAAACATTTTAGCGATATGGTTGTGTCTTGTGTCTCGTCGTCGTCGTGAATCTCCCATGTCTTTCCCAAGTAAAGACAAGTAAACGAACACAACAATGGTGTCAATCAAAGTATGATATACCATATTTTGAGACATCAACGAAAGGAGTAAATATCGAATTAGCCTTTCAAATAATCGCAAACAAATTCTTGCCACGAATGTGTCGAGCTCACTGATCTCTATATACACTGGATGGTGCATTCATAGAAATCTTTTGAGGCAAAATGGTCGGCACCCTATATAACAGTTCAAGAGGTATTCTACTGGCAATTTGTTTCATGGATAGTGTATATCTATAATGTATACATATATATAGGGTGACACACGAAGTCTTGGCTGGTACCCATAACAAAAATGCCTCACAAAAACTGCTATACAATAAGGGTTATCTACTATCCAGTGTTATAGAGATCGGTGGTCGAGCTGCTGCGCCTGAGCGTCACAAAAAAAAAAGGCAGTGCTGCCGTTCATAAACTGGCACAAGGTAATTTGATAATTTTATATTATAAGCAATCTCTAATCTTGCTTATTTCGTTGCAGGTGTCCACAACAGTACTTACATTTAGTTTAATACATCATAATTTTTTTAATTTTTATTGTAATTTTTTAAATAAAAGTTAGGAAACAATTGGAAAATAAGTCAGGCAAAAAAAAAGTTTTGCGCTAAAAATTGAATATCTCACAGGTTAGTCAATGGATTAATTTTATTTTATTTTTTAAAGAAAGGTACATATTTTTTTCTAAAATTAATTTCTGAAATTAAGCTCTTATCTAGTTATCTGTGACAAGTATTTTCAAAGAAATTGTAATTTTTCAGAATCTATCGTCGTCAAAACCGTGTTTTTTAAGACCTGATTCAGGTGAACAAAATTGAACATAAGTCACAGGGTTGGATCCAGACGGATTTCATTCTTTTTGGACTAGTTAGGTGAGTATTGTAGCTTTCAAGTGAATGTAGTCAGAGCGTGTAGGCAACTGTAGCTAAAATTGTAGCTCTAAGGAAAAAACATTAAAATTTTTATGTTAGAGCTCTCTGCTCTGACTTATCTAAAATATACATACATATATACATATTTATTTTTTTAAGCTTAAAGAACATATTTTTGAAATAAAAATAAAAATTCTGGCTTAAAGTTTTATAAACGCTATTTCATCATTTGCTGGTATGAATATAAAACTTTTGCTTTATGCGGATGATATCGTCATACTGGCGGAAAGCCCAAATGGAATGCAACTTATGGTTAATCAACTGCAGAAATATTGCACTATGTGGAATTTGGAGCTGAATACTGGAAAATCGAAAATCTTGATCTTTCGAAACGGAACAGGAAGATACGCCAGAAATGAGAAATGGACTTGGCAGAATGAAGAACTAGAGAAAGTCAAAGAGTATCATTACCTCGGTGTCCTTATAACGCCACAGCTGTCATTCAGGAAACACCTTCAACATAAACTAACTGAAGCCAAACGCGCGATAAATTGTAGCTGGAAAGAAGTCCTCAGTAGAAAAGATATCACCCCAAGCGCAAAGTATAGGATCTTCGAAGCAGTGATGAGATCTATATTGTGTTATGCTGCACAAGTTTGGGGCATATACCAATTTGAAGAAGCCGAGAAGCTGCTAAGATACTTTCTCAAAAGAATATTTAGACTTCCGATTAACACCCCAAATTACATGTTACATCTGGAGACTGGCCTCCCGCCATTACACATTTACACACTCAGAGTACACTTCGCGTATATTCGGAAAGTTATGACACAATCTACAAATCGTCTCACATTTAAAATTGCCAAATACTTTCAAAGCAGAAACTTACAACTGTACAGAGAATGGTCGAGACTCAAAAGAGAGCATAATGTTAGAATATTGGATAAAAACGATGGTGTCTTAATGAGAAGTCTGCAAGATCTGATTGAAAAAATTGAAGATTCCTATCGAGACAAGTTTCGGATGCAAAGCCAAGAGAGCCAGTCCAGGCACACATACAAGCTACTAACCCATGACCTCGGATCCGACAATTATTTCCACGATATTTATAGCCTTGATATAATATCTACCATTTTCAAATCCAGAGGAGAACTGTTACCTCTAAACTACCTGCCACATAGGATTGATGTAAATCCCGAATGCACTTTGTGCAACCTGAGAGCAATTGAAGATATTCAGCATTTTATTGGAATATGCCCTGTGCTCAAGGCGATTCGAATATCAGTCTGGGGAAAAGGCTCGTTATCAGAGGATGAAACTATAGGAATTTTAAATGGTGGGAACTGGATCTGTCTTTATAGATATATAAAATCTGCACTATCTTATCGGCAACAAATAATAAATGAAGCATTTTAAATAAATACATATGTATATAACTGAATGTGATTAGCTATAACCTATAAACTTGCAATTTGTAAATAAGAAAACACTCTCTTTTTCGGCTGACGGCAAAAGCCAATGCTTACTGTGAACTATGTAAAATTTGAACTGAAGAAAAATAAAATCACAAATTACTACTACTAAACGCTATTTTTCGTGCCAAGAAGTTAGTGCAAGAAAATATAGGAATTTCAAAATTGAAAAAAAGGGTAACTTTGGAGCCCTGTATCTTTAATACTTATGAACAAAAATTGCTCAAATTTTCAAAAATCATAGACCAACTATATAACTATAATAAAATAAAAAAAATAACTTCATTCTAACACTTTCATTTTTTTGATTTATTTCCGCATTTTAACCACTGTGCGACGGCCAACAAAACTGATAAATATGCATATTGCATTAAGGTACATATATATATCATTTCATAAACGCTGAAGCAGACCCTTTTACAAATAAATTGAACATTTGCTTTTTTAATTAAATAAAATGTTACACTTGTCAAGGTTTCCACAACCGATTCCGTTGTTTATTTATAAAATTTTTTTAGCTGGTTTTGAGATTTTTCTAACCACTATATTCAGTTGAAAATATTCGTTCTAAAATCTGAATTAATTTTTTGGCATTTTCTTTAAATTTCCTTAAACATTTCTTTCAGTGAAACAAAATCGTAAGAGATTTTCTGTAGTTTCCGTTTAAAGTAGCTTAGTTGAACACACACTACTGTGTGTGTGAAGACTGAAGAGAAATCTAGATAAAATCTCCTCAACTCCTTGACCGGGGAGATTTAATTTTCCCTCTTACTTCGTGCCCTTCTCACCAGCAAACTGAAAGTTGCTAGAAACTCCACACGATCTGAGAGGAAAAATAATGTCTAACGTAAAAGTTTCGTTAAAAAGTCTTGTCTCGTTAATCCTGGTTCGTTTTGTTCGTCCAGGTCGATGTCAAACGTCCTAAGTTAGTCACTGTTGTGACTGGTGCCTCTGTGACTCGACGAGTGCTTTGGATTATATCTGATTGTCCCACCACTTCGTCCTTTCATTTGCCTCCTGCCTCATGGATTCTAAGTTCCTATGCTCTTTATTAATTATATTTTGCTCTAGGTACTCTCGGATTTTATCATTCACCACGCCTTTTTGGGCAACACAAAGTCTAGGTACTGAACGTGTTCATTTCCCTAAAATTTTTTAGATACTAATTTAAATTTTGTTTTAACCTTCTCGAATCCGAAATTTTTTTGTAATATACATACTATTTTTTCCATTCTCGAATTTATGAAATAATAACAATTGAATTCTAAGTGTCCAGGTCAACCTTTATTTGTGTTTTTTCATATTTTAAATTAGACGACATTTTCGTATTTGTAATTAAAATATATTTTTGTTAAATAAGTCATGTCGATCATGGAATCCGCAATACAGGATCCGCAGTGATTTGCACTGCAGTTCCCTCTTTGCTCTTTAGCCATTTGTCATGGAAAGAAAAGAAAACACATGTACTTAGAATCACTGCGGATCTAGTATTGCGTATTCCATAGTAGACATGAATACTTACATTTAAATAATCCTAAAACTTATTTCAAAAACTTGAAATGATATTTATCTTTCAATGACATATTTGCAAATATTATTTTTTAGAGATCTTAAGGAGTACCACGTACGAAACCTCATCAAATTTAAAATATTTAACAAAAAACACAAATACAGAATGATTTAAAGCCCTCTTCGGACTCAATCATAATTAATTTGGAAATATCACGAAAAATTACTGAACTAATTATAGTGTTGTATCGACACAATAATTTTTCTTATAAATAAAAAACCTATATAATATTATTTATGTTTTATCCTAAAATAAAAAATTCTATTTTTATGTTAAATAAAAAATCTTTAATGAAAAACTTGTTTTTTTTTTCAAAAAATAAAACTGGAATAATTTTTTTCAGCTCTTCCTTCAAAAGCCCTTAAAAATATAGAGTAATAATTTTATTAATATAAACAAGTCAACTTTTCATAATTTGAAAAATAAAAATAGATATTAACTTTTCAAAATATCGTAAGAACAATAATTTTCGTCTTCCATTCAACAAAAATCAATTTTTTTGTTTTGCGTATGATAATTTTCCCTCTGGTATGATTGAAATTAGCGCATTGTATGATAATTCAGTTTTAAGGATATGACAGCACTGATGACTCATGGCTGTCAGTTGATATAAGATTTATGGATAGACTGCTCTTGCTCAGGAGCATAATATACACATTTGAAAGTGACTTGAAATCACTATATAATATACAATAACTTAAACTAGTGGAACAAGAAAGGCAAGTATACTTTGAGTATAGAAGGATTCAAGTTCTCAGGTACTATACACCAGAGGGTGTTTAACGAATAAACATTAAGTTTTATCTTTATTTAATTTATTATTTTAAAAACATTTATTTAAATCACGAATGTGATAAAATTGGAGCAAAGTTCTTAATACAATAAAACATTATTACTTAACGAATTAGGGAATAACACATGACCCAAAGTCGACAGTGAAAAATTACAGCCTAATGATATAGTTAATAGAATAATTTTGCGTTTATTTTTTAATTTAAATTAAAGAATTATTAAGATCATTTGTAACGATTGTAACAGTAAGTTTTTTTGACCATTTTCTGAGATTTTAAATAATTTTAAAAATTTGATATTAAGGCTTTAAATCATCTGAAAATAAACTAGGATGTTATGTTAGTATAATTAGTACATAAGAAGATAATTAAGAGGTAGTACTGCCCCAAGGAACGAGGATGTACGTAGGTAACTACATTAAGAGTAACTCAGAGTAAATTACCCTATAAAAATGAAGACGGCGCTTAAAATTTTAGATTACTTTTAGCCTCGATTTTGGCCCGGAAGGGTTTTAGAGTAGAAGGATGTGGGTACAGCATCCGGAGTTGAATTAAAATCCATCGAAGAAATATCCATCACAGACAGGTACCCAATCGTGCCCCCACGGGAGCTCGAATGAGCTGAGACAAGATCCCTGATGAGCTCGTTGCTAGAAAATTGAAAATTAGAGACAGTTTTTTTAAGTAAAAATAATACATGTCTCATAAACGGAACGGTGTTGGTATCATTATAGATATCAGCGTTGGAGAAACGTTTTGTTAACGATTGAAAATTGTTATCGCAGCAGAGTCTGAGAATTTTTCTTTCTAATCTTTCCATTTCCAAGGCCATGGAAGGCGAAATAGAAAACCAAACTGGAAAGGCGTGGGACAGAATTGGCCTGATTAAAGTTTTATAAAAAAGCATTTTGGATTTTTTTGAGAGAGCTTTATGTCTGAAATAAGGCATCATCGCGTTAGAGGCTTTGTGGGCTTTTGTAAGTGTAGCTCTAGTGTGTGCATTAAATTAAAGCAATTTGTTAAAATTGACACCAAGATACTTAATATTGTTTTTGATCTGTACATTATGATCATTAATCTTTAATGTGAGAAATTTGCTTTCCAACAGTGAACTGGCCGGACCTTTTCCACAGGCATTTCTGAAGCAGATCATTTCGCATTTAGGAATATTAATATTTATACCCCAGGTATTATAGTAATGATTAATAATATTCA
Organism: Epistrophe grossulariae; assembly: GCA_929447395.1. NCBI lineage: Eukaryota > Metazoa > Arthropoda > Insecta > Diptera > Syrphidae > Epistrophe > Epistrophe grossulariae. The sequence continues at coordinate 66,874,260 of OV839566.1, read as the reverse complement.
AATGTTTTTGTAAGTGACGATTAGCAGAAAGAGGAGAACTTTTTCTGGTATAGACAATGGTATCGTCTGCATAGAGGAGACTAATGGACTCAAGATCATTATCAAGATACGTGTGGGGAAAGTCAGAAAGAAAGAGATTATAGAGGTGAGGACCCAGGATGGATCCCTGGGGAACACCTCTGTCAGACGGGCAGGTGTTGGATTGTGTAGCTTGGATTTGGATATAAAACTTCCTGTCGTGAAGGAAATTATCGAGAAGATTTACAATGTGTGGAGGAAAGTTAAGGAGTGCAATTTTAGAAAGAAGACCGTCTCTCCAGACACAATCAAACGCTTTCTCAAGGTCTAAAGAGCAGGCAACAGTGCAGCGTTTTTCTCTAAGATTAAGAGTGATGTCTGAGTGAAGTTTTAGAAGTGCGTGCACCGTTGAATGTCCTCGTCGAAAGCCAAACTGGAAATCTGTGATGGGTTCAATAGGGTTATCCTCAGGAGAATTGAGGTTGTTAAGAATTATTCTTTCTAAAATTTTGCCCACATTGGAAAGTAAGGAAATCGGTCTAAAATTATTAATGTCATAAATGTTTGTTTTTTTTTTAATAGGTAAAATCTTGGCTAATTTCCAAGAAACAGGGAAAAAACTGTTATTAATACAGTTATTGAATATAATAGTTAAATAGTTGATGGCAAGAGGGGAAAGTTTTTTGAGGGAGAAGTTTGAGATCCCATCCAGACCAGCTGATTTTTTAGGCTTGAGGAAACTGATAATACTAGAAACCTCGTCAGCATTAGTGAACATATGAGACGCAATGGGGTTTGAAGCTGTGTTCTCATTGTTAAAGATAAAAATTTTATCTGGCTTATTAAGTCTGATTTGTCGAGCGGATGCTATTGCGTTTTCGGTTATTAAAGGATTAAAGGAAGGGATTTTTTCTGCAAAAATGTCTTGGAAGTGACTCTCAAAGGGCGACGCAATGCTCAATTCATTATTGAAGGTGATGTCATTGACTACAAGCTTTTCGCAAGAAAAGGATTTCTTCTTTCGCCCTGCAAGATTGAAAAATTCTTTAAAAGCATGAGGACCGGGTTTAATTTTTGAAAGTCTACTACTAAGTTGTTTGTTTAGCCATATAGAGACCTTTTCTTGAATTATTTTGTTAAGAATTGAAATTTGATTGGAAAGATCTTTATACTGAGGGTTTACTCGGTTAAAGTGGTTATGATATATATGTTTTAATCTCCTTTGCCAGGAATGTTTAACTTTGAATAATTTTTCTATATCAGAAGGGAGATTGATATATTTTTTTGTGGAGAAAACTGAGTTTATAGAATGTGAGTTAAGGCTATTAAGCATTATGTTATTAAACTTAGAGATATAGACTTCAATGTCAATATTTGAGAGACAACATGTGTGGGAAGGAAAATCTACAGACAAAGAGCAATCCAAAAGATCTCTGAATGAGTCCCAATTCGTATTTTTAAAAGATTGAAAAGTTGTGGGGTGAAGATTAGGAATGGGCACTTCCTCCAGACTGAGTTCTAAAAGAACAGGACAATGTTCCGTAAAAGAATGAAGATTAAAAATATCAAAGTTTGGATTGATCTGATTCAGCAGATGGGAAGAAACAAAGAAATGGTCTAAGAATGATGAGCTCCTAGGGAAAGAGAGAGTAGGAGGGGAAATAAGCGTTAAAGATGGGAGAGAGTTTTGTAACCATTCACCAATAATCTTGCCATTAGAGTTAATTTTGGAATCGCCCCAAGAAGTATTTCTAGCGTTCAAATCCCCACCTAGAATGGCCCCGTCGAAAGAATTTGCCAGCAAGTCAATTTTTGTAAGCTCATTTAAAAGAGTTGAATTTTGACAATTCGTCGGAAAGTACAAGGAGCCAATGAGGAACTTTTTGATGGTATCATTTTTTTAACGGTGAGGCTAAGAAAAAGATAAGGAAAAGGGGCAAGATTTGTGTTCCAATCTGCATAACAATAATTAATATTATTTTTAATTAGAATAGCTACACCTTGGAATCGATCATTTCTGATTGTATAGTAAGAGTCAATAATTACCTTATGTCTGAAACTTAAATGCGTTTCCTGAAGGAAAGCAATATCAATATTGTTTGCCTGGAGAATTTTAGACAATTCTATCCTCCGGGCATGAGCAATTAAAGACGAAATGTTGAAGGTAAGAATTTTTAACAACATCATTGCGAATTAGAAACCAGAAGCTGGTTAACCAATTCTAGGTAAGCCAACTTTTTTTCAAGAGGAGAGGAAAATTTATCTAAATTTGTCATAAAAGATTGAATTTTTGCAACCAAGGATTGCATGTCCATACCAAAGAGATCTTTGGATAGATTTATAAATTGATCAACGATAGATGCCGATGTCTTTAATTTAGGATTAGAAAAAAAGTTGGTTTTACTGGCGTTCTGCTTGGAAAAGGCATTTGAATCAGATTTAAAATGGCTGGCAAATGAAATGCCAGGTAAAAGGGCGTTGTTATTCGAAACAGCCTTGTTTAAAGCGATGCCATTATTACGATTACCAATCGCAGTAGTTAAAATAAGATCTCTTTTCGATTCAAAATATGTAGCTTTTAACGGCCTTTAAGTCCTACAAAAATTGGCGTTTCGTCCCGGCGATCTCACTTGGACTCATCAGTTGACTAGTGAGGGCCTTTGTCAATACGCAATTTTTGCTAAGTTCAGTTCATCTTACATAGATTTCGTGACGAATACCTAGTGTGAACTATATCCAACAAGACTAGAATTCCTAATCATTAAATTGGAAGTTATTGTTTTTGTATTTAGCCCAGGGCCTGGCTAGTTTATATAAGAGGGTTTTTTTTAATAATACAAATTCTATATACTATTCTATTGAAATACATCAGCCAAGTAGAAGACTTAGCACTATTTTAATGGACTTTGTTGAATTATTGATTCAAAATAGCTTTTAACGGCCTTTAAGTCCTACAAAAATTGGCGTTTCGTCCCGGCGATCTCACTTGGACTCATCAGTTGACTAGTGAGGGCCTTTGTCAATACGCAATTTTTGCTAAGTTCAGTTCATCTTACATAGATTTCGTGACGAATACCTAGTGTGAACTATATCCAACAAGACTAGAATTCCTAATCATTAAATTGGAAGTTATTGTTTTTGTATTTAGCCCAGGGCCTGGCTAGTTTATATAAGAGGGTTTTTTTTAATAATACAAATTCTATATACTATTCTAGTGAAATACATCAGCCAAGTAGAAGACTTAGCACTATTTTAATGGACTTTGTTGAATTATTGATTCAAAATAGCTTTTAACGGCCTTTAAGTCCTACAAAAATTGGCGTTTCGTCCCGGCGATCTCACTTGGACTCATCAGTTGACTAGTGAGGGCCTTTGTCAATACGCAATTTTTGCTAAGTTCAGTTCATCTTACATAGATTTCGTGACGAATACTTAGTGTGAAATATATCCAACAAGACTAGAATTCCTAATCATTAAATTGGAAGTTATTGTTTTTGTATTTAGCCCAGGGCCTGGCTAGTTTATATAAGAGGGTTTTTTATAATAATACAAATTCTATATACTATTCTAGTGAAATACATCAGCCAAGTAGAAGACTTAGCACTATTTTAATGGACTCACTAGTCAACTGATGAGTCCAAGTGAGATCGCCGGGACGAAACGCCAATTTTTGTAGGACTTAAAGGCCGTTAAAAGCTATTTTGAATCAATAATTCAACAAAGTCCATTAAAATAGTGCTAAGTCTTCTACTTGGCTGATGTATTTCACTAGAATAGTATATAGAATTTGTATTATTAAAAAAAACCCTCTTATATAAACTAGCCAGGCCCTGGGCTAAATACAAAAACAATAACTTCCAATTTAATGATTAGGAATTCTAGTCTTGTTGGATATAGTTCACACTAGGTATTCGTCACGAAATCTATGTAAGATGAACTGAACTTAGCAAAAATTGCGTATTGACAAAGGCCCTCACTAGTCAACTGATGAGTCCAAGTGAGATCGCCGGGACGAAACGCCAATTTTTGTAGGACTTAAAGGCCGTTAAAAGCTATTTTGAATCAATAATTCAACAAAGTCCATTAAAATAGTGCTAAGTCTTCTACTTGGCTGATGTATTTCACTAGAATAGTATATAGAATTTGTATTATTAAAAAAAACCCTCTTATATAAACTAGCCAGGCCCTGGGCTAAATACAAAAACAATAACTTCCAATTTAATGATTAGGAATTCTAGTCTTGTTGGATATAGTTCACACTAGGTATTCGTCACGAAATCTATGTAAGATGAACTGAACTTAGCAAAAATTGCGTATTGACAAAGGCCCTCACTAGTCAACTGATGAGTCCAAGTGAGATCGCCGGGACGAAACGCCAATTTTTGTAGGACTTAAAGGCCGTTAAAAGCTATTTTGAATCAATAATTCAACAAAGTCCATTAAAATAGTGCTAAGTCTTCTACTTGGCTGATGTATTTCACTAGAATAGTATATAGAATTTGTATTATTAAAAAAAACCCTCTTATAAGATCTCTTTTCGATTTAAAAGTTTTGTAAGTACTACACCCCCTATAATTAGCAGGGTGTTCCAGGCCACAGTTCACACACACTGCTTTACTCTCAGAAGTTTTGAGAGTAGGACACAAACCAGGATCATGAACCAAGGTGCATTTGACGCATCTGTAATTATTTGCACAATTTTTTGCTAAGTGCCCAAAACTTTGACACCTTCTGCACTGCAGTGGGCCAGAATTGCCCCTTGGTTTTTCCCACGAAATTTTAGTGTTGAAAAGAAATTTTATATTTAAAATGTCACTAGCACTAGTGCCTGGAGATAGGCGAACAAGAAAGAGATTATAAGAAATTTTTTGTTGTTTGGAACGTAAAGTTTCGAACTTGCTCACTTTTTCAACGTTAGAGACTCTAGTTTTGAGCTCCTCAAAGATCTCATCCACCTCATAGTCGAGCGTTAAACCCCTGAGGACCAGATTAGTTGTTTTGTCTTCCTTTCCAGTGAAGGAATAGGCTTGGACTTCTTCGTTTGCCCTTAAAAGAGCCAACAACTACTTATGAACAACACTGTTATCAACATACAGTCTACGACTAGACCCACGATTAACTATTTTATAATTGAATTAATTGGAATATCTTTAAAATCTTTAATAAGACTACGTACATCTACGTTACACATGATTATAGGAGGGCAGTACTTACCCCTGAGCAGTTTCTGTTGTTCAGAGTTAATGTTGTTAGTAGCTGCTGCAGCTGCATCGTTTCCGGAATCCCCGATGGCGCCAATCGGCTTTTCAGCACTGTTGCTCGGAGGAGCTTGGATGTCATTGTCCGTAGGTTGTTGTAGACCACTACCAAGGCCTTGATAGATTTTGTTTTTCGAGGCTTTGGTCCTCAGGTTTTGAAGAATGGTGAATTTGTTATTGTCCGGATACTCGGAATCGTCCATTTCGAAGGAGTTTCTCCTGGCAGTATGTTTTTTGCTTGGAAACTGCCAGAGGAGAGACGATGACTGTTGAGCAACATCAGATGAGCAAAGATTGTCTGGTGGAGTGAACGATGTTGGTGGAACAGGTGGTGCAACAGGTAGTGCAACAGGTGGTGTTGGAGATGGTAGCGGACAAAAATCAGTCTGTGTGCTGTCGCTCTTCACTGAGTCCCGTTTTGTGATGGAACTAGCAGCAGTAGGCAACAAGTTCACTTGTGTTGAATTGGATATAAGGTTGTCCAGTTGTCCATTTTGGCTAAGGCACAGTAGCTGCTGAGCAGCTTCTAGTTTTAGGTGACTGATGGCTCCAGATGGAATCGTGGCAGCCGGCTGAATATTGTTAGGTGCTCTTTTGCTTTTTTGGATAGGCTGTGAGTCTTTGTTAATAGGCTGCGAATATTTGTGGGAAGGCTGCGAGTCAGTTTTCTTTGGCTTCATCTTTCATTCGATGCCCCAGCAGGGGAGCCACCGAACCCAGAGTTGGTAACGCACGTGTTAAGCTTGAGGTTATTTTTTTTAATCTCAAAAATTCTTCTTGGTGGCTCAGCATCCACGCTAAAGAAGTAGAAAATACTTTTAATTAAATAATGAATTAACTTTTAAGAATAATATTTGATCAAAAAAGTTTCAGATTTAATTTTAAGAATAGCTTTAAAAATTACAGTTTTCAGATTTTAAGTTTTAAGAGCACGTCTTTCTCTGTTAAAATCAGAATGTATCTCTCGCAGCAAGATGTAGACTCGCTTTGGATACAAACCTGAACGCAGCCAATGTCAGTCGCAATGGCCGCGTTCCTGTTTGTATCCAAAGCGATCTGGATAGCTTTGTGTTGTTGTAATCCATTGTAAAATCACAGCTGATGTCAAAGCAGCTGTTGCCGAAAAATTAATCTCAAGCTATCCTAAAAATTCTGGGATACTTATCTATCTTATGAGAAACGGCAACAACAGCTGATTTGCGTTCAGAAACATACTGGATACTCGAGTATCTTAGATAGGCTATCCTAGTGAAACCTGAACGCGGCCAATACGTCAAATGCGAATGTTCCCGAAGATAGCAACGTTTCATTACGTCAAAATGAGCAAACAGCCGCTGTAAGGCTTTTAGGTGCAAACACAAGCAGGAGAACGAGAAATGATCTCAATGCGAGTTTACACGCAGCTGACGATGCGAACAAGTCTACCAGAATAAAATTAATACTTTAGATTTAAAAATAATAGGATATAACGTATCAGGACTAAAAAATAAATTTTGTGTTATGAATTTCTTTAGTTATATTAAAAGCTTTGAAATATTTTTACTTTTTGAAACGCATGTATTAGAAGGGAAGAAATTACTATCAGCCCTATTATATTATATAATATCAATTATTTGATACTTGATAACTTCTATCAATTTATTGATAATTTGGTATTATGAGTATCAATTGATAATTTTAACGCGATTGTGAATATCGGTGAAAAAATTATTGTGAATGGATTTTAATTTGACGTTTCATATTAACTGTCTTTACTTTTGTTTTGTGGTTTACGAAGTTGGTTGAACAATGTAAGTTGTTTTTATTAAATAATATTCGCTTTCCTAAAAATATTTTATTTATAGTCGAAAGTTTTGTATGAATCTGGAACCGAATCACATTAAGTGCTGAAGTGAAAAATGAAAAAAATTTTGCCTACATATTTTCGTTCAAGTCCAGTGGGTTTGAAGCATCTCGTAATGCCCTACGTATGTTGGCTTGATCGATTATATTTTCTTCTTCATCATAATCGTCTTCAAAAAACAATTCTACAGAAGACATTTCGGTTTTAAAATCAAGAAACACAAATAACTTTTTATAAATTCTATATTTTTATTGTAATTTTCTACCACGAAAATAAATGACACATTTATCACCGAAAAATTTGTGACTGATAGAAGATTTGATAGGTAACAATATTTTGGACAACCGTAATACCAATTGTATCAATTGAACTATTCACAATAGCTGCAAAATCTAAAAACAATTCACAGTTCATCAAAAATTTTGACAGATGATCACCATAATACCGATTTATTAATTTTGTTGATACGTATCAAATGTTATCAAATATCGTGTTGATATTTGATAACCATAATAGGGCCCTATATTGGAGGTCACTTATAACAGTTGTGCATTTTATATCATCCCGATCTATCTGAATTGTAACCACTGACAAGGAGATTTTGACAAGCTGCTCGCAGAATAACTTTCTAAGTGGATCTGCTAGAGATGTGTTTCATTCAACTCGTCGGTCAAAGGATGAGGTTTGTGATGGTAAAGGAGTTACCAGATTTTGTTTATTGGATTTTGTGGAGTCGTTAGATGCTAGATTTCTGAACGGAAGTTGTGAAGGAGATTTTAAAGGCGAATACACATTTATTCGAGGAACGGCGTGTTCTGTAATTTATTATGGAATAGTTTCTGGAAGCTGGAATGTGCTCTTGAGCAGCTTCAGAATGGGGCAGCAAATCTCTTCGGATCATATGCTTTTAGAAATTTCATGCAAATTTGCCTTGGTGGATGAAATGTCTTGTTCAAAGCCGCTTGAGCTCTTTTCAAAGTTACATTGGAATAACAGTTTTAATCTTTTACGGGCTTACCAAAATAATTTAAATGAGGAACTTACAAATCAAAGCACACAGTGCAATAATTTGAACATGAACAAACTTACAGAGATAATGAAAGCTACCATTCCAGTAGCTATTAATTGGAAACGAAAAATGAATTTAAGCAGAAATGGTTTGATTTGGCAAGGAAAAAATCTTTTATTCTTCTAAAGCTTTTGAGAAAATATAATGCACCTGTCTTTAAATCCATGCAATAGCCAACAAAGAGTATAAGCAGATCTGCCTTGCCAAGCGTTATCAAAATGAAGAACAAAACATACACAGCCTTATTTATTAGATTTCACTAATACTCGTTTAAACCTCGGAATAGTTAAACCGAGTCGAAGTACTTACTCCGTCTTTACGCCACGTCAAACAAATTCTTATTTATAAAATATTTTCTTGGCAGTTTTAGCTACACCGTACTAATGTCAAATATATTACCAAAAAAATGACCAATGTAAAACTCTGGTTATTACAAACGTAAACAAACCCCACATTTCCACAATTATTCATTTTAAGAAATTATTATTGATGGTTTTTCTTACGAAATAAATGGATAAACAAAATAAAAGAAAACGGCCTGAAAACTGGAATGGTTCTCAAAAGCTAAACGAATAAATAATTTGCAGATTACGATAAAAACAAATATATTTGCTTAAATGTTCATAGATACTTCATCATCATTTAGGGAAGGCCGAACTATTGCTATTAATTGTTTCACATTTACCCATTTTTCTCAGTGCCATGAGATTAAAACGAGTTTTATACTGCTTATAGTCTTATTCTTGCTGTAGCAAAAACGTTTAAAGAATTTAAATTTATTATAAATGCAAAATCCATTTTGTCTAACAATTAGTAACAAACAAATTGAAAAAATTATTCTACACTCCTTTTTAGTTTCTAAATGTCAGGTCAAATTAACATTTAGATACTAAAACGGCTTTACAACGGCTTTATTCCTACTATGTACCAGTTTCAGCTTACTTATAAATAGGTTTTTTAGGATTAGAGGCGTTGTAAAGTCAGAGTAAATTTACTCCGTCGATAAAACGAGTTAATAAATAAGGCTGACAACAATTAAACTCAGCAATGTCCTCGGCGGAGTTCTGGAAAGCTGCTAAATCAATTAACGGAAGGCCAAATAGGATTGGATCATCACTGCAAGCATCTGAACTTAGGGAGTACTTTAAAAGGTTGCTCAACACTGCACAGTTTTCACCCCTTCCACAATGTGCAGCACCACTTGTCTTAGACGATTTTCTTAATTCACCGTTTACAGTTTCGGAAGTGCGGAGTGTTTTAGAAAGAACTAGAACTGGTAAAGCGCCAGGAGATGACTGGATTTCTTCGGAATTCTACATAATCTGTACGCCCGAATTTCTGTTTTCGCTAACCAAAGAATTTAATAGAATTTTCGAAACTGCGGAAGTACCAAAAAGTTTCAAAAAAGCAATTATTTATCCGCTACATAAAAAAGGTGCGTACGATAACCCTGAGAATTATCGGGGCATTTCATTTTTGAATTCTTCAGTGAAGTTATTCAGCACATTAATTTTCAAAAGGCTCACAGAGTGGGTTAACAATAAAGACATATTAAACATATTTCAAGCTGGTTTTAGGAAAAACCACTCGACTGTAGATCAGATATTTACCTTATTCCACATTGCCGATAACTTTAAAAGCAAAAAAAAAGAAACTATATGCTTTCTTCGTAGATTTCCGAGCTGCCTTCGACTCCATTACCCATGAATCATTGTTTTATAAAATATATATTTTGGGAATATGAAGCAAATTTGTGAATCTGCTTAAAGCAATGTATGAAAACAACGTGTCCTATGTATGGGACGGTAAATTTACGTCGGATGACTTTGAAACGCAAATGGGAGTCAGGCAAGGATGTGTGTTGAGTATTTTGCTCTTCATTTTGTTTATAAATGATATTGTGGAGGAAGTTGGAGGAAGTTGGAGGGGGCATTGAGTACGGAAGTTTGCGGATACCGTGTCTAATTTTTGCTGATGACATTGTTTTTCTGGAGGAGTCAGTTGAGGGAATGCAGCGGATGATCAACCATCTGGAATGCTACTGTGATCTTTGGAATCTGACTGTGAACCTTGGAAAATCAAAAATGATGATTTTTAGGGATGGAGGTGGTAGATATTCGAGAAAAGAAAGGTGGAGTTATAAAGGTCAGAATTTGGAGATTGTGCGAGAGTATAAGTACCTCGGTATCTTGATTTGTCCTAACCTTAACTTTAATAAGCATTTTGAGTCATTAGTCAGTGTGGGGACGTTGCATGGAGAGTAGGTTTGTGGACCATAGCTCAAAGATCCAAATATTTCGGGCCACTGCTTCTTCCATTATGATGTATGGTGCTCAAGTGTGCGGTTACAGGTGGTTCGATGTTGTAGAAAAGTTTCTAAGATATTTTTTTAAGAGAATTTTTCGATTGCCGGCATGTACCCCAAACGACATGGTTCATTTAGAGACAACTATGTCACCGTTATTCTTAGATACGTTAAAGCTGCACTTCGAATTTATACTGAAGCTACTGGAGATGATTGAAGAAAAGGCTGCCCAAGATGGTTCTTAAGTCAATTACTGCTTTGAGGGTTACCTCTCAAAAAATGGGAAGAAATAGGGAATGATTGTGGAGAAAGAGTTCATATTCAACCAGACATCAGTCCCGCTGTTCTAAGAAACTTGTTTAGAAATTTATTGGATGAGATAAGTCGTTCAGCTTACAGCGGTTATGTCATGGATGCACATTCTTCGCAGTTTAGGATCATTTATAGCCAACTTGACTATAATTTGCAAAAAAGCTCTTATTTCTTAAATCGATTGCCGCTTGCAATGATTAGTGTGATATTTAAAGTAAGAGGGGAAATAATCAAGGTTAGGTTAGGTTAATGTGATTATCAGCAGAACGCTGGACACACTTAGGGCCAGTTGTACAAATATTTAAACCGTGGTTCAGCAATTTGTATCCATCGATTTCGGCGGGTTAATTGAGTTTCAACAGTGGATTACTGTTCAAGTGTGTTATAATAACCAATTACATACTTGAACCAGCAGTGAACTTTAGTAAATCCGCCGAAATCGGTGAATTAAAATCTTGATCCGAGGCTGAATCACTATTGTACAACTGGCCATTAGACCATTGGTTGGCCCATTGTGATACCACAGGAATCTAGGAAACTTTCTTCCTACTCATTGAACCATTTAGAGCTTCTTACGAAGCGAGTGAGACTATCAATATCATGACTTGCCAGATCACTAGGACATTGTAGTAAAATTCTCCTAAGTGGAGCCTACGTCGTTGAGATAGATCAGGGCACGTACAGAGAAGCTGAGGAATCGATTCTTCCTCTTCTTCGTCCATACAACTCCTGCAGAAGTCGTTAGAAAATACAGCAAGCCTTGTTGCATGCTTGCCTATTAGACAGTGTCCAGTAATGACACCTATGACGGAGCTAATGTGCAGTCTGCTTAGAGATAACAAGTTCCTAGAGCGCTTCAGATCCAGCACAGGGCAGATCTGTTTTGTGGCCTGACATGTGGCAATATCACTCCACCTAAGGTTTGTTCTCTCTATTGCATCTTGCTTTAGCATAAGTTTAAAGGTAGCGATGGGTATACCAATATTTGTCCGATTTGACAGTATAGGTAGTAAAGTTCCACTTTTGGCGAGTTCGTCTGCTTTGCAATTGCCTGGAATGTCCCTATGTCCCGGCACCCAGCAAAGGTGAATGTTGAACTGCTGTGCCATCTCCAAGAGAGATGATTGGCAATTAAGGGCAGTTTTTGAATTCGTAGAGATAGAATCCAAAAGATTTAATGGCTGCTTGGCTATCCGAGAAAATACGGATATCACGTTTTCTTTGAGCCAAGACAGGACTTCTTTTATCGCCAAAAGTTCCGCCTGGAACACGCTACAGTGATTGGGAAGACGAAAGGAGAGACTTAGTTTCAGCCTATCTGAGTATACACCACCACCAACCCCGTCCTCAGTTTTAGAACCGTCAGTATAGAAGTGGATCGATTCATCTTCCAAGAAAGTCAGGTCCTCCCAGAGAGATCTGGAAGGAATGGTAACCTGAAAGTTTTTATGGAATTGTAGCTGTGGGGGGGTGTAATCTGTGATACTTGGGAGTGATCTGAATGAGTTCAGAATGATCGAGTGGCCAATATCATAGTTGGACCATTGTGAGTAGGCTTTAAGACGTATAGCTGTGCTTGCCGCCGTTTGTTTGCAAAATATATTGAGAGGTGTGAGATGGAACAGAATATCCAATGCAGCGGAAGGGGTCGTACGGAGTACTCCACCTATGCATCGGCAAGCTGACAGTTGGACCTTGCTTAGTTTGCCAACATTTTTTGTTTTATCTAGAGCGGTCCACCATACTGACACACCGTATGTTAGGATCGGTCTTACTACCGAGGTATATAGCCAGTGAGCAATGCGGGGTTGGAGACCCCATTTATTGCCGATGGCCTTTTTACATGAGAAGAGTGCCACCGTGGCTTTTTTAACTCTTTCGTTTATATTAGGTTTCCAGCTTAACTTCTTGTCAAGAATAAGATCCAAATATTTTGCTTCATTCAAGAAAGTTAAAGGTACACCTTTGATGGTAGGAGGGTCTATATGGGGAATTTTGTATTTCCTAGAAAAGAGGACAAGATCAGTTTTGTGACGGTTGACACCCAGTTCACAGCGATCTGCCCAGCTTGTTAGCTTATTTAGCGCGTTTTGTAAGAGTTCACTCAAGGTATTGGGATGTTTTCCTGATACGGCAATAGCAACGTCATCCGCATAAGCAATCACACTGTAAAAATGTACTAAATGATCACCCTCAACTACATTCCACATCGCCCTGACCTTCCTATTTTGTGTGATATATGCAACCTCTAGGAAAGAGAAAATGTTTACCACTTTCTTGCCAGATGTCCAATTCTAAGAGAGTTTAGAGTGAGATTCTTCGGTAAAACCATGATGAATGAGAACGAAGTTATAAGTATTTTGAATGGAAGTCACGGCTGGGAGAAGTTATATAACTACACAACGAAAGCACTAAATTATAGAAACGGAATAATTGAAGGCGATTTTTAAAATTGTAACTAGCTGACCCGCCCCGGCTTCGCACGGGTTGGCAAATCTTGGTTTCGTAAAAAATTAAGAAAATAAAATATTAATATGTTATTTATGTACAACAAATCGACCTTTGTGAAGAATTTGGGATAGTGGAATAACCTTAAACGCAAGGGAAGATTGCTATAACTCGCGTTAGGTATTTTAATAACTCCAAAGTCGAATTTTTTGTATATTTTGTATAACTGTTATCAAACCGCTTCTACCCCACAGCCTGCAACCCCTTGCATTATAAAAATTATGCTTTAAACTTTCTCTTGCTCGTCTCCTTTTCTACAGTAATTTTCAATTCTTAATTCAGTTTGTCCGTTTGTTTCATTCGAATGTGACTGTGAATTTCTTACGCGCATAGATTCAATGGGATGTTCGTATAGTTCGTCATTTTCATTATGATTTTTTTTTGTTGCGTGTATTTCTTCCTATATTTTGTCTTTTAGGGGACATTTTTAGGAAATACAACCAACGGAAAACATTCGAAATGACCGTGAAGTGACTTTCGGGTGTCAATATATTTTACATACGTTTCGCTAAGTCACATCGCGATCGTCACGATTCACGTTACTTTGTGTGAATCATTTATCGTCTTGTAAATAATTTTTACAGGCAAAAGTTTCGTCGTCGTTCCGAATGTTTTGCGTTGGTTTGGGTTTACCTTTAAATTCACAGTAATAAGTCTTCCATAAGCGGAGTCTCTAATAACCAGACGCGGAAATCCTTTAAAGGTTCCCCCACACCAACGCGAATCTGTCGCGGCGACGAAAACTATAATAACAATGTGTTGTTTTCAATGACAACCACTTGTTGTTGTTATTAATTGCTTAGTCCCTATTTATTTATTTTTAACTTTCTTTTAATACTTTCATACATATCTTTTGATCTAACTATTTTCAATATGCACAATGCACAGTGCACATACTATTTATTATTGTCTTTTTCATATTCCTTTTTAATTCATTTAAAAATTTTCGTTTAATTAATTTTTTTCAATTGACATATTATGTACATAACATATTTCCTATAGAAATTAATTTTTTCGAAAGTAGCGAAAAATGAATTTTAATGACAATGTCCGTTGCATAAAAATGAATTGCTGTTCGTAGTTCTCGCGCACGTAGCGGTAATCGTTACTCACAAAGATAGAAGGATGCACTCTTTGTCTGAGGTATCGATCGACATAGAGGATGGATCGACATATTAGTTGATTGTCAAATGTCAAAGATAGTTAACAACTTTCATATTTATTCACCTTTTAAACCTTCTCTGGACTTCCACAAATAATTTAAGACCAAAATTAGCCAAATCAGTCCAGCCGTTCTAGAGTTTTAGCGAGACTAACGAACAGCAATTCATTTTTATATATATATAGAGACAGAGATATAGAGATAGAGAAGAGATATAATTTTCAAATGAAAAAATTTATTAAGTTATAATAATGTCTTTCTGGTAGACGGCCTTAGGCCAAACCATATTAAACTTAAGCTAAACAAATTATTAAGGCCTATTCTGCCACATCTGTTATTCTGCAATGAATTTTCTGCTATGAATCATAAAAGATTTCCACCATAAAAGATTTTATATAATTGGTTCGATCTTTTATAAAATTCTGTTATGAAACTTTGAAAACGAAATATGCAAGCAAACAGAACTAAAATCTGTTGTCAATCAGCTGTTCTAAAAAAAAATTCATTACTGACACATAAATTGAAGTAGTTGTTCGCGAATTAAAACTAATTTTTTTAATTTGTATTCGTAATTTTAGTTATATTAGAGAAACCTCGAGATCCAGTGCAATTGGACAGATAGAAGTTCGCATATGGAAAATCAACTAATACTATAATGAACTCAGGATTTTCAGATCCTGGACAACATGCAAGTCGTCTTGAGCCAGTTTCACTGACAAAGTCGAAGTCAAGCCCGCTTATAGATTAATGGCAACATATAAAAGTGAGTTGTTGTTGTTGAATAAGTGTGAACTAATGGATGAATGTCGGGCACGTCCACCACCCTTTTGTGGCCATGGCTTACGGCCTACGCACCTCCGAACACGATTTCGTATGAGCAAAACTTACGTTACGATACTTTCATTGCCATTCGATGTTCTCTTGGATAACATCAACTCGTGGATTGGTGGCAAACACGTCGGGATGTAATTCAGTCGAGTTTCTTCTCTTCAATTGTATCGGTGTTTTCGATCCATGTCTGACGATTTGCACAAATATTTGTTGGTATTTTGGATTTCTATTCTAGCGGGAGGATGAGAGCTGGAGATGGTGGGATAACTTTGGTGGTGGTCAGGTGTCGCACAGAATTAATGAGATGTATTGTTTTATTAAATAAATTAAAATCTTTTATGATAAGTCACAAAAATTTGTCTTTTATTCTTTTATTATTGTACTTACTTACATTTTGTCTCCTTTTAACAACATTTCGTTGGCGAAATAAAATAAAAGTATCCATTTTCAGTTGTTCTTTTATGATAAAAGTCACACAAATGTATCTTTTATTCTTTTATGATTTGTAAAAGATTTTATAAAAGATTTTGGCATGTTCGAATTTTTTAAAGTTCATAACAGATCCTGATAGCAGATTTCATAACAGATTTGGCATGCCGAATACCAAAATTATAATTCATAAAAGATTTTTTGACAGCTCACACTTTTGTATGCAAAATTATAACAGAATAAAAGAATAAAAGATCTCGCCGAATAGGCCTAATTGTATATATACTTTTTGGGATATAAATAAAGTATCTATATAACTAACTAACTAGCTAACTAAGTGGATAGTCTGGACATTCGAGCTTTTTGGCGATCAATTCGGCCAACTGCGGACACTCGACTTCGTGACATTTCTTCAGAGAGTCACCCCATTCCCCCAGACGCTGATAGCCCAATTCATTCTGTTTGGAACCACATGCATTGCATTTCCACATGTATTTAGCGCACTTGGAGTTGATGTACCTTGAAAACACATTTATCATCAAAATCAAATACAAACGTCACCTTGTACTCACCTATCCTCACTCACCTTTGGTGACAAACAACTCTATCTATGATCGATGGCTTTGTTTATGAATTCCAGCGCATCACTTTATTTGAGGCTTCTAAAATGCTCGCCTCATACCGAGTTGATTTTCTTTCACATAGTTTTCTTTTACAACTTGGTTTAGTGATGTAACTATCCAAACAAAATATGATATGTCATTGTATTTTGTACCTGGTTTTAATGGTTCTTCAATAACGAGCTCAGTCGTAACCGATGTTGGGACTTGTAACTTCCCTGTAGATGGGTTTGGTTTAGATGAATGTCTTTGTTGAAATGCGTTTGTGAACAAACATCACTGATTGTATTCTGAAGTTGCAGATGCACATCCGTAGAATAGAAATTATGTTTCATTTTATTAGCAATTTTTACTGCCATCGCCACCCGAACTAACAACATAAAAATACGAACAAATGAGGCATTAATTGAAGATAATACCTTTGCGAAGATGTATTTAAGATTTAAAAATCGAACAAATTTCAATAATAGTGTTTTTTTCTCCCTGAATTTATTTTTTTAACGAAAATTTAACAAATTGAGAACAACGTTTCACATTTTCCACTTCATTGACGTTTGACTTCGTCACTTTTTATATGTTTTAAAGTGAAACTGTTATACAAAAAAGTAAGCAGCTCTACTATAACAGTTCTTCAAATGGAGTCATTTGAATGGATACGCTATCCAGTATATTATATAAAGTAACTTAAATTACTCTGCACTAAGGCCGCTCAATGCATTTGAGCGCCTTGCCATCACCAACAAAAGCTAATTCGACCCTGGGCGAGAATTTTAATTTTGACAGATAGGCACCTGACATATCACGTTTCAAAGTATATTTGTATTTTCAACAAATTTGCCTTTTTTATAGAACAATTGCTTTGAAATATCAATTTTATAGTATTCTACGATAATGTATTTACATAAAAAATTAGCCCGGGCAAACGGAGGGTGTACCGAAAGCCAAAGATGGCGTCTTGGATGTGGTCTCACAGACCAGCCATAACAGAATAACTCGTCTATTTCCAAAAATGAGCGAGCCTGGTGCACTAGATGACCCATCCAGGAAAGAACTCAGTGGGGGGGTACAAGGTGGTTCTTCCGATTCCTTGATAAGGGGATGACCCCTCAGAAAGCCAGGAAAAAGGTGGACGAGAGAAAAATTTAATCCTCACAAAGCCAAAAACAGGGTAAGAGGAAAAGTCACCTCATTACTCCTCACCAAAGGCAAGAGGCTAAAAGCACCAAAGTGGAGGCTACAATTACTGCGCATAACTAACAAACTCTACAGACCTAAGCTCTCGAAATGTCAAAAAAAATTCCATAAGACCCTTTTATATCCCATTGCTATACTTAAATACTATTTTCTTATTATTAAACTTAAATAGGTCTCATAGCATTTTTATTTTAAGAGCTGGACAGTTTTCTCTCTTCAAAATAATTAAATCTTATATTCAATCAATTATCTCTTTGGAATATATAATCTATATCAACTTACAGTCTTATAAGAATCCTTTTGTGAAAATTCAGCTCTAAACAGATGTTCGTAGTCTTTATTTTCCCATAACAAAACTTATATACCTAAGAGTTTAACAGCCCTATTCTGGCAAACCTCACTGATACCTCACAAGTCACAACAACCTCACAAGGAAAGGTGAAATCGATTTTGTGAGCTTTTCGTACCCTCAAAACTGTGAGCCTCTCCTTTTGAGAATCTCACAACAACCTCACAAGAAATCAACCTCACAAAGGCTTGTGACTTGTGAGTTGTGAGCCCTCACAACGCCAGAATAGCCCTGTAAGTCTTTTTATACTTCTATGAAAATCCTTACAGGATCTGAGATTAATATCTCCTATATCAAGATTATCTGGAGTTCAATTATCAAAAGTATTGCAATAGGATACTTATGAAATCATTGAAAAATAATAAATTGTTTAAAATATGCATTATTTTTAAGGCGCGTTGTTGTTTTTCGACGTAAAAGTTCAAATTAGTAGATACATTTTCAACCGCATATTTGTTTTGGTTCACATTATGTGAGAAACAATGCAGATGAAAAATGTGATCTTTGCTATGACGGTACCACTAAGCAACTTCTTCGTCAAAGAATTTCAAACCATAAATCGGACATAAATGTTAAAAGCACCGCGAAGACAGCACTGGCTTGTCACAGTGTAGAAAAGGGTCATAAACCAGATATTGATGAGTCTGAAATTCTAGAAACGGAGAGGCGTGTTTCTAAGCGGTACATTTTGGAAACGCTTCACATAATAATATAATAATAACAAAAACAATAGTGTCCGACCGAAGGTCGATTTTCAGCCGAAGCCCAAGCCGAAGCCGAATTATTAGGCTGAAAGAAAATCTTCGGCCGAAGCCGAAGCCTAAGGTTGAAAAAAGTCAAGGATTCTCCTTTCCAATTGGATAAAAATATTATTTTTATTAAAATTTATTGCTTAAATAACATAAGACAAATAAAATAAAAATAACTTATAACTAATTAGTAATTATAAACAAAAAAGAAATATATAATTTATTTTTAGTAATAATTTCTAGTAATATTAATTCAATACATTATTAATTAAAATCAAAGAGACTAATGTTGTATGCTAAGAACAAAAGTTTGTTTGCTCGATATAATAAACAGATTCTTCGGCTTCGGCCAAAACTTCGGCCTAAAATGGCCGAAGCCGAAGGTTTGGCCGAATGTTGTTTTTTTGGCCGAATTCGACCGAAGCCGAAGGCCGAAGCCGAAGCTTCGGTCGGACACTAAAAAACAATATGAACCGAAAACAAGACACTCAAAATATTAATTTATCTGTCTATTGTTCTCTAGTGACTGGAAATAATCGCTGACTCATCTTCATTTGAAGTGCTAGCAAATAAAACCTTAAATAATTTTCTTTTTATATTCTCATTTAAATAATTATTTTAATATCAATATCAAAATTAAAATTAAATTTGTTTGTTTTTTTGACAGTTTATTAAAATATATGTAACTATATTCTTTACAAATTTAAACTAAAAGTAAACAAACTGTAACAAAATGTAAGTCTTTTTTATATGTTCTACCTTTAATGTTTATAATATGTTCTATAATTGTTCATTTTATTATGTAAATAAAAGATCCCCTGAGGAAGATGGCACCAACCGTCGAAACGTCGGGAAACGTAATGGAATTGTTTCATTAATTATCATCATGACCAAAAAAGCCGAATGAGAACATAATATTTCTTTTTATATAAACAATTCTGTCGTGTATTCACGATATCAAAAAAAAAACTAAAAGACTTTTTTAGTGCTTAAATAGAATTAGTAGTTTTATTCTTAGATAGGAAAATTAAACAAGTTTTAAGTTCAAGAGAAAGTCGACTGATTTCATAATTGGCTAGCGATCGAATGATCTCCAACGACCCGTTATTGTTTTTCTGTTTTCGCATTTTTACAAGTTTTGTGTATGCACTATAGTGTGTTGCCAAAGTGCGTATACAACATCTCCCCCTTTTAATTAACGATACACATATCGGCCATCAGTGGTAGTTCTCATATCTGGGCGTTTTGGTTGAACTATCGTTCGCACTGCTCTTGGGGGAACTTTTTCCTCTTCAGTGCTGGTTTTTTCTTTGTTGCTGGGTCCAACAGACGGAGGATTCCCCACAATTGGTTTCGGTGAAAAAGTAGCATTGTCAAGATCCATACACTGAGAATCAAGGTCAAAGAGGTCACTGATGCTAAGTCCGTTGGCTTCAATGTGCCTTAAACGTAGCTGATTTTCGTGTCGAATCTAAGTTCTATTACCCACTGCAACTGTATACATTACGGAGCCAATCTACTTCAAAATTTGACCGGGTAACCAAGGCGCTTGGCGATTGTTGTAGTTCCTAGCAAATTACCCCATGTTTGAGATTGAATTGTCGTTCCATCTTATGGTTTTTTTGAAGGACCTCATTAGTTGATGGGCGTAACAAATCTAAATGAATTTTGATTTTCCTTCCTAGCATAGCTTCTGCTGGAGTAATGTTGTTTGGTAGCTGTGCATTGGGTGTTGTCCGGTAGCTCTGTAAAAATGTTTGAAGAGCTAAAAGTATGAACTCTTCCCCTTCCAGTTTTTTTATCCCACGTCCAAGAATCCCACATCCAAGAATCTTTCGGCTTGCCCATTGGATTGTGGGTGAAAAGGTGGCATCCTTATTTGATCAATTCCTCCATGAGCACAAAATCCCTTGAACTCGCGAGAGGAAAATTGCGTCCCATTATCAGATATAATTTTGTCTGGTAATCCAAATCTGCCAAATACCTCTCGTAAAATAGCAATTGTAGATTTGGAGGTTGTTGATTTCTTGCAAAAAATTTCGGGCCATTTAGAGAAATCGTCCACTATGATTAAGAACATATGGCCACGGAACGGTCCCGCAAAGTCCATGTGACCTCGAGACCATGGTCTGGAAGGGATTGGCCATGACGCCACTGATGTTTTAAACGGAGCTGGTGCAGCTGTTGCACATGTGTTGCATCTTCCAACAAGTTGAGTGATATCTTGGTCTATGTTGGGCCAATATACAAAACTTCGTGCGATCGCCTTCATTCTAACAACGCCAGGATGCCCTTTGTGTAGTTGTTTTAGAACTCTTTTCTGTAACAACAGTGGTATTAGTACTTTATTTCGGAGTATAATACAACCTTGAGTTTCACTAAGCGCATCCCTTCTGTTGAACAATATTTTGAGCATTGGATCCTCGATATTTTTCGGCCATGAAGATCTAATGAAATGAAGAGCTTGCTTGAGCAATGGGTCGATGGCTGTTTCATCACGTACCATCTTGGCAGTCACTGGCAAATTTAGTATTACATCTGAGAGAATACGATTTTTGCGGTTTCGAATTCTACAGATGCGATGACGAAATCCTCATTTGAACTTACTTTCTGATTTTTAATAGGGCGAGATAGAGCATCTGCATACCCAAATTTTGACGTGTTGATGTAAAATCATATGGTAATAAGGTTAATGCCCATCTCTGCAAACGATTAGCTATGTAAACAGGTTTTCCTTTTTTGAACCGAAAATGGCCAGCAAAGGTTGGTGATCTGTTCGCAGTGTAAAATGTCTTCCGTAAATCATCCTGTGGAATTTTTTTACGCAAAAGATGAGTGATAGCGCCTATTTTTCTGCTAGGCTATACTTCTGCTCTGCTGGAGTTAAAGACCTTGATGCGTGAGCAATGGCCTTAGTAGACCCGTCGTTGAATGAATGCATTATAACACCACCTATACCACCTTTTGATGCATCACCAGCACCAATAGCTGGAAGTGAAGCGTAAGGTACTGGTCTTTTTGGCTTGAACACCGAAACTGAACCGGGTTTAAGATTTAGCACTGCTTCTGTTTTTGTACTTAACCCCAAAGATCCATCAAAGATATTTGCAAACTTTGTTTTGAGGTTTAATAATTCCTTCTGAAACCATGTTGAAGAAAACAAAAAAAAAATTGTTGGTTTGTTTTAACTTGAGCACAGAACGAATCAATTGGGACATCAAACAACTGCAGACTCTTGGTCTTATTTATAAACGTTGTCTTACTTTAGACTACTGCCCAACTTTGGAAAATGTTTTCAAAAACCTTGTTTATTGTTATCTTATAGCTGCCTAACTTAGACACAAGAGTAGATTGTCTTAACCGGGAATAATTTGATATTTATTTTTTATTAAAAAAAACATATTTGAACCAATTTGAAAACAGTTAGACAGTGTCTAAGTAGACAAGAATCTAATAAATATGACTGTCTCAATCCAATCTATACCTATAATGTTTAAATTAGGAATTTTATAAATAGTTTTATTTATGGCCAGATTTGAACTCACCGATTTCGGCGGATTAACCTACGTTCAACGCTGGTTCAAGTATGTAATTGGTTATTATCACACACTTGAACAGTAAACCACTGTTGAAACTCAATTAATCTTCCGAAATCGGTGGATAAAAATTGCTGAACCACGGTTTAAATATTTGTACAACTGGCCCTTATTATTTGTCCTTTAAATGAAATTTTGCAATTAAATTCGGATGTCAATGGGAGTGATTCCCCACTCACATTCCGTGCTGAATGTGCTGTTGGAGTTGCCTCCGGAGACCCGAGTTTTTTCCAGATCCCCTCCGATATAATTGTGATATCAGATGCTGTTTCAATTTGAAGACGAACTGGCTCATCGTTTATATCCACTATTATGTATTTTCGATGTTGTTCGTGTTGAACCCTTGAGACTGCGTAAATACTGTTAACTTTGGACTTTGACCCAACATGTGTATTTTTATGTGCTTTTTTGTTCTTGAACTTTTTGTGGAATTTGTTGTTCACAGACTATGAGCTCTCACAGAAACCTTCTTTGTGCCCCACTCTTTCACAGTCAGTACGCTTGTGTGTCTTATACCAGCACTTTTCAGCGTAGTGCATTCCACCACAGAACCAACAAGCACTTTTTGGGACTTTTTGTTTCACATTCGTTGTGAGTTTTTGGACGGCTTTAACCTCTCCCCCCGAGCTCTGACCACCGACCAATTGAACATCATGTTTCAGCATAATAATGCGATCGCATTCACTTGCCAGATATTTTAGAGTTAATTTTTTGTCGGCTTCAATTTTGGAAAGGAGCCGAGTTCTTATGTCCGAATATGATGCACTTTTTAAGCCACATACGAACATGACGCACTTAAATTCATCTGACGTGCACGTGGTCAGTTTAAAGTTTTCACAATGTCTATTAATTACACCTGCATACGTTTGAAAGTCGTCTCCTATGTATTTTTTGATTTTAAGGCAATTATAACGCGTTGCAAATAAAGATATTTTTCTCGCAAAATAAGTTGATAGGTTTTCTACTGTCAACTTGAAATCGAAATCATGTGGCTTCTTTGGTAATATAAGATTCACATAGCGATTGTAGGAACTTTCATCTAATTTTCTGAGGAGTAATCTGACCCGCGAAGCATCACCTAACTCTTAAGCTAGGACCGCACTCGGCGGAACTGCACTTCAGCGGATCTGAACTTCACGACTTATTTGTAGGAAATTGTATGAGCTATATCGCACTAAGCGGCAACTGCACTTCACTGCGCGACACTATGCGACAAAGTTGGTAATCTGACCAACTGTGTCGCGACGTGAAGTTTCGTTCAGTTTCGTGCGAAAGTGCACACGGTGTCGCTGAAGTGCAGTTCCGCCTAGTGCGGTTCTACCTTTAGTGTTGGTTAAACATCGATAGTCTATCGATAGTATCAATAGTTTTTTACCATCGATACTATCGCCGATAGTTTAAAACTATCGATAATATCGAAAAAAATGTAAAAAGCGGGTGAGATAATGATAAAAAAGAGATATCGACTTAAAAATAAAAAATTAAATAATTTGTTATATTTGCTAAACAAAACTCCAAAATTTTTGAAGACTAATTTTATATATAATTTTATATAGGTTATGAACATTATGGTCATAATTTTATAAAACAAGACTTTGTGTTCGCCATCAAAATGTGTTCTTGTAAATTAATTACCTGTTACATGTAAATGACTTCAGTTTTTTATCACTTAATTTCGAAAAAGTGGGCCAAATAATCTTTGGTATATTTTTTATCAACATCATCTAATGGAGTTGGGTAATTTCATAAATCTTCAATTTGTTGAGATTCAAATATTGGCTTTAAACGTATCTTTTTATTATTAATGATTTATTAATTTAAAGTACTATAAAATTCTAAAAAAAAAAAAAAACTTCTTTTATATATGAACTTTTTTGCAGAAAATATCTTCTTTAAAAAAAAAACCACCTTAGTCATAAGTCATAACTGTGACAAGAATATAAAAGAATCGATTTTACTCTTGTTGAGATTTAGATTTTGGCTTTTAACGTATCTCTTATTATTAATAATTTATTAATTTGAAGTATTAAGATATCTTAAAAAATTAAAAAAAAAGTAAATTCTTTTATTTATGAACTTTATTGAAGGATTTTTTTTAAACCACCTTGTACTCATAACTGTGTTAAAAAAGAATATAAAACAAGATTCAAAGAATGGATTTTACTTTTTAAATAAAATGTCGAAAAATGACTTCGGATTTTACTCATATATGAATTATGAAGAGACGTAGAGCAAAACTTGTTTTTCTTCCTAGTCCCTATACCCCCAAAAGTATTTCGAAGGTAATTTATGCATAAGGTCTAAGTATCATTCAGAATCTCTTACTGGTAATCAGCCACCAAATCGGTCCTGTTGCACCCAAGTTCAGTGCACTCCATGAAAATAAATATACAAGTACATACCTGCACTTATATATGAAATTTATCTTTCTGTTGATTTCGTTTTTACAAGAAAATTAAATACTAAACTATCGATACTATCGATAGTTTTTGCGAAAAACATCGATACTATCGATTGTAAAATTTCCGATGTTTAACCAACACTACTTTTCCATCTTCTAGGAAAACATCCTCGTGTCGGTTATACCATTCTGTAAAAGTGACCTCGTTTTCAGGATCATAGACGAATATTGAAATACTACTCGAAAGGGTTTCCATTATCTTCTCTGCTGAAGATTTTATAGATGTGGTTCCCGATCCTGACAGGGTATTGTTTGCGTTGAATGAACCATCAAGCACAGTCTTCATGAGTTCCTGTTGTTGTTTCAGGAATTCTTGTTGCTGCTTAAAGAATTTCCCAAATTATGCGTCGTCCATATTCATACAGTGCTCTATAAGAAACTTAACAACTTTGATTAATAATTTATATTATTTTATTATTAATTATAAAAACAAAATCCTTGTCGCCACAATGTGTCGTGTATTCACGATATCAAAAAAAACTAAAAGACTTTTTTAGTACTTAAATAGAATTAGAAGTTTTATTCCTAGATAGGAAAATTAAACAAGTTCTAAGTTCAAGAGAAAGTCGACTGATTTCATAACTGGCTAGCGATCGAATGATCTCCAACGACCCGTTATTCGGCCCTATCGAGGCAACCGTCGGAGCGGAATTTTATCCGCAACGCAACCTTCGTCGGAAATTCAATTTCGGTTCGAGGTAGCTTTCATCGGAAGAAATTTTACAGAAATGCAACGACGCATTGCGATGGATATAAATTTCAGGCAGTGATGTGCAAATTAGCCGATATATCGAAAATGCGATATATTTTAGATATATTTTTATAAAATAAACACCATAAGCGTTTTAAACCATGAAAAATCGGTGAGAGAGTGTAATTTATTGTTTATAAAAAATAATTTTTTCAATTCTAATGCCCTAGCGTTTTTAAGAAATGTAATTAGATACATCGATTTTTAAATCAAAACTATCGAATAAAGTCCCCTCCCTATTTCCAAACATATATACGTATATATAAGTGTCTAAAAAAGAATAAATAAATTTATTTGACTTAATACAAGCAATAATAAATAAGAAATGGATAGTGTAGGATTATTTTTGGACGCCAAATCGAACGAGCTAAGGGCACGAAATAAAGAAAAAAGAAGAATATTGCAAAACGAAAGCAATATACGCGAACTATCTGACGTGGCGTAAGTAAACCTATCTTGTAATTTTGTGCAATATCGGGATATTCGCTGAGCAGATTCACCATCCGCTCATATTGCTGTGGACTTGTTTTTTCGTTATACCTAAAAACAAAAAGTCCTTTATAAATAACACAAGTTATCGTAAATAAAGTTTGTTTCTTTATTACTTACATTTTAATTAACTATTTCTTAAAAAAAAACCACCACCACCACTTTCCGCACCAAGAACTTGTTGGAGGACTTCGGAGAAATTTTTGTTTGTATCTGTCAAAAATACAACCATTAGAAGTACTTCATCGCATATAAATGGCATGCGTTGAATTTCGTCGGACAGAATTTCCGATCAACTGATCGGCGAGCTACCTCGAAGCAAAATGTCTCCGATTCGTAGGAAATCGGAAAGAATTCCGCTCCGACGCAACGGTTACCTCGATAGGGCCGATTGTTTTTCTGTTTTCGCATTTTTACAATTTTTGTGTACGTACTCTAGTGTTGCCAAAGTGTGTATAACGGGTGATTTTTTAAGAGGTTTAGAACTTTTTTAAAAAAAAAAACACAAAAAATTCGAAAAAATGAATGAAATATTTATTTGAATCGATAGTTTGAACCTTGCTGCGTCTCAGGTAGCCCATCCGCTGAGTCCAATTTTGGCATACTCTTTCACACATATCGGCCGGTATCTCACGAATGAATGCATGGATGTTGGCTTCCAGTGCGTCAATCGAAGCGGGCTTGTCCCTATAGACATTAGCCTTGACATACCCCCACAAAAAATAGTCTAATGGTGTCAAATCGCACGATCTAGGCGGCTAATTGACCGGCCCGAAACGTGAAATTAACTGTTCACCAAACTCGCCTCGCAATTGCGCCATTGTTTCGCGTGCTGTTTGGCATGTGGCACCGTCTTGTTGAAACCACATATCATGCAAGTCAAGAACTTCCATTTCGGGCAAAAAAAAGTTTGTTATCATCGCTCGGTAGCGTTCACCATTGACAGTAACGCTGCGATTCGCATCATCTTTGAAGAAATATGGCCCAATAATGCCGCCGGCCCATAAACCGCACCAAACAGTGGCTTTTTCGGGATGCATTGGTAGCTGTTGCAATGCTTCTGGCTGATCTTCACGCCAAATGTGGCAATTGTGCTTATTTACGTACCCATTCAACCAAAAATGAGCCTCATCGCTGAACACAATTTTTCGATAAAAAAGCGGATCCTCGGCCAGCACGAATTTTGATAGTAAAATTCAATAATTTGCAAGCGTTGTTCATTTGTAAGACGATCCATGGTTAAATTGCAAACCAAACTGAAGCTGTTTGACAGTGACACAAGGTACTAAACACACGTCAGCTGTCAAAACCAGTGTTGCCAAAACCAAACCAGCTAAAAAATCACCCGTTACAACAAATTCTCAAATATCTATGAGAAACAATAAATAAATATAAAGTATCGCCATTATAACGCATAATAATAATTGCTTAACTTACAAAATAAATATTCTCACACAAGCCTTTCAGTTTTTTGACACAAGACACATGCAAAAAAATAAAAAAATAATTTAAAATAAACAAAACCTATATACCATACTACTGACATACATCAGCCAAGTAGAAGACTTAGCACTATTTTAATTGACTTTGTGCTAGGTCTTCTACTTGGCTATACTTTACTACTGAAATACATCAGCCAAGTAGAAGACTTAGCACTATTTTAATTGACTTTGTGCTAAGTCTTCTACTTGGCTGATGTATTTCAGTAGTATAGTATATATAGAATTTGTATTATTAAAAAAACCTTCTTATATAAACTAGCCAGGCCCTGGGCTAAAAACAAAAACTTCCAATTTAATGATTGGGAATTCTAGTCTTGTTGGATATAGTTCACACTAGGTATTCGTCACGAAGTCTATGTAAGATCAACTGAACTTAGCAGTCAACTGATGAGTCCAAGTGAGATCGCCGGGACGAAACGCCAATTTGCTAATATGCACTCTGTTCTCTTTTTAGCAAATCTCGTAGTCTTTATAATCCCATAACGAAACTTATATAGCCTTTACACACCGAATCAAAATCTAGATTTGGATGAAAAATCACGAAATCTCATCAAAATCAACAAGATTTCCCATACATTTTCAGATTTCGTAATCTAGTAGATTACTGCGAAATCTCCTCAAAATCTTCTTGGAACGGTCTGAATCAGAGATTATGAATTATAAAGATTGGAATCCTCGGCTGTCATTCTGGTTTGCCAACAAGCTAAACAAAATGGCGGATGGTGGTGAATTCATATTTTTGTACTAGTGTTCATGTTTTAACGCACACTAGTGCAAAAATATGAATTCACCACTGCATAAATTGTTGTTGCAATTCACATCTATTCATCGACACGAGATAAAATTACAAAAACAACAATGTAAACAAATGGGTTTTGGGGGATGGAACGTACGAAAAATTCCAATCTATATAATTCCTAATCTCTGGTCTGAATGTGAAAGAAACCTATGATCTCTATATACACCGGATAGTGTATTCATACAAAATTTTTGAGGCAAAAATATAGTCGTGGCCGGTACCCTTATATAACAGTATAACAGCGGCGCCAGCGGAATGGACGCTACTGGACCTGCATTTTCTTATATTTTTTTTCAATATTTACAGCAGCAATGCTTGTTGACATCAACTGATATCAAATAAATGCTCAATTTCGGCAAATATCTTCAATCTCTTTCTTCGTTTGTATAGAGCGAGATATGAGGTCGTGGCCGGTACACCTTAAAAAACTTGCCTCACAAAAACTGTTATACACTATAGGCTATTCACTATCCAGTGTATTATAGAGATCAGTGGGATAGTGAATGCTGCACTGATTATAGAGATCAGTGGGATAGTGAATGCTGCACTGATCTCTATAATACACAAGGGTACCGGCCACGACTATATTTTTGCCTCAAAAATTTTGTATGAATACACTATCCAGTGTATATAGAGATCAGTGGAAAGAAACACACTTAATTACTCAATTTTCTCTTCAGTATAACAGTTCAGTCATAAAAAAAGAGATGATGAAGAGAGAGTTTATTAAATTTATTGAGTGTAGTGTTTTGAGATAGTGGGATTTCATTCCGTTTTGCGCATATTTTCAACAGAAAGCGAGAGAAAAAAAGGAAATGTGTGTACTTGTTTTGGGAATTTTTTTTGGAGTATCTATCAACACTGAAATTTGTTTGAAATCTCAAACAAAATATAGTTTTAGCCTAGTATACAGTTCCTCCTCGAAAAAAAAAATACATGCACTTCTTATGGGAGTGATTTTATCGCAAAAAAAAATTTTTGACGTTTAAAATTTTACTATCGAACTGTGAACCAAACCTGTTGAAAAAAATTTATATTCACCACGGAAACTTTTTCGCGCAAAACAATGTTGGTGACATTTTTTTGTGGAAAAAAAGAGGACAACGAATACAAATTTTTTATTTCAACTCAGATTTTTTTTCTTCCAAAAAAAAAATTCTTACCACTTATGTTTGTTCAAAAGAACTGTATACTTGGCTTTATGTGTGGTGTGAACGATTTGACGAGTTTTGGAGATCTTGTTGCCGAATTCTGAGATTTTGGTTCAGTGTGAAAACCGTATAAAACTATTCGTCTCAAACACTGATCTGGGTGCGTGTTTGGTTACTTGAATTTTTTCGGAATTTGTAATAAAAATGCACAGCAAATTGCTTTAAAAACTGAAAAAAAAAAGTTGCAAAACGGGGCTCTTTTTTGAAATTTCACCAATCACAAAACAAATTTAAATTGATTAAGAACTTTTATTGGACTATTAATAATTCCATCTTTATATTGATTTTTACCTTCTCGATCAAAGTTTATTTTCGATTTTGTTTCGCACCATAAATTAAATATAAATTAGGCGCCAGTTATAGCGATCAGAAAAAACCATCCGAAAAAAATCGATTGAAGTTTTTTTTACTTTTCAATTCGATTTGATAGTCAAATGATATATCAATCGACGACTAATTCAGCGCAGAATTTTTTTCGCGAAAAAAAATTGCCAAAACAATTATATTTTTATCTTTTAAATGGATTTACTTGTTTTTCGGATGAAATTTCATTTTTCGTATCAGCTGGTTGCTTTTTGACAGAAAAGGGAACAAATCGTTCCACAGATTTGTATTCCAATTTTTTCTTTTCCACTAAAAGAATTCCATCCGAAGATTTTTCTTCTGACATTTCAATCAAGAAAAATCTTGGCGGCTGTTTGTTTGTTTTCGATTTGCTTCACTTTTTCTGACACATTTTTTCTGATTGCTATTAACAACCATCAGAAAAAGAATCAATTTCATATTGTTTCAAGTTTTTCGGATAGGTTTTTCTGATCGCTATAGTAACTGGCGCCTTACAGGGAAAGGTGCTATCCAAAACAATTAACGAAGATCATATTTGTTTCCTGGCCTAGGGTTTCATTCCAAAAAGGTATCAACCATCGATGTATGGCTTACCGTTGGTCAAAAACACTCCAAAACGTTTTTCTTCAGAGATGAGATGAATGATATCTTTTTGGAATCAGCAGAGTGCTTTTTCTCATTACAACTTTTGATGTTATAATAAGTAGCATTAAAATATTTTACTCAAAAGTTGTAATGAGAAAAAGCACTCTTAAAATACGCATACAGGTTCCAATATGCGTGTTCGAAAAGTTAATTTTTTTGAATGGTGATTCAAGAGGAATCAACAAATGTGTCTATGGTATCTTGTACAATAATAATCTGAAAAATACACCTACAATTAATAACATTTCTTTGTATTATAAATTTAAATACATTTTTTGTGTAAACACAGTACAATCAATTTTTTTTTATCTAATGTAAAGCCTAGTACGCTGCTGATTTGAAACGAAAAATCCCATATAAAAATGACACAAAGAAATCATAAACGGAAAATCTCGTGTAGCAGATTATTTGGAGAAGTCTCCGCTCCTTTTTCACAATTAAGCCTAGTACGCTGCTGATGCGAAACGAAATTTGTCTGTGATCTCAAAACAGACAACGAAACGCTTGCGGAAACATAACGGAAAATATCCTTGGAGAGTTTCACTAATTCCAAAAACAAAATCAAACATAAACGCAAAAAATCAGAGAAACCTATGATGTAAGAAAATGACAAACAAAATAAAAACACAAATAAAACACAAATGTCATTTTTCCGCACTCAATAAATAGTCTGTGTGTCTGTTCGCGAAAAAGGAGCGAAGACTTCTCCAAATAATCTGCTACAATTATAAATTTCGCTCTTCGAACAGCGTACGAACGAAATTTTCCGTTTATGATTTCGTTGTCATTTTTGTATGGGATTTTTCGTTTCGCATCAGCAGCGTACTAGGCTTGAATTAATTATACAGACTATTTATTGTGTACAGAAAAATGACACTTGAGTTTTATTTGTTTTTTTTTTTAATTTATTATTTCTTACATCATAAGCTTCTGTGATTTTTTGCGTTTATTATTCGTTTTGTTTTTGAAATTAACAAACACAAACACAGATGCATTCACATAGGGAAGGCATGCAGTTAAACAGCTAAATCAAAGGAATTTATAGCTGTTGTTTTGAGGAATGTGTTTTGAGATTTTAAATCGTTAAAATAGGAAAAAAGCTTAGTGAAATAAAAGTAAATAAAGTGAATATATGCTATTCTTCATTGAAATAAAAATATAAAACTACATGCGGTGCTCCGTTAAATCCTGTAAAAACATCTATAATAATCATTGCAACTTTTGTTCATTTCACAGGTAAGCTGTGTCTCATATTCCACATAAAGTAAGTAAAATTACTCTGCACTACGGGCGCTCAATATATTTGAGCGCCTTGCCATCACCAACAAAAGCTAATTCGACCCTAGTCGAGAATTTCAATTTTGACAGATAGGCACCTGTCATACCACGTTTCAAAGTATATTTGCATTTTCAACAAATTAGGCTTTTTTATAGCAAAATGCTACGAAATATCAATTTTAAAGTATTCTACGGTAATGTATTTACATAAAAAACATCACTTCACATTAATTTATGTGGAATTTGAGACACAAACAGCCAGTGAAATGGAAAGATTTTTAACTCCATATTGTTAGGTATTTTTACACAATTTAACACCACACAGCACCGCATGTTGTTTTGTATTTTTTATAATAAAGTACTGAAAGCTTTCACTATTCTCACTTTTATTTCATTTTTTTATTTAGTTTAATTATCTTTTTTCACTATTTTAACGATGGAAAATCTCGAAACACTTTCGGAAAAATGATAGAAAGGCACCTTTTTGTTTTTTTTTTTTTTAATTTGGTGCTTCACTCACATACACTATATATGTGATATATTTCTCTTCCTTATCTTCTTATTCTAAGGGTTTGGAGATCACAGAAATATTTCGTTTCACATCAACAGCGTACTTTGCTTAACATCTTAAGAAAAAATTTAAAGTTATTTAAAAGGAAAAAGTTATTTAAATGTGAAAAAAAAATAACTTAAGAAATCATGGCAGGACCTCAGATAACAACATGATCATAGGAGTCAGGAAACTAGCAATTTGTATTTTTACTATTATTCTTTTAAGATTAATTTTGATGCGTCTTCTTTATATTTTTATTGTCTCCGTAAATATACCCAGTCCGATATTTCGAAGTTTTTGAGTGCGAGTAGGTATTCTTAATGGTGCTGTACGGTAGTGGCCAACTTCGAAATTCCTCACTTGCTGCACAGTCGACCTCTGAATGAAATTCGTCTCAGTACGGTGCATATCCAGGAGGTGAAGGACCTCTAATTCCACGTGACAACATGCGATCGTCAAATGAATCTCTACTAGTTTTCATAGCTTCTGCAAAATAAAAATAAAAACAGCAATCATAAATGAAATTATTGAAAGCATCTCATCACATACCCATAACGACCTAATCCATTGCTGCTTCTATTTGGTGGTGGTGGTGATCTGCCTGAACATCGAATCGTTACCACGAGATATGCTGCTTCCTCTCAAGCTGCCAATCAGTGTTGGCGGCAATGGCATTGGTTCGCGTCGTGATAGCGGTGGTGGAGGGAAGTCACGCATACGCGAGCTCTGATAGCGCCTCTCGAAAAGATCACGGCTGTCAACGAAACGTCTTTAATAGTAGCCATAATCCTGTTCAAATAACAATTTCGGTTTCAATTAATCGGAGTTCTTCACAAGGTCAATAAAAATGCTTCGTTTGTTAAGTGTGACAAAATTATAAAAAAGAAATAAAAATAGATAAATTGTTCAGTGTTTTTTTAAATTTAAAATATTCCAAACGTTATGTTAATTGTGAGTTTAAAAATAATAATAATCAATCAATTTTATTTTTTTCCTTTTAAAATAAAACTTCTTTTTTGCCTTCATGTGAATAATCATTTTGTAATTTTTGTTTTTTAAAAAAGTTAAACAGAGAAGACCTAAAGCCCACAAAATTAGGATACAAATTATAAATTTAAAAGGTCACGAAAAAGGAATTATTGTTATCAGGAAGTGATAAAACAGTTATGTTTTGTGATTTTTTTTTAATTTGAAAGACAAAAATTATTAACGGCTACAGAGATTGGCAAAACAGAGGGCTATCGGAATCAAGGACTGACGAAACGTTTTATTGGTCAGAAAATTGATCATAGTCTCAAATTGGTATGCAATGTTTTAAAAATGTTTTAATGTAGGCAGAAAACTACAAAGAAAGAACTTTTTCAATTTTATCTTTTCTATCAATCACAATAATTGCAACCACTCTCTGAGCAAATTAAGACACGGAGCTGGGTTAGAAGTGAGCCGAATGACCTTAAGTCGGGTTATCAGAAGTGCCGGATAACTAAAGCACTTAATGCTGAGGAAAACACCTCCGTTTAACAATGCGCGTATAATATAGCAGCTTAATTAAGCAAGATGGCGAATGCCATGGAATGTTTACGACAGCATCCATTCAAGCAATTGGCAAAAAATTATCTTTTTAGTTGAAGAGAGTTGAACTTAAACAGACTGGATGAATATAAATACTATTTTAGATGAGTTATTGACCAATTTGGATTATAATTGAAAAAGTGGATAAGAGCAAATCTTATTTTTCCTTCGGCTTTTCTGGTCACAATGGTTGTTGAAATGAAACAATTAAGTAAACATTTACTTTTCCCGACGTTTCGGCAGGGGTTGCTGCCTTCTTCAGGGGAACTTTATTTAACATAAAAAAAAACAAATAATGATTATAACAATTGTATGACAACTTTTAACAAGACTTACGTTATATAAGTATTTTAGTTTTACATAAGTAAAATTATAAGGTTTTATAAATAAAGTTTAATAAAACTTATGCACTTCGAATTGAAGTTAGGTCTTTTTACTTTATAATAAAACAACAAATTGGTATTTGACGTTTAGTTAGAGACAAGAGAGCAGTATACAGCGGATATGTTTTGTGTGTCTAGTTTGCGGTTCATGTTGTTGCTGTTGTTGATGATGTGCAGTGTTTCAAAAGTGTATCGTTTAGACGCATTCTCTCGGTCTGAAGAATTTTGACATCATCAAAGTCGGGAGAATGGCCGCTTTCAATAATGTGACTGGCTAATGCAGTCTTTCCAGGGTTGTTGGATTTGATGTCTGATTTGTTGACATTCGCTGCCGTAGGAATTGTTTTGTGGTGCCGATATAGCATAGATCACAAGGATCATTTGGTTTGCCGTTACAATTAATTTTGTATATCACATCAGTGGCTTTGTCTTTATCCGGTTTGACTTTTAGCTTAGTAAAACTAAAATACTTATATAACGTAAGTCTTGTTAAAAGTTGTCATACAATTGTTATAATCATTATTTGTTTTTTTTTTTATGTTAAATAAAGTTCCCCTGAAGAAGGCAGCAACCCCTGCCGAAACGTCGGGAAAAGTAAATGTTTACTTAATTGTTTCATTTCAACAACCATTGTGACCAGAAAAGCCGAAGGAAAAATAAGATTTGCTCTTATCCACTTTTTCAATTATAAATACTATTTCCATGATTTGAGAAAATAAAATTTGTGCTTTGATCGCTATCATAGCCATGAGGGATAAATTATGGTATAGGGATGCAGTACCATTTTATGGCACTGTTGATTTAGATTTTGGAGACTGTAAAATGACATCGAAATAATACAATACCTTATTGGAAACAGTCTTGCATGAGTTTCAGTGTATTTTAAGACTGCTGCCGATTCTTTTTGCAGCAAGAAAATGAGTCGATTCAGAAAACTTTTATTAAAACGTCGCAAACCTTATATAAACAGCAATTATGCTCACCGCCTTAAGCCTAGTACGCAGATCGCGCTAAATTTTAGCTGCCACTTTTCTCTCCAAACATCAGCTAAAACCCTAGCTAAATTTTGACATAGGAGAGTTGTGGAGAATATGTGATTGAAATATGTGGTCTGTTTGGAACGTGAAATTTCTTGCGAATTCGCACAAATTTTCACAAAATTTCAGAATTTTCTGTCAAAACCAATAGAAAAAAAATCAGTTTTGGGATATTTGTTGAAACAAAAAGTTGTCAAACAGGCATAAGGGCATTGTGTAGAATATGTCAAAAACACCTGTTCTCCGAAAAAAAATATTCAAATTTAAGAAAGTTTGTTTGAAAAATTTCAAGTATTATTACATTTTAGAAACAAAATGGGTACAAGGGAAATTGAAGATTTGGTGATTTGTGCAGCAGCACAAGTTGTGGCAATAGGAGCGATGGACCAGACACCATATAGAAGGGTGTTCCTTTATAAGAGTAGACAGTTTTTTTGTGTCTTCCATGCTGAACGTAATTTTATGTTTACTACGCATTCTTTTTTTCGGTTGTGGTAATTCTTGTAAAAATTCTTCCAAATCGGAATCCATTTTGCAAGAAGGCAGCAACAATCTAGCTGTAAAAACAAAGCAAAGTTCAAAATTAAAAAATACCAGAACCAGTCAAAATTTAGCTCGAGAATAATGTCCCAGACAATTATTTCGTGCGCTAAATTTTGACAGATTAGTGATGTACAGTAAGAAACAAACATTTGATTTTTTAGCTGGAGCTGCGTACCTCTCAGCTAAAATGCTTTGCTTAATTATAGCTTGGCTAAATTTTGGAGAGAATTTCGTATGGAAACTAAAATTTAGCGCGATCTGCGTACTAGGCTTTACTCTGCAATGATTTTGTAAAAAAAATGTAGCCTTATATTCAACCTGAATTTCCGACCGACTATTAGAACAAAAGTTATCAGCTAACCAAACTAAGCATATGAAGGCACCTTAACAAATAATGAATGAAAAATACCTACCACAAACGTGCATACTTACATATGTATAGCAAATTTTTTCCCGATGCGAACCCAATTTGCCAAGGTTATGTTGTTTTGTTTCACACACTTCACCGTCTTTAGAATTACTATCTCCCTCCAACCAGTATATTCTTAGTAGCAAACTTTTTTTCTTTTTTTTCTTGTGTATTCCTCTTCTTCGCTACGTTTGCCTCGATGAAAATTATTCTCCAAAAATTAATTACATTTTTTTAGTATGAAATTTTGAACGGTTTTGAATTTTATAGCTGGTACTCCACTGTCATTCTGGCCTTAATTTGAATTTTAAATTTTGAAAATCCGACCATTGGATTCAAAGATATAAGCATTTAAAGGAGCGCAAATCGGGTGTTTTTCAATTTTTCAACTTTTTGAGCTACTGGCACCAATTTGTTGTTGTATCAACAATTCACACGTATTTACGGACAGGGAATTTAAGAGAGTTTTCTCTCATTGAGCTAAAATAAAATTTGCGGGTGTTTTAGGCAAGGGGGGTACGAGTCGGTTCTCTAGATAATATAGGTACTCTATGGCGTTGATGTTGCAGAAAATCAAATATTTGCTCAAATTTGCTCAAATTGATTTACAAGTCTCTCAACTTATTGAACTATTTATATATAGGCAAGTTATTTGATTTACTGTCAAAGTCAACCCTTTTTAACGCGAAACCAAATTTATAAATAATTTGATGTGTAGCTCAAAATCAATGCAAACCTGACTTACCTAATTGTTTTTAGGTATTCTATAATATTTTGCATTTTGAACTCATCTTTTAATAAATTAAATAGACTCGAGTCGTGTAATTTCTTAAGACAATGGCCGCGTTCATGTTTGTATCCAAAGCGATCTGGATAGCTTTGTGTTGTTGTAATCCCTTGTAAAATCACAGCTGATGACAAAGCAGCTGTTGGCGAAAAAAAATCTCAAGCTATCCTAAAAATCCTGGGATACTCATCTATCCTATGGGAAATGCCAACAACAGCTGATTTGCGTTCAGAAACATACTGGATACTCGAGTATCTTAGATAGGCTATCCTAGTGCAACCTGAACGCGGCCAATATTAATGGTTTTGGCAGTCAAGCAGTATTCTTTTATCTGAGTATATGAAAAGCAAAGCACCAATTAAGTTGACAGCTGAGTTGACAACCAAATTGGATCGTATATTTTTTCATTTGAGGACCTTAAGGTAGAACTGTAATAGTCGGAAGAAAATTCTCTCAGTTCACTTACGCATGGAGCGGTCGGTGAGCGCTCTTCACTTCCGAAAGCAAAAGTAAAAAATTGGTCGAAACGAAGCAAAACTCAATTATGGGCACGTCATATGAATTCCTTGTATTCGTTTCCTTTCGTACGACCAATTAGGTCGGCATCTGACTATTATAGTTCTACCTTTAACCTTGAACATCTGAACAGTAGAACTAAATCTATATAAGTTTATCAAAGAAGTTCAATTATATTGCAGTACCTATGAATATTCTAAGTTCAATAATTGCATTGGCTTAGACGTAGGTAAAGTTTTGTAACATAAATGTATAGCCTGATATTTTACTTGAATTCTAAGACCTTAACCTCAAAGATCCGATAATTAGAACAGAAGATAAAAGCTTACCAAATAAACCCTTTTCGATATTTATATTTAAGTTGCTTAGCTAAGTTAATCCTACCTCTAGACTGATTAACGTTAACTTAAATACCTTAACCTTCAACAACTGTCCCTTAAAACTAATGTTGTAAGTTTATTAAAGAGAAACGCAAGTAGGTACCTTTGCATATTTCAGGCTCAAAAATAACATTGCTTTGGACGTAGGTCAAGTTCAAAAATCGCATTGGCTTAGACGTAAGTCAAGTTAAAAAATCGCATTGGTTTAGATGTTGGGACCAGTGGCAGATTACCCGTTATTTTAAGCTTCTAAATCGCATTGGTTTAGACGTAGTTTAAGTTCAAAAGTCACATTGGCTTAGACGTAGGTCAAGTTCAAAAATCGCATTGGTTAAGACGTTGGTCAAGTTAAAAAATCGCATAGGCTTAGGC
This sequence comes from Epistrophe grossulariae, assembly GCA_929447395.1. Lineage (NCBI taxonomy): Eukaryota > Metazoa > Arthropoda > Insecta > Diptera > Syrphidae > Epistrophe > Epistrophe grossulariae. Next base: position 66,835,984 of record OV839566.1, on the reverse strand, counting down.
GTTGGTCAAGTCAAAGATCGAATTGGTTTAGACGTAGGTATAGTTCAAGTTAAAAAATCACATTGGCTTAGACGTAGGTCAAGTTCAAAAGTCGCATTGGTTTAGACGTTGGTCAAGTTTAAAAATCGCATTGGTTTAGTTGTTGTTTTGTCACATAAATTTTTAGCCTGAGATTTTACTTTAATTCTAAGACATTAACCTCAAAGATCCGATAATTAGAACAGAAGATACCAAACCAACCCTTTTCGATTAAGTATTATATTTAAGTTGCTTCGCTAGGTTAATCCTACCTCTAGCCTGGTTAACCTTAATTTAAATACCTTAACCTTCAACATCTGGCCCTTATAGAACTAAAGTTATAAGTTATAATCAACGAGGTTTAAGTATAGGTCTCTGTGCAAATCTAGGTCTAACAATCGAATTGATTAAGAATGAAGTCAAGTTTTGTCACATAAATTTTGAAGCCTGACATTTAACTTATTTCAAAACCTTAATCTTTAAGATCCGATAATTAGTACAGAAGTAAAAAGGCAACCAGACCAACTAAATCAATCCTTTTATATAAATGTACATACATAATGTATGTACCTATATAGATACGTAGGTATATGAATTTTGTATGAATTTTGGCGATTATTCAATTTTTTAATTTATGCAATTATTTATTTTTATGAATTAAACCTAAACGTTTTTCACCTACACTTTTATGTTATTTCAATTATTTTTTAACTGAATAAATTAGTTTGATATTTTACCTTCATTTTAAGACCTTTATTTTAAATATCCGATTGTTAGAACAGAAGTTATAAGCCAACCAAACCAACCTAATCGTACCATTACGAATAATATTTTCAAAATACCTACAAAAATTTAATCAACATAACATTTTACAGACATACCTAACCTACTTATTAATAGCTGTGTTTTATTTTCCCCAAGATCCGAACCAGATTGGATTTGCTTACAAAAATACATGTATTACAAAAACAACACAAGATCCAACTTTGTTTTGAATTTGGATTTCCAAATCCATTTTGAACACACACCCTTAATTTGTAAAGGTCGTCAGTAGTGTAAAGAAAAAAGACAAAGGGTGTATATGAATAAAAAAAACAAAGGAAAAAAAGAGTTGGGTATATAACGTATGTCACAGAGATCCTGGGTTGTTTTATTTTCCTGATCTGATCTGGATTGGATCTGGGGGAAAATAAAACGCAGCTAATAGCCGCGTTTTATTATCTACGGATCTAGATCGGGATCATCTTTTAAAACGTAATACAACAACAAATTTGGATCCTGCTCTGTATCTGGATCTATTTTAAATATCCGAAAATAAGTTCTAACTCTGACGAGCAGACGGCGCTTTAGTCGGTAGGGAGTACAAACTGTAGTGTAAAGAAAGAAGACAGTATCTACATGAAAAATAAACAAACATAAGAAAAAAAGAGATGAGCATACAACACTGTTGTCATTATGGATCCGTATCGTTTTTTTTTTTCATGGGATGATCCTGATCCAGACCCGTAGATAATAAAACACGGCTAATGTAGCTATGTATGTATAATCATTTTTGTTCCCGATGCGAAGCCAATTTTAGCCGCGTTTTATTATCTACGGGTCTGGGTCGGGGTTATCCTTTAACACATAATACAAAAACAAATTTGGATCTAGGTTTCTATTGGGGTTTGCTTTATGGAACCAGCTTGTAAATCGCATTGGTTTAGACGTAGTTTAAGTTCAAAAGTCACATTGGCTTAGACGTAGGTCAAGTTCAAAAATCGCATTGGTTAAGACGTTGGTCAAGTTAAAAAATCGCATAGGCTTAGGCGTTGGTCAAGTCAAAGATCGAATTGGTTTAGACGTAGGTATAGTTCAAGTTAAAAAATCACATTGGCTTAGACGTAGGTCAAGTTCAAAAGTCGCATTGGTTTAGACGTTGGTCAAGTTTAAAAATCGCATTGGTTTAGTTGTTGTTTTGTCACATAAATTTTTAGCCTGAGATTTTACTTTAATTCTAAGACATTAACCTCAAAGATCCGATAATTAGAACAGAAGATACCAAACCAACCCTTTTCGATTAAGTATTATATTTAAGTTGCTTCGCTAGGTTAATCCTACCTCTAGCCTGGTTAACCTTAATTTAAATACCTTAACCTTCAACATCTGGCCCTTATAGAACTAAAGTTATAAGTTATAATCAACGAGGTTTAAGTATAGGTCTCTGTGCAAATCTAGGTCTAACAATCGAATTGATTAAGAATGAAGTCAAGTTTTGTCACATAAATTTTGAAGCCTGACATTTAACTTATTTCAAAACCTTAATCTTTAAGATCCGATAATTAGTACAGAAGTAAAAAGGCAACCAGACCAACTAAATCAATCCTTTTATATAAATGTACATACATAATGTATGTACCTATATAGATACGTAGGTATATGAATTTTGTATGAATTTTGGCGATTATTCAATTTTTTAATTTATGCAATTATTTATTTTTATGAATTAAACCTAAACGTTTTTCACCTACACTTTTATGTTATTTCAATTATTTTTTAACTGAATAAATTAGTTTGATATTTTACCTTCATTTTAAGACCTTTATTTTAAATATCCGATTGTTAGAACAGAAGTTATAAGCCAACCAAACCAACCTAATCGTACCATTACGAATAATATTTTCAAAATACCTACAAAAATTTAATCAACATAACATTTTACAGACATACCTAACCTACTTATTAATAGCTGTGTTTTATTTTCCCCAAGATCCGAACCAGATTGGATTTGCTTACAAAAATACATGTATTACAAAAACAACACAAGATCCAACTTTGTTTTGAATTTGGATTTCCAAATCCATTTTGAACACACACCCTTAATTTGTAAAGGTCGTCAGTAGTGTAAAGAAAAAAGACAAAGGGTGTATATGAATAAAAAAAACAAAGGAAAAAAAGAGTTGGGTATATAACGTATGTCACAGAGATCCTGGGTTGTTTTATTTTCCTGATCTGATCTGGATTGGATCTGGGGGAAAATAAAACGCAGCTAATAGCCGCGTTTTATTATCTACGGATCTAGATCGGGATCATCTTTTAAAACGTAATACAACAACAAATTTGGATCCTGCTCTGTATCTGGATCTATTTTAAATATCCGAAAATAAGTTCTAACTCTGACGAGCAGACGGCGCTTTAGTCGGTAGGGAGTACAAACTGTAGTGTAAAGAAAGAAGACAGTATCTACATGAAAAATAAACAAATATAAGAAAAAAAGAGATGAGCATACAACACTGTTGTCATTATGGATCCGTATCGTTTTTTTTTTCATGGGATGATCCTGATCCAGACCCGTAGATAATAAAACACGGCTAATGTAGCTATGTATGTATAATCATTTTTGTTCCCGATGCGAAGCCAATTTTAGCCGCGTTTTATTATCTACGGGTCTGGGTCGGGGTTATCCTTTAACACATAATACAAAAACCAAATTTGGATCTAGGTTTCTATTGGGGTTTGCTTTATGGAACCAGAAATAGGTTCTTACTCTGGCGGGTAGACGGCTCTTTAGTCGGTAGAGAGTACAAACTGCAGTGAGAGGAAAAAAGACAGTATCTACATGAAAAATAAACAAACATAAGACAAAAAGTGATGAGCACACAACGCTGTTTTCATTTGGATCTGTATCGTTTTATTATATCGGGGTGAACCATATGGGTAATTGGCGATAATAAAACGCGGCTTTTGTTTGCCACCAGCCACAGTGCAGTGGTGGTTTTTAATTGCACACATTCCACTCCAACCAACGTCTTGACAACACCCTTACAGCAATGTATGAATTTTGTGGGTACGTTTTTTCTTTTTGTTTTCTTGTTCCTTACGTCATTTGCCGTGATGAAATTAGTTCTCAAAAGCCGTTTTTCACATTGCTAGTATGAAATTTTGTAAGCTTTTGCAAAAATTTTGATGCAGATTTGTAGTCTGTCATTTTATCTTTAATTATCTATCTTAATATTAAGCATCCAATAACTATAACCTGAGTAATAGGCATCTAAGTGCGCTCAAATCGAGTGATTTTAAGATTTTATACAAATTTAACTATCCTCCACCACAGACAAAAGAAATATGCAGATGTAGAATGGTAGAATAAAAGCATGTTCAGGAAAAAAATTAAAAACCAGCGTACCAAATTGAAAAGTCAGCATACCTCATGCAATGCTCGTCTGATGAGCAAACAAACCCAACCGTCATACATCGACTTCGTATGAAATATTAAACATGCAACCAAACGCAACCTTTTTTTTTGCCTGAGTGCGTTAAACTTGGAACCGACGATCCTCGGGGAGTGGAAATGTTTATTTTCTTGTTACTAAATATGGAAAACGGAACGGGTGCACCAGACATTTTGGCATCTTTTTAGAAGACTGGTACAGGTACAGGCAGGATAAAAAAAGATATAGACAGGGGGTAGTTTTTGTTTTCAGTATATTTAATTTTCTTTAACATTTGAATTTGATTTCAGTGAAAGATTGCAAATCAAATTTGGAAGGGATACGGATGTCAATGCTTATGCGAATTGTTTTTTTTTCAGACTGGGAAGGTAGACGGAATTTATTTTGCACTTACAGGTTCCTTTGTCGTCCCTCCATGGTGATGAATTTTAGTTTTTTTAAAGACTATTTGGACTATTTTTTTAAAGACTATTTAGATATTAGGTATACCTATAATATTTTTTAGACTCGGTGTTTTTTATTTTGTAGGTAGGTATATAATGTTTGCAACTGAATAGCAGAGGTAGGTAAAATGTTGCGTTTCATCTTGTGGTGCCAAGCGACAGAATAATTTAACCACCAACCCTATGGTTCAAATCTTAAAACCTATTTGAAGCCTAACCTTTCTTCAGAAGGTCTTGCTGTAGTTTTAAGCCTTATAGAATTTCAAGTTTTTTCAGACAAATGTTTGCCATCGGATGAATTTTCCAAAGCACAGAATCAGAAATTTTGAAAAAGTATTTGATTTAGAAAAAAAAAAAATAAAACAAATTCGAAAAAAAAAAAAAAATCTTCAACGATGAAGAGAGCTAGCGACTAGACGTGTTTTATTTTGGCGGCAATTTTATCTAAGTTTTGTTCAATTATTAGTTACTCAATTTGACTACTTTCAATAATTTTAAAAAGTGACTGTACTTCAGTTTAAAAGCTATTAAAAAAATAGATAAAAAACATAGATGCATTGTTCAATTCAAGTGAATTAAACATTTTAATATTTTTGATATAAAATTCTTTGTTTGTGCCTTCATACATATAAAAAAAAAACAATATTCCCCATACCATCCTCAACTCGAACATTCTTAAATGTCTGGGCCAAACAATCAACGAAACAATCCCTCTAACTCAAAAGTGCATAATCACTCACCCCGAACTCCCTTGAGTACACTTAAACCAATTTCAAAAAAAAAATATGGCAGATGAAAGCTCTTTTTATAAATTGGATGAAAAACTTCAAACGCAAAGTGAGTTTATTAGATCTCTTTTATCTAAAAAATTCAAAGAAGAAAATGAATCACTCGCGTCAAAACTGCAAACACAATTCGCCGAAGTAAACAAAAATATATCCGATGTCATAAAGAGAGTCTCTCAACTTGAGTCTTCTATCACTAATTCCATCGCCGATATAGATGCACTCAAATCTGACGTCACTTATTTGAAATCCTCTTCATCCAATGTCAACAACGAATTCACATACTAAATCTCAACTAAATTTTAATAAACAAGAACTTTCCGACATGCAAAACAGACTCACCGACATTACAACAACACTACGTAATACAATGATATCTCTAGACGACCAAGATAATAAACGTATTGTTGGTGATGCAATGCTTTTTGGCATCCCGGACACACCTGATGAGAATCTACGATCTATGTTCAATTTTTTATGTCACGATTTAAACATCAAACCACCGACATTGCTGGATATTTATCGCGCCCGCCCGAAGACAAACAACAACAACCACAACACAGCGATCATCCTCAAATTCCGATCTGCTTATGACAAGAACTTTGTGCTCAGGAGTCAGGACTATAGCCAAATACCGAAAAGAAAAAAAATGCAACTTTCACTAATCAACGTAGGGCTTAGTTCTATGTCACAAATTTACATTCGTGAATGCTTAACTAATAAAAACAATACTTTGTTGCGGACAGCACTCCAATTAAAAAAACAACAAAAATTAGCATCGGTGTTTACAATAAGAGGTCTTGTTTATGTCAAACGAAAGCTGTCTGATGAGAAAGGAGTACATGTCGAAAACATCAAAACTCTTGACGGAATTGCCAGCTTCCCACATGATTGATTAAATTATTACTTTTTTTTTTTTGTTCTTTTTATTTTATTATTTTATTTAATTTATTGTTTTTTTTTTCGATTTTTTTCAATTTAATTTAAAATTAATTTTTTTTTTGCCTTCATTTTTATTTCTCTAAACTTTATTTAATTTTTTGAAATATTTATTTTTCTATTAAGCCTAGTACGCTGCTGATGCGAAACGAAAAATCCCATACAAATATGACACAACGAAATCATAAACGGAAAATTTCGTTCTGCTTTTCGTTTTGCAGTACGCTGTTCGAAGAGCGAAATTTATAATTGTTGCAGATTATTTGGAGAAGTCTCCGCTCCTTTTTCGCACTGAATTAATTATACAGACTATTTATTGTGTGCGGAAAAATGACATTTGAGTTTTATTTGTGTTTTTTTTAATTTATCATTTTATTACATCATGGGTTTCTCTGATTTTTTGCGTTTATGTTTGATTTTGTTTTTGGAATTAGTGAAACTCTCCAAGGATATTTTCCGTTGTGTTTTCGCAAACGTTTCGTTGTCTGTTTGGAGATCACAGGAAATTTTCGTTTCGCATCAGCAGCGTACTAGGCTTTAAGTTAAATTTTTGTTTTTCTTTATTCTTATACTTATCTATATTATTATTAAACAATAAGATTTCTTCTTTTTCTTATTATTTATTAAGTAATCTGTGCTACATAAAATCTCTCTCTATACATTCCTTTTCATTTGTGGTAATCTATATACATAGATTAAAGTATTGGTTTTCAGAATGATTGAATTTAGATGTGTGCTTTTGATTCTGGCGGAACTCTCTCCTCGGCCTTATGTGTCATTTATAGTTTTTCTGCTATTGTATGATAGCTATGAATTCCAATGAATCTGGTGTTTCTGCGGTTGGTGGTGATGATGGTATTCTTCGCGCTATGATAAAAATTTTAAGTATACAGAAGACAGGTCTACAGATTTGTCATATAAATGCACAAAGCTTGTATTGTAAAATCGACGAGTTAAGGGATGTGTTCGAGGAATTCCAGGTTGATATAGTCTGTGTAAGTGAAACTTGGTTTTCCGATAAGTATGGTGATGCAATGTATCGTTTGGGTGGTTATAGACTTTTTCGAGCCGATAGGCATGACAGGAGAGGTGGAGGAGCAGCTATATACGTGCGTGATGGAATTGGTTGCAAAATCAACTGTAAGTCGAAAGTGAATAGTGAGATGGATTACTTATTCTTAGATATTTTCAATGATGAGGGAACTATTCTTGTAGGAACCATTTACAGGCCCAATAATAATATTGACGTTAATCCATTATTAAACCTCTTAGAAAACATCACACTTAGACCAAGTAAGATTATAATATGCGGCGACATGAACAGTAACCTCTTGGACCAGTCTCTTCTCGTTGAGGGCATGAGAACGGTAAATTTATCTCCGGTTAACACCACAAATGCAACACACTTCTCTAGAGACGCGTAAACACTTTTAGACGTTTTCTTTGTTAGTGATATTCAGGATGTCCAACTATATGACCAGTTGTCAGCTGCAGCATTTTCTAAACATGACCTGATCTTCCTTTCTTTTAAATTCAAAGTTAAAGGTGCTGCAACCACTTACGAATATAGAGATTTCAAGCATATCGATTATGCGAGTTTGGAGCACGATATTCGTTGCATTGAATGGGAACATATATATATTTTACTAGGTCTGTTTAATACTCATGTTCCAATACGCTCTAGGATAATAAAGCAGGGTGAACGTCAATGATTTTCGAATGAAATTCGTGGACTTATTTTACAAAGGGATCGGGCCTACAAAAAATGGAAACGTTTCAGACTGGAAATTGATCATCAGATGTATCGTAGGTTGCGAACCCAAGTTGTATGCAAAATAAGAACCCGAAAAATCGAAGTGTATAGCAGTAAGCTGGATCCTTCCATGAATAAGCGTCAGTTGTGGAAGAACTTGAAAGAGTTGGGAGTAGGGAAACACTACCAAAATAGTGATGCTAATATTAGCGTTAATTTATTAAACCATGACTTTGTTACTATGCCCTTTCCAACCCTTTCTACTATATCGACAGAGATTTTAGAATATTCTTTTGTGTCCTCATCGGAAGTGCTGTTTGAGTTCTCAAGTGTTGAAAGCACTGGCCATGTTAAAAGTTTTTTATCCGTTAAGTCGAATGCTGTTGGAATGGACTCTATACATCCTGTTTTCATAAAATCAATTTTACCACTTATCCTACCTTTTATCACACATACTTTCAATACCATTTTAATGACAGGTATATTCCCATCCCAGTGGAAAAGTGCAAAAATTATACCAATCCCGAAAAATGGGAATGAATTCCGACCAATTTCAGTGCTCCCATTTTTGTCTAAGGTTTTTGAGAGAGTTATGCAAAACCAGTTGAACGTCTACCTTACGGCGCAGAACATCCTTTCTTCTAAGCAGTCAGGTTTTTGGAAAAAACATGGCTGCACAACCGCCATTTTAAACATAGTTGAAGATATCAGGCTTGCGCTGGATGATGACCACGTCACATTCCTTGTTCTTCTGGACTTCTCTAAAGCTTTCGATACAGTTGACCATGCTAACCTTTGCCACAAACTCTCTGCATACTATGGTTTTTCATCATCAGCAGTCCAATTGGTATAATCATATCTTCGGGATAGAAAACAGGCAGTAACAGCTGGAAATACAATTTCAAGTTTCCTTCCAACTACTCGAGGGGTCCCTCAAGGCTCAATTTTTAACTAAAAATAATGCCAGCTCTGAAAGAATTTTCAGTTTTATGAAAAACTCATGGCGTGAAGAAAGAAATAAAGTTTCTATGTCGGTATTAGGAGAGAAATTTGTTCATTAAACGAAATTTTAATGTAGAGAATTCAAAGAATTGTGGTAAACTGAAATTGTTTCAAAAATCTCAGCAGAAAAATACATATAAAAAACCTACCTACTATTTACCTAGTAAAAATTTATGGAAAATATTGCTTTTATTAAAAGACTGAAAATTTTGTTTCTATTATTAATTAACTTTTATTGTTGTTAACTTTTATGCTTTTCAATTTTTTTTTTTTTAGGTAATTCTTTATTTATTTATTTAGACCTTAGTTCGTTATTTTGTATATTCACTCATAAATTATCAATGTTAAATAAAATAAAAAAAATTAGGTTCCACAAATTCTTTAATAATATTTACATTTTTTAATTTAGAAAGATCAACAATTTTGAGATATTTCTCAAACTCTGGGTTATTTCTAAAACTTAAAGCTGATGAGCATTCAAATTCATTATTAAAATCTTGTTCTAAATAATTACATAATGCAATTTCATAACGAGTGTGAGCAGTAGATAGAATCATAAAAAAGACAAAATAAAGCAATCTAACAGTGCTGATGATTGACCTGAATATTCAGCTTGCAAGGAAGCCAAATTACAGAAAAGGTGTGATATCTTCATATGAAGTGTCTTTCCAAATATTTGTTAAAGCACGTGTTATGGTAATGATAAAATAAATTAAATGTTGATAGCATTTTAATTTTTTTGCGGGACCAGCGGGACATTATATCGAATTGCGGGACATAACGGGTCATAATTTTCCGGCGTTATACTTGCGGGGCTGTCCCGCGCCTGGCGGGACGTTTGGCATCCCTACTTCTATTAGATAAATCCCAGTGGGAAATTTCTAAAAATTCAATGGTGAATATCTTGCTTCTTCCTTGAGGAAAGGGAGCAGCACCCGCTTCCTTTGTGCGGAATACATCGAGGATTTTAACATGGGCATGTCATTGGCGGGGTGCACATGCAAACATCTCGATGAAAATTCCACAATTAAATCCCTACTTCCTTGGAAGTTGCTTATTCACCAGTATGGACTGAGGACTCCGGTGAAAAATATGATGAATATTCAGCGAAGAAATACTTAAACAAAAGTAACTTGCTTATTCATCAGATCATTAATTTTTGATGAAAAATATGATGAAAATTCTTTTATGAAATCGCTAAATAATTTGGACTTGTTTTTTCACTACCTCAATATTTAACAATGAAAAATATGATGAATATTCAACAAAAAGTCACTAATTGCGTGTTACTTAGTTATTGATCAGCTTAATATTTATTATTTTCGATGAAAATTATGATGAAAATTTAGTAGTGAAATCAATAGGGAATTGGGAGTTGCTTAATCGCTAAATATTTAATTCATAAATTAGAAAAATACTTCTCCTAAGTTGGAACGATTGAATATAATTCAATTAAAAGGTAAGTGACCTTAACTCCAAAATGCGTCTCTAAGGCGCAAATTATGGTCAATTTTTACCGACCCTTATAAAAACCAAAGCATGAACCTACTGTGAATTTTATTATTCTAAGTGAATTTTTTAAATTAGATATACACAATGCTCAGTTCATGATAAATGTCTGATGAAAGGATACATTACTTTTCTTCACAGAAATCCTCATATTGATCGCGTCAGGTAAAGGAAAGGGTAGTTTTCATTCTTTTCTTGCTCAGGGAAATAACAAGAAAAAAAAGAGAGCGTCGTGGGAGAATTATTTTTTCTTCTCTCTCAAAGTATACTTTACAAAGCAGACGAGTGTATCTAGACAACGAACTGCTGAACTTATGCATTACTTGTCAACGATTGAATCATCGCATAATTTTATCTATTAAAATAGAATCTTTTAATTCCGCATTAAACTCACTTGATTTTTGTGTGCCAGGTAAAAGAAGGGAGTGTTTCGACATTTTGCCCATTTACAAAGCAGACAATGTGCATCAAACCATGAACTGGTGAAACTATGCATTACTTTACTGTAACTAAATCAGTGCTTGCTGTTTCTTCGAAGAAGTGGCATTTGAATTCAATGTTGAATTCAGCTAAATTTTTCAGTGAGGATGAAATTTCCTACTGGGATATTTATATACATATACAAATGAAAAAAATGTACAATACAAATAGACTCTAAAACTACTGAACAAAATCTTGTTGAAATTTTAAATATTTGTTCCTAATAGCACCGGTATGGTTAAGAAAGTTGTTTGAGGAAAATTCGCACACTGCAACGGACATTGTCATTTAAATTCATTTATCAATACTTTAGTAGAGAAAATAAAAGAAAACTTTATAAGAAAAAAATTAGTTTCTAGTAAATATTTATATGTATGTATGTTATATGTATGTATGTCAATTGAAGAAAAAAAAGTGGTTAATGAAAATTAAAAGGAATACGAAAAAGACAATACTAAGAGGTATGTGCATTATGCATTATTGTTTTTTGGTATTTACGGGGATTTCATTTTAAGGATTAATGTTGATGATAGGTTCATCTTTGAAAGTAAAGTACAGCAATTAATTTAGCGTTACAGTTGCATTACATAGATATGTCACAAACGAAATGTAATAAGAAATTATATAGATTTGCTGCAGTCGTACAGTAGTACCTAGGTTATGTGAATTTTTTATAATGCATTACGTTTTCATAAATGAAAATGTTAAATGTGGAACTTTGAGCAACGTATACGTATATGTATATTTAGAAAACAGCTGTTGACATTGGATATATAGGATAAATTCAAATTTTCTCTAAATCCAGATACTTTAAATGCAAAAGAAACTTTGCATATACCCAACCTCGCACCTACCCCAAATCCTATAATGTGCCCAAGCTGGGGGGTTGCAGGGAGGCAGCATGCCCCCCCCATACATACATCACTGTTTAGTGAGTATTGATGTATTTATGTAAGCAAGCAAAAAAACAAAAATCTCATAAAAAAGTAGTTTCAGTAATTATCAATTTTCTCAAAAACTAGATTTAGAATTTATATTAACATTAACCACATAAAGCCAATTTAGCACTTCCTTTCACAATTTTGAAAAAAATTGGTCTAAAAGTTTAGTTTTGATTTTTTTTTATCAAAATTTTGAGTTTGCATGCGAATTTTTCAAAAACTGTTGATATAAATAATTTAATTTAATTTTAGGATTATAGAACAGATTTCTGGCTTTCAAAAACGGTAAAGTACTTTATTGTAAGTGTTAGTACGTGATTTTTATTTATTTATTTATTTATTAACTCAGCTAATTGCTAGCTTTAAAGGTTATAATTATATGTACATGTTACAAAATTGAAAAAAAGTTGATTTAAATTTAATTGAAGTATTAACAGTTTGGTTGAACAAATTAGTATATTTACTGTTGAAAAAATTAAATAATTTAAACATTTTATTGAGAGGAGAAAATCGTTCGTAATTAGTCCGATAATTTGAAATAAATATGCATCCGGACAAATTCATCAAACTCCTTTGGGGAATATTAAAGTTTATGCGAGACAGAAGGTGCAAAGAGTCTATGTTTCCGTTTATAAGTTTCACAATGAAGACAAAAGATAAATACAAGCGTCTGCTCTCAAGACTAGGCATGTCTATCAGTTTCAGTCTGTTGTTATAAGGCGGGAGTTCGCAAGGATTTTCCCAACCCAATCCTCTGAGTGCAAACCTCAGAAATCTTTTTTGCACTTGTTCTAATCTGGCTATGTGACAGTCATAGTGGGGTGACCAAACCTGACAAGCATATTCAATAATGGGTCGCACAAATGTCACAAAAAGCTGTTTGATAACAAGAGGATCAGAAAACTGCCTTGACTCTCTCTTTATCCACCCAAGAATTGAATTAGCTTTATTAATTATGGAGTTGATGTGTTGTATAAAGTCAAGTTTTTGATCAAATAGGACACCAAGGACAGTTAAATCGCTAACTCGTGACAATAATACACCATTAAGAAAATAATTTGCAGGAGATACAGATAGCTTTCTCGTAAAAGTAATAGTTTTACATTTATCAATATTGAGAGTCAAACAATTACGAACACACCAATCGAAAAAAGAATTAAGATCACACTGAAACTCTTCACAATCTCGAGTATTTTCAATAGTTTTGAAGATTGTAACATCGTCCGCATAAATGAGACAATTGGAATATTTCAGAAGAGACGGTAAGTCATTAATAAATAAAATAAAAAGTACGGGTCCTAAATGGCTACCCTGTGGTATTCCAGAGTTAACCTTAAACTTAATTGATTCACAACCATTGAAAAGAACCGAATAAAATCTATCAAATAAATAAGACTGGAGCCACGATACAAACTGTTCGCTTAACCCCATCTTCCTCAATTTTAATAACAAAACTCGATGTGAGAGTTTGTCACTGAAATCGGTGAAGACACAATCTACTTGTTTTCTTTTTTTAAACGAATCAATACAACTTTCTGCCAATTCCATTAAAAAAGTCACAGTAGAGCGACCTTTTGAAAAACCATGTTGATTTGCAGCGATAATTGATTTAACATAAAAACATAGTGATTCGCAAATAATAGCCTCGAAGAGTTTAGGAATAACGGATAACTTAGCAATTGGTCTATAATTTTTAATATCATCTTTTTTACCTTTCTTATGTAAAGGGATTATAAAAGAATCTTTCCAAGTAGACGGAAAAACACAAGAAGACATAGAGAAGTTAAAAAGAATAGACAAAGGAAACGACAAGTGATTTACACAGTTCTTCAAAATAATGGAAGGTATACCATCAGGACCTGGTACACAACTTTCATCCAGATTAGATATAAACTTTTTAATGTTTTCAGAATAAATATTAAAGTTTATATCAGTCAAATAAGGAAAAGATTTTAAAAGGTCAAAGTTATTGTCATTTTCGTCAAGTTTATCACAGTTCGAAGTATCACAGTTTAAAGTATCACAGTTGTTAGTATCACAGTTGAAGGCACTTTGAAAAAAGTCAGAAAAAAGTTGCGTTATAACTCGAGGGTCATGACTTGAAATGCCATTCGACTTGAGAACAGACGGGTAAGGACAAGACTTTCTTTTACTGTTTATGAATTTCCAAAAACATTTCGGATACATTTTAAGATCTCTTTGCACCTTCTGAAGATAATTAAAATACTTTAAACTTGAAATTCTATTAAAAATATCTCTTGATTCACAATATTTTTTAAAATTTGCTTCACTTTGAAATAGCTTATAAGCGGACCAAAATTTATTTCTTCGATTTTTAAGACTTTTTAATTCATTATCGTACCAATCAGGAACCGAAGATCTCGATTTTTGAATAGCAAGAGGTACTGATTTAAGAAAACAATCAAACAAAATATTATAAAATTCAAAGACCATTGAGTTAACATTTAAACAGTTATTTAGACAAGACCAGTCTACTTGTGATAGCAAAGTATTTAGTTTTAAAAAATTAGTTTTTTTAAAATTAAAAACGTATGAATTTTCTAAAATTTCATTATTAAAATTATCTGAGTTAAAATAAAGTGAAAAAGTCAGCGCTGGATGATGGATGTCTTCAGACACTAGAGGCTCGTTTGATTTTTCTAATGTAATATCGTCTTCAATAGTGGTAAATACTAAGTCCAACAGCTTTCCATTTGTATTTAAAATATCGTTACGTTGTCGAAGTCCAATAGAAGTTAAATCATCAATTAGTTTTGAATCGTCCGATTTCAAATTTCCAGTTGGCAACATAACATTTGTATCTGGACAGCGTATCCAAGCAACGTGGGTAAGATTAAAATCGCCCAAACAAATAATTTCATCCTGATACTCCAATAAATCGTTGATGAAGCTCAGGTACTCGAAGGCTTTTATATAGACATCACGAGGACTTCCAGGTACGATATATAGCGTTACAACATATAAGTTTTTATTTTTTAGACTGACTTTAATGCAGATAAATTCTTTGTCAAGTGCTACAGGAACATGAATTTGCGTGGTTATGAAACAAGACTTTATGGCTATTAAAACTCCA
Source organism: Epistrophe grossulariae (assembly GCA_929447395.1). NCBI lineage: Eukaryota > Metazoa > Arthropoda > Insecta > Diptera > Syrphidae > Epistrophe > Epistrophe grossulariae. The sequence continues at coordinate 66,820,809 of OV839566.1, read as the reverse complement.
CCTCCCACAGTATCAATATTGGGATCAGCGTATCTGTCACGCCTAAAAACATTTAAAGTGTTGTAAAAAATTTCAGAGTCATTGATACCAGCATATAACCAAGTTTCGGTGAGGGCAATAATGTCAAAGGAACAGATAGATGATGAATAGTAGACCGTAGTTTTTTCAATTTAGGTCATGTTTTTCTAAAATTGCCCCTACCTCCAAAACCAGGTGAGATGGACCCCCCCCTCCGATAGTAAAAAATGCTTGTTTTTGACTCCTCTAAAAAAAACCGTTATCGATTCTTGGCGCCACAGTAATCGTATACTCGTGCCACTATTTAGATATTAGGTATACCTATAATATTTTTTAGACTCGGTGTTTTTTATTTTGTAGGTAGGTATATAATATTTGCCACTGAAGAGCAGAGGTAGGTATACCATGTAAAATGTTGCGTTTCTTCTTGTGGTGCCAAGCGAAAGAATAATTTAACCACCAAATTTTTTAAATTCCCTGCACGGGAAAACGAAGTATTTTTTAAAAAATGACATGATGCTTGTAGTTTAAAACAGGACGTTCTTTCAAAAAAATTGTATTTACATATTATGTGAAATACATTTTGAAAGGGAATTTATATTAAAAAACAAATTAAAAAAAAGGATCTGTTCCCACATTGAACCTAGGAAATGTATCAAATCCTTATGGTTCAAATCCTCAAAACCTTTCTTCAGAAGGTCTTGCTGTAGATTTTAGCCTTACAGAATTTCAAGATTTTTCAGACAAATGTTTGCCGAATTCTTCATCGAATGAATTTTCCAAAGCACAGAATTAGAAATTTTGAAACTGAAGCAAAAAGTATTTGATTTAGAAAAAAAAAAAAAAAATAAAACAAATTCGAAAAAAAAAAAAATCGAAAAAAAAAATAATCTTCAACATATTGCAAAAAAGCTCAAATACATTTGAATCAAGGTAGAAAGTTTGTCAGAAAAAAATCTAATAAACAGGCTTGAATTTAATCGATTCTTTCCCTGTCACAAATAAAAATGCAAAAGATTTTGCAAAAATGCTTTTAACTAAAAATAAAATGTATTCAAAGAAAGAAAAATGGCTTTTTCAAATCTCATTTTTTAGAAATGCTGCTCTATATAATTTTACTAGCTGACCCGCCCCGGCTTCGCACGGGTTTAAAAAAACCAGGTATCGTAAGAAATTTACAAATTATGTAAGGCAGGTAATGTCAATATTTGGAACTCTAGAATCTATGTACGACTCCAAGCACTATATATTCCTTTTATACTTGATTTGAACAGTTTAGTTCAGTTTTTTTTTTAGTTCTTCTTTCAAAATATATTTATTTTATCGATTATTTTTCCAAACAGAATTGAATTTGTAGAAGAATCGATTTGTTTGTGATCGTATGTGACAGTTGCAATTTTGAATCGAATGTCAATTCGGAAATTATAAGAAGGTTTTGGATTAATAAAAGAGCTCAAATATCATCGCGGTAAATCATTAATTGTGATGAGGTCATAATTTCAAAATGTTTGCACTTTCTTTATGATCTTATCTGAATGATTTAACGCCTATCGGTCGGCTGTTGAAAGAACTGTAAATTCTGTTTCTATATATTTTTTTCCCAACAGAAGTTGGGCTTTATCCAACTTTTTTTCCGATATTGCGGTTGGAATAGCCTTTCGAATGGTAAACACTCTATTTAAGCTTTCTTAAATTGTACTGCTTATTATATGTACATATAGATTAGATTTTTATTATTGTAGCTGAATTATAATACATTTTTTCATTAAACCTATATTGCACAATTTACAGAGATTTGATATAGAACTATCTTACAACTGAAAAATTCATAACAATGTTTTTAAGTATTACATATATAAAAAAATAACTTGAAGGAAAAGCTACAGAAAAAACCTTCTTTTAAAAGTTGAAATAGAGAGAAGAGGAGGAAATAAAAAAAAAAACCTCTGTCAAATCAAAGACTTTTTACAGAGTCTATTTGCTCCATACAAACATTTTTTTCATTTGTATGTATATAAATATTTATCTAATAGAAGTAGGGATGCCAGACGTCCCGCCAGGCGCGGGACAGCCCCGCAAGTATCACGCCGGAAAATTATGACCCGTTATGTCCCGCAATTTGATATAATGTCCCCCGCTGGTCACGCAAAAAAATTAAAATGCTATCAACATTAAATTTATTTTATCATTACCATAACACGTGCTTTAACAAATATTTGGAAAGACACTTCATATGAAGATATCACACCTTTTCTGTAATTTGGCTTCCTTGCAGGTCAATCATCAGCTGATATATAAGATTGCATAAGTATGTTTAGGAAGACTGTTAGATTGCTTTATTTTGTCTTTTTTATGATTCTATCTACTGCTCACACTCGTTATGAAATTGCATTATGTAATTATTTAGAAAAAGATTTTAATAATGAATTTGAATGCTCATCAGCTTTAAGTTTTAGAAATAACCCAGAGTTTGAGAAATATCTCAAAATTGTTGATCTTTCTAAATTAAAAAATGTAAATATTATTATTTAAAGAATTTGTGCAACTTAATTTTTTTTATTTTATTTAACATTGATAATTTATGAGTGAATATACAAAATAACGAATTAAGGTCTAAATAAATAAATAAAGAATTACCTAAAAACAAAATAAATTGAAAAGTATAAAAGTTAACAACAATAAAAGTTAATTAATAATAGAAACAACATTTTCAGTCTTTTAATAAAAGCAATATTTTCCATAAATTTTTACTAGGTAAATAGTAGGTAGGTTTTTTATATGTATTTTTTCTGCTGAGATTTTTGAAACAATTTCAGTTTACCACAATTCTTTGAATTCTCTACAAGTCATTAAAATTTCGTTTAATGGACAAATTTCGCTCCTAATACCGACATAGAAACTTTATTTCTTTCTTCACGCCATGAGTTTTTCATAAAACTGAAAATTCTTTCAGAGCTGGCATTATTTTTAGTTAAAAGCATTTTTGCAAAATCTTTTGCATTTTTATTTGTGACAGGGAAAGAATATTATTTTGTGTGATCCAGTTGTGAAGACTGTTGAAGTTTTATGTTTTTAGTTAAGTTTTTTTATATTTTAAATTTTCTGTTAAATAAACCAAAATGAATTAAATCGATAAAAAAATGTTTACTTTCTTTTCAAAACTCCTCTATTTCTAAATAGGTTAAATCAAAAGTCAACTATTCCAATCGTAATTTTCAAAACTCTTGTTTTCCAAATTAAATTGATTTTTTATAATTTTTAGGTTTACCTTATAGGTTCAAAACCATAATAAATAGATAAAGATAATTCCAAACTTCAAATTTAGCCTTTAGACCAATCGCTTATATCATTTTAGCAGCTTTTAACAGTTTTTTTCGTTTTACTCAAAATTCTCAAAAGTGGAAAAGAAGATTTTTAAGACTAGATGTTAGTGCCAACTTATTATTATGATAATATGACTTAATTATCGATATTTTTTTATACTCTGGAGGTTTTTGGTGCAGCAAGAATTGTACTTTGAGTAAAATTTAAAAGTATTTTCCCAACTTACTAACAAAGCTTAAACATGGTTAGCATAGAACGCATTTCGAAGTCTACTACTTGACCACAAAGAATTTCCTAATGAAATCAGAAAAGAAGTAATAATAGCCAAATTATTTTCAAAGTTAACACCAATGTACGAGTGATTTCGATTTACGATATTCATGTATGTAATATTTTTGAATGTCCGCCTAATGCCATACCTACATTTATTTTATTTTATTTTGTTTGTATTTGCAGTTGTAATGGGGATTTATGAAGAGGTACTTTTTTTTTCAAAAAAACCGAAACTTCAAATTTATTGAAGTTATTATTTAAATGAACCATTTTTAACTTTAATTTTTAAAAGATTATTTCTATCAAATGACCGCCATAACTTTGACTCATGGTACATTCTAAAGTTTTCATTTTCTTGATCCGCTGTTTTCGACCAAAAAATTGCAATCGAATCCCAGCCTCTGCCACCTAAAAACAAATGTTATTTTCACGAGAACATTTCAATTTGATTCATTATTGCATACAAAGTAGAAAGACAATTTTGTTGAATTAAACTGATTGGGTCCACCAAAAGCTGATTCTACAAAGTTACAAAAGCTGAGTAATAAATTATCTGCTTTATTTATAAAACCCCCAATCACATCGCTGAAAATGGGTTTTTTTTTGCGTTTTTAGACCTTATTTGGGAAACCACTTAAAATTGGTCATATCCGAAAGCCCTCGACTCCCATAGTGCGAATATGCGCATGGCATTCGTCTAAGTGACCGCCACCTAGACGTCTGTTGTTATCATACTTAAAACTAGGGAGTCTCTCACTAATTTTATTTTCAGAAAAGTTGTATCTTCGATGCACTTTTCTCTGTAACGCTGCTAGTAAGTACCAATAGACGAACGTATTCATTATCACCGTTACAAGGACTAATTGTAGCATTAATATCGTTTGGTTTCCTTTCTCGCAAAAAATCTGTTGCGAGTTCTTGGTTTATTTAAAATCTAGATGTACGGGCTGGCATCAAAAGCAAAACAAAAGGAAGAGAACCCAAACCAAAATAGAAATTGTTGTGACTGGTACATACCTGTATCGATCCACCAGGAACTGAATTCGGCCTAGAATAGCCAAATTCGATTTTTGAAGATGAAAGGGAGATGTTACAAGAATCCATGGTACAACAAAAAGTCCAATAGGGGGAAACAGTAAAAGGAAAACGATTTACAGACACAGCCTGGAACTCTTAGTTAAACAAACAAGACAAAATGTTTAATTCCATGGTGGATTCTACTTCTTTTCAAAATTAAAAAAACTTCTTTCAAAACATCGCAAAATTTTCTTCGAATGTTGGCTTGCATGAAAGTATTTTCTTCTTCAACATCATATTCACCAGAAAAAAAGTTCGATTGAAGACATTAAAATGAATTATTCAATTTTGAGCTTACACGATCCCAGCAAAATAATTTATCAACGTCAAATTTGTAACTGCCTTAAAATTTGATAACAAACAATAATTTTACAACGATAATACCAATATTGTCAATTGAATCATTCACAATTGATCAAAAAGCGTTCACTTTGACAACTATAATACCGATTCATTAATTTTGTTGATAAACATAAAATATCGTATTGATAATTGACTACCGTAATAGGGAGGCATACACCCCTGTTCTGATTTCCGATCGGTTATAAAATCCTTTCGTTTTCAAACTCTAGGTGTTCTGAAAGACTTTTCGCTTTCAATACTTGTGGAATGAGTGTGCTTTGATTTTCGATCGGATTGAGAATAACTGAGGTTTGAAAATGCATTTGAATTTTTGTGCCCCAATTGAATTGACACGGTATTATACGTTTATTATAAAATTTTTTGTTGTGATTTATTTAATTTTTTTCAACGAATTTGACGTTCTGAATTTTGTTTTTACTGATTTCGAAAGAAAAAAAGGTTTGAATACTAGCTAACGTGAAAGTGAAAATCAGAACACTTTTTTTGAATCCGTGCGAAAATCAATTGCGTTTACGGATTTGATTCGGAACGGAAATCAGAAGAGGAGTGATAGTTTACTTTTTTAATAAACTCCTCTTCTCTGAATCACCTTAAAAGATCAGTTTGAATAACACATATAAACATATAAACTAGCCAGGCCCTGGACTTAAAACAAAAACATAAAACTTCAAATTTAATGATAAGGAATTCTTGTCTTGTTGAAATTTAATTACGCACAATTCAAAACTTTTTGAAAACTTGACAATGTGAACCCCAAATTTTAGTGAGTAATCATTAAATAATAAATTTCTCTCATTGCTTGGTGTTGTTTCAATATTACTCTTCTTAAAATATTTGATATTAAACCTTCAAAAAGTTAGAACTTGGCATGCTTTTAGAAATTAGATCTCACTACTTTTCACGGCTGAGTTGTTAAATATACAGATTTTTATATAGAAGAACTTGGCTGTTTTTTTAACATTTATGTTTTTGTTATGATCATCATGTCAGACGAGTGCAAAGCCAACGGTGGCAATGTTAGTTTGCAAAACAATCTCCCTAGGGATGATAACCAAACAAACGGTACGGAAGCTCCCAACATTCTCCCTCAGCAAACTTCTTTGATTTCGATAAAAATTCCACCTTTTTGGAACAATCGCCCAGATCTTTGGTTCCTTCAAATCGAAACGCAATTCCGACGAGTTAGGAGATTTGAAACCATCCGAGCTGTATCGAAGCATGGAGAGTCTTGCAACTTGCAAGTGGGAACAACCTAGTCAATCCGCCTCTAGTCATGAAACTTTGGCTTAACCGACTACCATCTTCAATCCGCGTTTGCCTCATGGCAGCTGAGAAATCGCAGACTCAAAGTGAACTGTTCACTCTTGCAGATAGACTCCATGACTCATCTTCGATACCTCAAATTTCTCAAGTTAATACAAGTAATAGCGAAAACGATTTGCTACAAAAATTAGTTCATAGCATCGAACGATAAGAAATGCAATATCCCAAGTCAAATAATTATGAGTATAAAAGAGCGTCTAGAAGTTTTTCTTGGGATAGAGCTAGTGGCAGGCACCGTTCGCTGAGTGGGAAGAATGAAAATAAATTGATTTGCTGGTTTCATCGAAAATTCGGAAAGAATGCGAGGAATTGCTCAAAGCAATCCTGCACCTTTGAACCAAAAGCAAAAAAAAAGATCCAAAAAACTTGTTTGCCAATTCTCAGACGCAGCTATGAGTGAGGCAAACTTTTCACGCCGTCTTTTTATTAGGGATAAAAATTCCAAATTTCAATTTTTAGTCGATACTGGTGCAGAGATTTCGATCACTCCTCGTAGATTCTGCTATTAATATTCTGCAATTTTCAGAAACGTAAAACATTTTCGGCATTATATAGAAGGTAGACAATTTACCGTTTTTACCGACCACAAACCGCTCACAAACGCAATTTGTTCCAAAACTCTGAAAAGTCACCCCGTCTATCATCTGCTCTCGTATCGCATGGTTGAACCTTAAAGCTAATACCTACCTATTGTTTTTATGTGCTAAGCTTACAATGTCTAATGAATGCTTTATTTGCGAAAACGTAACGACCGAAAGTGAATATGTGTCGTGCGTTATCTGTTGATTGATTTTTCATACTAATTGTTTAAAACTAAAAGATAATGTGATCGACTTGATAAATAAATGTGATAACATTTGCTGGAGGTGTGACTTATGCAAACATTACTTTGCTGTTAGTTGTGATGCTGAATTGAATATTTTAACCAAAAATCTTAATAGTTTGTACAGCGAATTTAAGTCGTTCCGCAATTCCCTTGATGCAAGCACAAGCAAAGCTTCGAAATCGGTGAACACTCGCTCAAAAGCTAAATTAAATTTAAATACCCCAGGGCCCAGCCAATGTAACAAACAAAAGCTTCTCATCGCCTGCATTGCCTTGCAAAATATCAAAGTCCATAAACATAACCCCTATATCCCTCCGCAATGCTAAATCAAAACCTATTGCGTCAACAAACTCTGTCACTGTTGATAACAAATTAAAAAAACTGAAATCAAATAATAATGTGCCGCTTAACTCTGCCGCCGTTGTTACAAGCAAAAACAATAATGCAACGGTCAATGCACATCACAGTACACATATTAAAGGTAATATATTGCGCAGGTTGTCAAAGTTGGAAATGTCAAAAAATTAAAAATGGCTGTTCGAGTGACCACAGGAACTCAACGCGCATCATTAGAAACAACAACAAAATATTGAAATAAGACAAGGAAAGGGGCACTGAATCCACCATTTTACCACCATACTACCTCGATTTTGACAGATGCGCAGAACTGAACAAAAATGAAAACGCTAATGATATTACCTTTAATATGTGTACTGTGAATGCACATGATGATTCTCGCTCACTAGTTGATGGTGTGGGTGAATCTACTTCCAATGCTGCCACTGCAAATGTCACAAACAATGTTGCCACGTAAATTTTGGCGATGGTACTAATAGTACTGATATTACTGATGGTAGTGTGGTTTTGATTTCTGATGATGCTGTCGTCGTAGATGTTGCTGGTGTTGGTGGTGTTGGTGATTTTGGTGGTGTTTCTGATGATGTGGGTGTTTCTCATCCTGTTATTTTTGCTGATGATGTTGTTGTTCCTGCTAAAAATGTCGGTCAAAATTATGTGGTGCGTAAACTAAAGTGGTTTCATCTTGGTAGTTTTCGGCCCTCTGTCGCTTCTGAATCAATTGTTAACCACTTAGCTGCTGCGCTCTGTATGAACCCAGGTTTAATTTCTTGCTTTAAGTTAATTAAACGAGGAGAACTTGAAAAAAATATAAAATTTATTAACTTTAAAATTGGAGTTCCACCTGAGTTCAATGATGCAATGTACCGAGATAATATCTGGCCTCTAGGAACGAAGTTACGTGCTTTTAAATTCTTTCCAAAAAACGAAGAGTTACAGCGTCAACACGACCAAACGTAAGCCAAGAATTTTCCATATCTACTGCTTTTGATCCTGCTGTCGAATTAAATCCCTACGATGCTGTCACTGATGTTGTTCTTACTGCTGCCGACGAAACTGTGAATGATATCGAGTCTCATATTGTTCCCGCCATTCAACTTACTAACGTTCTAAATTCAACTAAATGCAAGCCACTTATATCCAACTCATCTTGTTCCCTCTTCTATCACAATGAGGGGAGATTGAGAACAAAAGTAAGTGAATTTTTTGTTGCTGTTACTGATTGCCCTTATACTATTATTGCTTTAACTGAAACTTGGTTGATTGAAAATATAAACTCATCTGAACTATTCAACACTGATTTTGAAGTCTTCAGAAAAGATCGTTGTCCCGTTGAAACTGGATTGAATAGAGGAGGAGGCGTCTTACTTGCCGTTCGATCATGTTTAAAAAGCAAACAAATTCAACTACAATTTTCTTCTGGTTTGATAGAACAATTATGTATTTGTGTTGAATTTTTTACATCTGACTTTAAAAACAACAAAATTAATGTATATTTTTTTGTCTCATATATTTAAATGCTCAAATTTATGAAAGTCATGTCAATAATGTACAATTTATTGCTAATACTTTATTGCAGTTCTAGGTGACTTTAACTTACCTAATATTAAATGGACTTATTCCGAAGAAGATAAATGTATTTGTCCTTTTAATGTTAGTAATGATGTTGAATATAATGTAACTGACACTATGTCTGCTATGAATCTAAATCAATCAAATTGTATTTATAATTCAATTGAAAGAATATTAGATTTAGTTTTTGTCCATCAGGATATCGAATGTTTTGTTTCAGAAGCTGATTTTTCACTTTTGATCAATAGTACTCATCACAAAGCTTTAGATGTATCTTTTAATTTTGGTATTTTAAATCAATAATCTGTTTCAAATTATATAATACTATGTATGATTTTTCTAAAGCCGATTACGTGTCCTTAAATAACTTTATTTACTCAGTATTCTTTCTATATCCAGTCTTGAACTTGAAAAGATTTTTATATAGACAATATCTTTGGTCTCTTGAATCAAAAATTAATCACGATTCTAAAGCGTTCTGGGAATTCATCAACACGAAGAAAAAATCGCTCGGCTTACCTTCTGAAATGGAGTTTAATGGAGTCGTTAGTGGTAAATTGAACGTTATATGTAATATGTTTGCTTCTTTTTTCCAGTCCAACTTTTTTAACCTTGAAAAAAGTTGTACTAATCTGCCGTTTTGTGGTGCTTTCACTGATATGGGTTATTTACTAATAACAGAGAATGATATTTTGGAGGAACTATCTTCCCTTGAATCGAGTACTTCTCTTGCCCCAGATAATATTTCTCCAATCTTTTTAAAGATGTGTAAGCTTGGCCTTCTGAAACCACTGCATATAATTTTCAATAAATTCTTAGGCTGTGGTGAGTTTCTTGAAGCTTGGAAATGGTCTCTTATTACACCTATACATAAGTCTGGTTCTAAGAAAGCTGTGACTAATTACAGGCCAATTGCTAAGCTTCAAATTATTCCCAAAATCTTTGAAGCTATTGTCGAAAATAAGTTGTATAATGCTATTTGTAATAACATTTCTGACGTTCAACATGGTTTTGTGCGAGGTAGATCTACAACTACAAATTTAGTTATCTTTACGAATGCCTGCTTACGTACCTTGGAAAATAGACGTCAAACTGATTCAATATTTACTGATTTTTCTAAAGATTTTGACAGCGTTCAACATAATATTCTTGTTAAAAAGCTGGAAATTTTAAGTTTTCATTCAAAGCTATTGTTGTGGTTGGGAAGTTACTTAACTGGAAGAAAGCAGTTTGTAAAAATTGGATCCGAAATTTCCCTTGATATCACAAATTGTTCAGGTGTTCCACAAGGTAGCCATCTTGGTCCACTTTTATTCCTATTATTTATTAATGATTTACCAACACATGTAGTTCGTTCTCAATGCTTATTATATGCTGATGACTTTAAAATATTTAAAGAGATTCAGTCTGAACACGATGCCATTGAATTACAAAGTGACTTAAATAATATATCTGATTGGTGTGATTCGAATGGACTATATTTTAATATCAGTAAGGGTTTGGTGTTAACCGTATTCAAAATGTTGAGTCCTGTTATATTTGATTATAATATTGACAATATGAGTCTGAAAAGATTGTCACGTCAAAAAGATCTAAGTTTTATCTTTGACGAGCAATTAAAGTTCTCCTGGCACTATGATTATATAATATCCAAAGCAAATTCAATGTTAGGTTTCTTGATTCGTAATTCAAATGACTTCCAAGACCCATATACTCTAAAGTCTCTATACACTTCGTTAATACGTTCATGTCTTGAGTACTGTTGTGTGGTATGGAGTCCATACTATGCCAATGCCCGTTTTCGTATTGAACAAAATTCAAAAGCGTTTCACAAAGTTGGCTATAAGAAAATTTAATTGGGCTTATAGTCCACCTTATGTTGCTAGATGTGCTTTGATAAATCTAAAGCCACTTGGCATAAGACGTGAATATTTTTCTGTTCTTTTTGCATGTGATGTTTTATATGGGCACATTCAGTGTTCGCAATTACTTTCTATGTTTAATATGTATGTCCCTGGGAGATGTTTAAGGCCTAGAGGAGGCGATTTCTTCTTCACCCCCTACACAGATCAAATTACGGTTTAAATGACCCAATTACTATGGCTTCTATTCATTACAATAAGTATGCACACGTAATCGACTTTAATATGAGTAGAGATGTTTACAAGAAAATGATTTTGAATATTATATAGTATTTTTTTTATGTTATTTTAAAATTTGTAATTATGTATGTATATTGTTTATTCCTAAGTTTATATTTTAAATTACGTAATATATTATATTGAATCTAAAAAAGTTAATGTACTTGATAGATAATACCAAATAAATAAATAAATAAACAATTTTGGCCTAAAATGAACAGCGATGTTAACAGATGGACAAAAACTTGTATCTCTTGTCAAAATTCAAAAATTTCCAGACACACTGCTTCAAAATACGAAATTTTTCCAGTTCCAGAAGGTCGATTTTCACATATACACATGGATTTGGTTGATCCTTTGCCACCGTCTCAAGGTTTCACTTACTTACTGACCATCAAAGATCGATTTTCTTTTGGCCAAAGGCCATTCCGCTCAAAAACATGAACGCTTCTACCGTTGTTTCCGCTTTTGTACAAAACTGGGTTTCCAGATTTGGAGTTCCTCAAACGATCAGGACTGATCAAGGAACTCAATTCAAATCAATTCGTTCAAAGAAATTTCTGAAACTCTCGGTACAAAGCGGATCAGAACTACAACGTACCATCCCCAAGCGAACGGGTCAGTTGAACGGTTTCACCGCCAGCTTAAAGAATATCTACGCGCTCACGAAGACAAACAATATTGGTATTCGAACTTATCTTGTACTCTTTTGGGTATTCGTTCCACGATAATTGACGACATTAATGTAACGCCTGCTCAATTATTGTACGGACGAAATTTACGTTTACCCGCAGAACTAATGGAACCCAAACCTTTAAATCCGATTTTGAATTCTTCGACAGCTCGCGAAATCACGCACGCCCTATCGCAAACTCGACCGTGTTCTAGTAGAAATCACGAGCAAAAATACATATTTGTACCAAAAGATTTGAAAACTTGCAAATACGTTTTTGTTCTCGAGGAGGTGAACCGTGGAAGTCTTAATCCACCGTACAAAGGCCCATTCGAAGTAATAAATCGATTCGAAAAAACGTTTGCAGTGCTCATAGATAACAAAGCGCAAATAATATCTATCGATCGACTCAAACCAGCCTTTTATACGAAAGACAATAATTCGCAGCCAAATTCAAAACAAGTAAACAAAGTAAAAAAAAACAGCTAAATGCACCCAAAGGCATTTTGATCTGTTTTGTTTTAGGATTGTTTTGAAATTTTAAATCGTTAAAATAGTAAAAAAGCTTAGTAAATTAAAGAAACAAGTAATATAAAAGTAATTAAAGTGATTACATGCAATACAAAAATGCACAAAAATAGAAAACTACACGCGGTGCTGCGTTAAATACTGCACCTATATTTAAAAACACCTATAACAAGCAGTGTAATTTTTGTTCATTTCACAGGTAAGCTGTATCTCATATTCCACATAAAGTAAGTAAAATTACTCTGCACTACGGGCGCTCAATGGATTTGAGCGCCTTGCCATCACCAACAAAAACTAATGCTACCCTGGACGAGAATTTCAATTTTCACAGATGGGGTTCAGCTAATTCTCGTGATTGAAGTGTATTTTTATTTTCAAAAAATTTGCTTTTTTAAAGCAAAATGCTACGAAATATCAATTGAAAAGTATTCTCAGATAATGTATTAGCCTAAAAAACATCCCTTCACATTACTTTATGTGGAATATGAGACACAATCAGCCCGTGAGAAGAAAAATTTGAAAACTCCATATTATAGGTGTTTTTACACGATTTAACGCAGCACCTCATGTTGTTTTGTTTTTTTTTTATAAAATATTGCAATTATTCACTATGTTAACTTTTATTTCACTTTTTTATTTAGTATTTTCACTATTTTAACTCGAAATTTAAATCTCGAAACACTTTCCTATAGCTCGGCAAAATTACAGATTGAGTTTTTTTTGTTTTTTTTTTTTTAATTTTTCGTTCTGTTTGATTTATTCAGCTGTCAAAATTAGGCGTGTTTCACAAAAGTTTGCTGGCGTTTTGTTAAACACGTTCTTTAGTTAGAAGAGTTGTTTAAAGTGTTTAGAATTAAGAAAAAATTAAACAAGAATTTTTAAATAAAGGACTATTTTAACTAGAGTCGGGTTTATTGCTTAAACGAGAACTGTTTCAAATTTTGCGCCACTGAATTTAGAATTATAAAGATTGGAATCCTCGGCTGTCATTCTGGTTTGCCTACAAGCAAAACAAAATGGCGGACAGTGGTAAATTCATATTTTTGCACTAGTGTTCCATGTTTTAACGCACACTAGTGCAAAAATATGAATTCACCACTGCATAAATTGTTGTTGCAATTCACATCTATTCATCGACACGAGATGAAATTACAAAAACAACAATGTAAACAAATGGGTTTTGGGGGATGGAACGTACGAAAGATTCCAATCTTTATAATTCAGTATCTTTGGTCAAGATTTTGGACAAAAAGAACAGAACAAGAACAAGATCAAAGATACTGTATCTTTGAACAAGATATACACTTGAGAGCCTACGTATCCAGCAGAAAAGAGAAAGATACAGTATCTTTGAACAAGATATACACTTGAGAGCCTACGTATCCAGCAGAAAAGAGAAAATTCAATGAATCTCAAAGAGGACATCGACAATACAAACTCTGTATACAATATTGCCATTCTGTGATATTTATATTTTGTGTTTAAAGTGTTCAATTGTATTGTTAAACTAAATTCTAATGTATATCTATTTATTTATTTATTAAAACTGTGTCTTTATTCAAATGTTAATTGTTGGGAAGGTGCAATTTTTCTTTAAAAATTAAAATGCAATAAAAATCATGTAAGTTTTAAATAATACCTAATATAAATACAAAATTGTAAATTTTATAGATATATATATATGTATAGATAAATAAACGCCCCTGAAGATGAGAAAATCCAGCGAAACGTCGGGAAAAAATGTATGTATTTGTTTTTAATTGCATAATTCAATAAATTGACCAAAAAAGCCCGAACATACAATTTGGTTGGACATTAGAAAATTAAAAGAAAAAGAAATGACCATCCACGGTCGCTATCAGAATCGAATTGCCTTTTAGAAAATGGCAAACCATAGATTTCGTTTCGCATCAGCAGCGTACTAGGCTTAAGAGGGCTCCGGGATCTTAGCACCTCATATATGGGATATTCGCAAAAAAAGTATGCCATCTAAAAGGTCACTAATTGGTCACAAAAGGTCAGCTATTTTAAGAAATTGGTCAGGCTTAGAAAACTTGTAATCCAAGCTTGAACTTTTTCAAGGTCATTAGCGATTTTTGGCACCTCATTTATGGGATATTCGCAAAAAAAGTATACCATTTGAAAGGCCACCGGCTCGTGATAAAAGGTCAGCTAGTTTCAGTAATTGGTCAGGCTTAGGTTTTTTTTAATGAATTTTTAAAAAAAATTTCAAGGTCATAGTATAAGACTTTTAGCACCTCATTAGTGGAATTTTTAAAAAACAAGTATGCAATTTAAAAGGTCAGTAAAAGGTCATAAAAGGTCAGGTAGTTTCAGTTATTGGTCAGGCATATATTTTTTTTAATAATTATTTTAATTTTTTTCAAGGTCATAGCGATTTTTAGCACCTCATTTGTGGGATATTCGAAAAAAGTATATACCATCTGAAAGGTTACTTAATCTTTATAAAAGGTCAGGCAGTTTCAGAAATTGGTCAGCTATAGATTTTTGTTTATAAGCTTTTTAATTTTTTAAGGTCATTCAAGGTCACTTGTACCTTTAGCACCTCATTTATGGGATATTCGAATAAAAATTATGTTATCTGAAAGGTAACTCAATCGTCATAAAAGGTCAGCTAATTTCAGAAATTGGTCAGCCTTGGATTTTTTTTTATTCGTTTTTAAAGTTTTGTCCCAAGGTCACGTGTACCTTTAGCACCTTATTTATGGGATATTCGCGAAAAAAGTATACCATTTGAAAGGCCACCGGATAGTGATAAAAGGTCAGCTAGTTTCAGTAATTGGTCAGGCTTAGGTTTTTTTTAATGAATTAAAAAAAAAAAATTCAAGGTCAGTAGTATAAGACTTTTAGCACCTCATTTGTCGAATTTCGCAAAAAAATGTATACCATCTGAAAGGTGATGTTGTACTTATAAAAGGTCAGCTATATTCGGAAATTGGTCAGGCATAGATTTTTTTTAATGAATTTCAAAAAAAAATTTCAAGGTCACTAGTATAAGACTTTTAGCACCTCATTTGTCGAATTTCGCAAAAAAATGTATACCATCTGAAAGGTGATGTTGTACTTATAAAAGGTCAGCTATATTCGGAAATTGGTCAGGCATAGATTTTTTTTAATGATTTTTTTATTTTTTTTTCAAGGTCACTAGTGTAAGACTTTTAGAACCTCGTTAGTGGAATTTCACAAAAAAAAAGCAAACAATCATTAAAAAACTCTATGCCTGACCAATTTCCGAATATAGCTGACCTTTTATAAGTACAACATCACCTTTCAGATGGTATACATTTTTTTGTGAAATTCGACAAATGAGGTGCTAAAAGTCTTATACTAGTGACCTTGAAATTTTTTTTTAAATTCATAAAAAAAATCTATGCCTGACCAATTTCCGAAAACAGCTGACCTTATATAAATATAAAATAACCTTTCAGATGGTATGCTTTTTTTTGCGAAATTCCACAAATGAGGTGCTAAATGTCTTATACTAGTGACCTTGAATTTTTTTTTTGTTTTTAATTCAAAAAAAAAATCTATAGCTGACCAATTTCCAAAACTAGCTGACCTTTTATGAGGACTGAGTTACCTTTCAAATGATATATATTTTTTTCGAATATCCCATAAATGAGGTGCTAAAGGTACACGTGACCTTGGGACAAAACTTTTAAAAAATAATTAAAAAAAATCCAAGGCTGACCAATTTCTGAAATTAGCTGACCTTTTATGAGGATTGAGTTACCTTTCAGATGGTATATTTTTTATTCGAATATCCCATAAATGAGGTGCTAAAGGTACAAGTGACCTTGAATGACCTTAAAAAATTAAAAAGCTTATAAACAAAAATCTATAGCTGACCAATTTCTGAAACTGCCTGACCTTTTATAAAGATTAAGTAACCTTTCAGATGGTATATACTTTTTTCGAATATCCCACAAATGAGGTGCTAAAAATCGCTATGACCTTGAAAAAAATTAAAATAATTATTAAAAAAAATATATGCCTGACCAATAACTGAAACTACCTGACCTTTTATGACCTTTTACTGACCTTTTAAATTGCATACTTGTTTTTTAAAAATTCCACTAATGAGGTGCTAAAAGTCTTATACTATGACCTTGAAATTTTTTTTTAAAAATTCATTAAAAAAAACCTAAGCCTGACCAATTACTGAAACTAGCTGACCTTTTATCACGAGCCGGTGGCCTTTCCAATGGTATACTTTTTTTGCGAATATCCCATAAATGAGGTGCCAAAAATCGCTAATGACCTTGAAAAAGTTCAAGCTTGGATTACAAGTTTTCTAAGCCTGACCAATTTCTTAAAATAGCTGACCTTTTGTGACCAATTAGTGACCTTTTAGATGGCGTACTTTTTTTGCGAATATCCCATATATGAGGTGCTAAGATCCCGGAGCCTCAATAGTATAAGACTTTTAGCACCTCATTTGTGGAATTTCGCAAAAAAATGCATACCACCTGAAAGGTTATGTTGTACTTATAAAAGGTCAGCTATATTCGGAAATTGGTCAGGCATAGATTTTTTTTAATGAATTTCAAAAAAAAATTTCAAGGTCACTAGTATAAGACTTTTAGCACCTCATTTGTCGAATTTCGCAAAAAAATGTATACCATCTGAAAGGTGATGTTGTACTTATAAAAGGTCAGCTATATTCGGAAATTGGTCAGGCATGGATTTTTTTTTATGATTTTTTAAAAAATTTTCAAGGTCAGTAGTATAAGACTTTTAGCACCTCATTTGTGGAATTTCGCAAAAAAATACATACCATATGAAAGGTTATTTTATGCTTATAAAAGGTCAGCTATATTCAGAAATTGGTCAGGCATAGATTTTTTTTTATGATTAAAAAAAAAAATTCAAGGTCACTAGTATAAGACTTTTAGCACCTCATTTGTCAAATTTCGCAAAAAAATGTATACCATCTGAAAGGTTATTTTATACTTATAAAAGGTCAGCTATATTCAGAAATTGGTCAGGGATAGATTTTGGTTTATGAATTTTTAAAATTAATTTTTAAAAGGTCCTCATTTGTTTGCAACAACAATTTATGCAGTGGTGAATTCATATTTTTGCACTAGTGTGCGTTAAAACATGGAATATGAATTCACCACCATCCGCCATTTTGTTTAGCTTGTAGGCAAAAAATGACAGCCGAGGATTCCAATCTTTATAATTCATAATCTTTGAACACAATAGACGCGCATTTGAACGCGCGTTATCATTAAAGCTATACGCATCTAATCGATTGATGTGTACTTTTCCTTTGATTTATATGTGCGGCATCCACATTTGTATCGTGATCGCCACCGCCAGTGCCTCGTTTTGCGGGTAGCTTGCGGAAGGCGGTGATGATCACGAAAAGTTTTATCACACGATTAGGATGCGATCAAAAACCTGGTCATATCAAAGCGATATTTCTATTGTGTGGCGGGTAGTTAAGAAAAATAAAATCTGTAAGGAATCCCAAATTTTTAGATTAATTTTTTTGCTTCGGAAAAATGCGTTTTCAGGGCTTTTGGGTGACATTTGAATCGAAATATTCAATATACGCCCAAATATAGTTTGCTGTCCATCTGTCAAGCTATGCCCAATTCCATTGCAAGATGACACCTGAAAATTCTTTTGAGCGCCCCAGCATTTACATAGCTGTCTAACTGCACGTCTTCCCTATTTGAATGCATTTGTGTAATTCACACTATTTTCGATATTCCCGTTCCTCTTCTTCTTCTAAGGTTATTTTACAGAAAGAAGCGTCCAGTGAGACAGGTAGATTTTATGTGCGTAGAAACTAGAAGGATTTTAAGATGGAATCTACCCTTTTCGTTTCTACGCAAACCTGCACCTGTTTCATTGGATTCTCTTTTCCAGTAAAACGACTATGTAAATAGCCACTTAGACGCAGATTATTTGCGGATTTTTTTCGGTCGTTTCGATTTTCGTTTTTTTGACAGCTAAGGTGAGGGTTAGAAAAATGTTTAGATTGCTTTTTAGCCATGGGACGTATGTGGTGGCCTGGGGTAAACAAAATTGCTGAGGTTGAAAAAATTTCAGTGTTATCGCCCTTTCTTCTTTGTACCTTTTCGTGGTTTTTGAGACATAAGCAGATTAAAGAGTGTGGAGATACGTTTCCTTTTCATTTAACAAAAATTGCAGCTATTAAAATTCGCACCGTTTAAAAGCATCTCTGCAACCGAAAGGAGATCTAAAGAGAAACGAAGCTTAAAATTCGCAGTCGTCTAAAAGCAGTCTTTGTGAAGAGGAATGTCAAAAAAATCTCCTCAAATCATCGACCGGTGAGATTTCGGTTCCTCCTCTAACTTACAAGCTGAAAGTTGTTGGAATCTCAGTTTCCTCGTGTGAAAGGGGACTTAACAAACAGAGGTATTTATAAACTTAAATTTCTATTTTTAAAAGTCCTACTTTTTAAGATCCTCACCACGACACATTCTCATGTATTAAAAG
Source organism: Epistrophe grossulariae (assembly GCA_929447395.1). Classification (NCBI taxonomy): domain Eukaryota; kingdom Metazoa; phylum Arthropoda; class Insecta; order Diptera; family Syrphidae; genus Epistrophe; species Epistrophe grossulariae. Next base: position 66,801,839 of record OV839566.1, on the reverse strand, counting down.
ATGTCAAATCGAATATCATGATGATCAAGATGGGCTCTCATATTTTGTTTCCACACTATTATACATGATTTGTTTCCCACTTTTGTTGGCATGTGTTAATACTCAGTGGGATAGTGTGGAGGGGCTTTAAGCGACAACTTCACTTCGCGGCGCGCCACCATGCGGTAAAGTAGATAATCTGACCAACTTCGTCGCTACATGAAGTTTCGTTCAGTTCCGTGCTAAAGTGCACGCAATGTCGCTGAAGTGCAGTTCCGTCTAGTGCGGTCTAACCTTAAAACCAAGAACATTTTAGTAAAGAGAGTAATTTAGTAACGTATTAAGTAATATCATGCTAATACCTTAATATTAGGTAATTTAAAATTTTGCGCCAATCTTTGCAAACATTTACTTGTTTGTAAAATAAGATTAATTTTTCAATAAAACAAATTTTTTATTTGACATTTTTTTTCCTCTGTGATGAAGTCGTGGTGAGGATCTTAAAAAGTAGGACTTTTAAAAATAGAAATTTAAGTTTATAAATACCTCTGTTTGTTAAGTCCCCTTTCACACGAGGAAACTGAGATTCCAACAACTTTCAGCTTGTAAGTTAGAGGAGGAACCGAAATCTCACCGGTCGATGATTTGAGGAGATTTTTTTGACATTCCTCTTCACAAAGACTGCTTTTAGACGACTGCGAATTTTAAGCTTCGTTTCTCTTTAGATCTCCTTTCGGTTGCAGAGATGCTTTTAAACGGTGCGAATTTTAATAGCTGCAATTTTTGTTAAATGAAAAGGAAACGTATCTCCACACTCTTTAATCTGCTTATGTCTCAAAAACCACGAAAAGGTACAAAGAAGAAAGGGCGATAACACTGAAATTTTTTCAACCTCAGCAATTTTGTTTACCCCAGGCCACCACATACGTCCCATGGCTAAAAAGCAATCTAAACATTTTTCTAACCCTCACCTTAGCTGTCAAAAAAACGAAAATCGAAACGACCGAAAAAAATCCGCAAATAATCTGCGTCTAAGTGGCTATTTACATAGTCGTTTTACTGGAAAAGAGAATCCAATGAAACAGGTGCAGGTTTGCGTAGAAACGAAAAGAGTAGATTCCATCTTAAAATCCTTCTAGTTTCTACGCACATAAAATCTACCTGTCTCACTGGACGCTTCTTTCTGTAAAATAACCTTAGAAGAAGAAGAGGAACGGGAATATCGAAAATAGTGTGAATTACACAAATGCATTCAAATAGGGAAGACGTGCAGTTAGACAGCTATGTAAATGCTGGGGCGCTCAAAAGAATTTTCAGGTGTCATCTTGCAATGGAATTGGGCATAGCTTGACAGATGGACAGCAAACTATATTTGGGCGTATATTGAATATTTCGATTCAAATGTCACCCAAAAGCCCTGAAAACGCATTTTTCCGAAGCAAAAAAATTAATCTAAAAATTTGGGATTCCTTACAGATTTTATTTTTCTTAACTACCCGCCACACAATAGAAATATCGCTTTGATATGACCAGGTTTTTGATCGCATCCTAATCGTGTGATAAAACTTTTCGTGATCATCACCGCCTTCCGCAAGCTACCCGCAAAACGAGGCACTGGCGGTGGCGATCACGATAAAAATGTGGATGCCGCACATATAAATCAAAGGAAAAGTACACATCAATCGATTAGATGCGTATAGCTTTAATGATAACGCGCGTTCAAATGCGCGTCTATTGTGTTCAAAGATTATGAATTATAAAGATTGGAATCCTCGGCTGTCATTTTTTGCCTACAAGCTAAACAAAATGGCGGATGGTGGTGAATTCATATTCCATGTTTTAACGCACACTAGTGCAAAAATATGAATTCACCACTGCATAAATTGTTGTTGCAAACAAATGAGGACCTTTTAAAAATTAATTTTAAAAATTCATAAACCAAAATCTATGCCTGACCAATTTCTGAATATAGCTGACCTTTTATAAGTATAAAATAACCTTTCAGATGGTATACATTTTTTTGCGAAATTTGACAAATGAGGTGCTAAAAGTCTTATACTAGTGACCTAGAATTTTTTTTTTTTTAATCATAAAAAAAAATCTATGCCTGACCAATTTCTGAATATAGCTGACCTTTTATAAGCATAAAATAACCTTTCATATGGTATGTATTTTTTTGCGAAATTCCACAAATGAGGTGCTAAAAGTCTTATACTACTGACCTTGAAATTTTTTTAAAAAATCATAAAAAAAAATCCATGCCTGACCAATTTCCGAATATAGCTGACCTTTTATAAGTACAACATCACCTTTCAGATGGTATACATTTTTTTGCGAAATTCGACAAATGAGGTGCTAAAAGTCTTATACTAGTGACCTTGAAATTTTTTTTTGAAATTCATTAAAAAAAATCTATGCCTGACCAATTTCCGAATATAGCTGACCTTTTATAAGTACAACATAACCTTTCAGGTGGTATGCATTTTTTTGCGAAATTCCACAAATGAGGTGCTAAAAGTCTTATACTATTGACATTGAAATTTTGTTTTAAAAAATCATAAAAAAAAATCTGTGCCTGACCAATTTCCGAATATAGCTGACCTTTTATAAGTATAAAATAACCTTTCAGATGGTATGCATTTTTTTGCGAAATTCCACAAATGAGGTGCTAAAAGTCTTATACTAGTGACCTTGAAATTTTTTTTTTAAATTCATAAAAAAAAACCTAAGCCTGACCAATTAATGAAACTAGCTGACCTTTTATCACGATCCGGTGGCCTTTCAAATGGTATACTTTTTTTGCGAATATCCCATAAATGAGGTGCTAAAGGTACACGTGACCTTGGGACAAAACTTTAAAAATTAATAAAAAAAAATCCAAGGCTGACCAATTTCTGAAATTAGCTGAACTTTTATGACGATTGAGTTACCTTTCAGATAACATAATTTTTATTCGAATATCCCATAAATGAGGTGCTAAAGGTACACGTGACCTTGTATGACCTTTAAAAAAATTAAAAAGCTTATAAAAAAAAATCTATACCTGACCAATTTCTGAAACTGCCTGACCTTTTATAAGGATTAAGTAACCTTTCAGATGGTATATACTTTTTTCGAATATCCCACAAATGAGGTGCTAAAAATCGCTATGACCTTGAAAAAAATTAAAAAAATTATTAAAAAAAATATATGCCTGACCAATTATTGAAACTACCTGACCTTTTATGACCTTTTACTGACCTTTTAAATTGCATACTTGTTTTTTATAAATTCCACTAATGAGGTGCTAAAAGTCTTATACTGTGACCTTGAAATTTTTTTTAAAAATTCATAAAAAAAAACCTAAGCCTGACCAATTACTGAAACTAGCTGACCTTTTATCACGATCCGGTGGCCTTTCAAATGGTATACTTTTTTTGCGAATATCCCATAAATGAGGTGCCAAAAATCGCTAATGACCTTGAAAAAGTTCAAGCTTGGATTACAAGTTTTCCAAGCCTGACCAATTTCTTAAAATAGCTGACCTTTTGTGACCAATTAGTGACCTTTTAGATGGCATACTTTTTTTGCGAATATCCCATATATGAGGTGCTAAGATCCCGGAGCCGCTTAAGAGTTCATTTAAACCCATGACTGAATAATATGACGGTAAAATAAATCAATCACAATATTCATACGCTTTTTCGTACACACTTATGCTCATTTTTAAAAGAGTAAAATTGGTCGTAAACGTTGTAAAGTCGTAAATCTGTCAATATTTAATAAGGCAGATTAACGCAGTTTACTACTTTTACGACGGCCTTTTTTTACCCTTAAAATACTTTTACTATCTTATTATTCAGTCTTTTAATCCAGGTTCAATTTTAAATCCAGGACCCATGTCTGTAACTTGGCGATAATTTTCGGGGCGAGAAACGGCAAAAAATGGAACAAAATCCATAGGATTCCTATGAGTTTTGTTCCGTTTTTGTTCCATTTTTCATCGTTTTTCGCCGCGAAAAGTTATCGCCGAGTTACAGAACATGGATCCAGATGCACTCTTTTAATCCAAATTTTAATCCAATTTTGTTTTTGTTTTTTTTTCTTGATCTGTAACTCGGCGATAACTTTTCACGGCGAGAAACGACGAAAAAAGCAGCAAAAAAAAATAAGTGTGTACGAAAAAGCGTATGAATATTGTGATTGATTTATTTTAGCGTCATATTATTCAGTCATGGGTTTAAATGAACTCTTAACCCAAATGCATGAACCTAACATAAGAGCACACAAAACAACAACAAAATTGGGTTAATTGAGTAAAATATACATCCCGGTTTAAATTTTAACCTGGGTTTAACGTCTAAATAATATGGCAGTTAAAGATCAAACATACACTCAACTTCATTAAAAACATTTTTGCAAGCCCATAAGAAAGAGAAGTTAAAATTCAAGACTTTGTATGCACTTGAAAGGCGAAAAGCCTTAAAAAGGAAAAAACATTTTCGATTTCATATTTATTTTTATTATGTATTTTTATTAATCATTACAGTTTCGATCTAATACAATAATTACCCGAAAATTCCACTGCAAATTTAATAGTATAAGGTGAAGACTAGACTTTGTGATTCGTGTCACTAGATGATATGCTTTTTGAACATAGCCAAAATGGCAGCCGTTTAAGTGGGAGAATGCATAAAGTTCCGCCATTTTAGTGGTAGAATGTATCAAGTTGCACTAGTATGTGTGTTGGTTTATATAAAAAAAAGCGAACTGTCAAATCAAAACAAATTCACCGCATTAAATTGTTTTTGTAATTCACATTTATTCATCGACAAGAAATCAAATTACAAATAGAACAATGTAAACAAATGGGTTTTGGGGGGTGAAACGTACGAAGGGTTGGTATCTTTATATTTTTGATCTAAGTGGCAAACCATCAGGGAAACTTTTTTGGTACAGTTCAAAGTAAAGCTTTGATTTTTGTTCAGTTTAAAGTGAAATTGTGATAAGAATTGTGGGTGAGTATGTATCGCGTTTACACGTTGGTTTTTACCATATATGTAGATACGCTACATTACTCCCCGCCGTAAAAAAAAAGATTCTCTTTGAATTATTTAATTAAAGTTTTCTTTTATAATGTTTGGATTTAATATTTTTTGTGTATTTCTTGTACAGTGAGTTGAGGCAGAAGAAGTTTAATTTTTTTAATTTTATTTTAATAGAAGACCTTACACAATGTTTGATTTTTTTTTAATTAATTTTGGTAGGATACCTTACAAAATATTTGAAAAATCTGAAATAAACATTCTTTGAAAATTTTTAAAGTAAATTGAAAGTTACTTGTTTTGAATTTGGCTGCGAATTATTGTCTTTCGTATAAAAGGCTGGTTTGAGTCGATCGATAGATATTATTTGCGCTTTGTTATCTATGAGCACTGCAAACGTTTTTTCGAATCGATTTATTACTTCGAATGGGCCTTTGTACGGTGGATTAAGACTTCCACGGTTCACCTCCTCGAGAACAAAAACGTATTTGCAAGTTTTCAAATCTTTTGGTACAAATATGTATTTTTGCTCGTGATTTCTACTAGAACACGGTCGAGTTTGCGATAGGGCGTGCGTGATTTCGCGAGCTGTCGAAGAATTCAAAATCGGATTTAAAGGTTTGGGTTCCATTAGTTCTGCGGGTAAACGTAAATTTCGTCCGTACAATAATTGAGCAGGCGTTACATTAATGTCGTCAATTATCGTGGAACGAATACCCAAAAGAGTACAAGATAAGTTCGAATACCAATATTGTTTGTCTTCGTGAGCGCGTAGATATTCTTTAAGCTGGCGGTGAAACCGTTCAACTGACCCGTTCGCTTGGGGATGGTACGTTGTAGTTCTGATCCGCTTTGTACCGAGAGTTTCAGAAATTTCTTTGAACGAATTGATTTGAATTGAGTTCCTTGATCAGTCCTGATCGTTTGAGGAACTCCAAATCTGGAAACCCAGTTTTGTACAAAAGCGGAAACAACGGTAGAAGCGTTCATGTTTTTGAGCGGAATGGCCTTTGGCCAAAAGAAAATCGATCTTTGATGGTCAGTAAGTAAGTGAAACCTTGAGACGGTGGCAAAGGATCAACCAAATCCATGTGTATATGTGAAAATCGACCTTCTGGAACTGGAAAAATTTCGTATTTTGAAGCAGTGTGTCTGGAAATTTTTGAATTTTGACAAGAGATACAAGTTTTTGTCCATCTGTTAACATCGCTGTTCATTTTAGGCCAAAATTGTTTATTTATTTATTTAGGTATTTGGTATTATCTATCAAGTACATTAACTTTTTTAGATTCAATATAATATATTACGTAATTTAAAAAATAAACTTAGGAATAAACAATATACATACATAATTACAAATTTTAAAATAACATAAAAAAAATACTATATAATATTCAAAATCATTTTCTTGTAAACATCTCTACTCATATTAAAGTCGATTACGTGTGCATACTTATTGTAATGAATAGAAGCCATAGTAATTGGGTCATTTAAACCGTAATTTGATCTGTGTAGGGGGTGAAGAAGAAATCGCCTCCTCTAGGCCTTAAACATCTCCCAGGGACATACATATTAAACATAGAAAGTAATTGCGAACACTGAATGTGCCCATATAAAACATCACATGCAAAAAGAACAGAAAAATATTCACGTCTTATGCCAAGTGGCTTTAGATTTATCAAAGCACATCTAGCAACATAAGGTGGACTATAAGCCCAATTAAATTTTCTTATAGCCAACTTTGTGAAACGCTTTTGAATTTTGTTCAATACGAAAACGGGCATTGGCATAGTATGGACTCCATACCACACAACAGTACTCAAGACATGAACGTATTAACGAAGTGTATAGAGACTTTAGAGTATATGGGTCTTGGAAGTCATTTGAATTACGAATCAAGAAACCTAACATTGAATTTGCTTTGGATATTATATAACCATAGTGCCAGGAGAACTTTAATTGCTCGTCAAAAAGATCTAAGTTTTATCTTTGACGAGCAATTAAAGTTCTCCTGGCACTATGATTATATAATATCCAAAGCAAATTCAATGTTAGGTTTCTTGATTCGTAATTCAAATGACTTCCAAGACCCATATACTCTAAAGTCTCTATACACTTCGTTAATACGTTCATGTCTTGAGTACTGTTGTGTGGTATGGAGTCCATACTATGCCAATGCCCGTTTTCGTATTGAACAAAATTCAAAAGCGTTTCACAAAGTTGGCTATAAGAAAATTTAATTGGGCTTATAGTCCACCTTATGTTGCTAGATGTGCTTTGATAAATCTAAAGCCACTTGGCATAAGACGTGAATATTTTTCTGTTCTTTTTGCATGTGATGTTTTATATGGGCACATTCAGTGTTCGCAATTACTTTCTATGTTTAATATGTATGTCCCTGGGAGATGTTTAAGGCCTAGAGGAGGCGATTTCTTCTTCACCCCCTACACAGATCAAATTACGGTTTAAATGACCCAATTACTATGGCTTCTATTCATTACAATAAGTATGCACACGTAATCGACTTTAATATGAGTAGAGATGTTTACAAGAAAATGATTTTGAATATTATATAGTATTTTTTTTATGTTATTTTAAAATTTGTAATTATGTATGTATATTGTTTATTCCTAAGTTTATTTTTTAAATTACGTAATATATTATATTGAATCTAAAAAAGTTAATGTACTTGATAGATAATACCAAATAAATAAATAAATAAACAATTTTGGCCTAAAATGAACAGCGATGTTAACAGATGGACAAAAACTTGTATCTCTTGTCAAAATTCAAAAATTTCCAGACACACTGCTTCAAAATACGAAATTTTTCCAGTTCCAGAAGGTCGATTTTCACATATACACATGGATTTGGTTGATCCTTTGCCACCGTCTCAAGGTTTCACTTACTTACTGACCATCAAAGATCGATTTTCTTTTGGCCAAAGGCCATTCCGCTCAAAAACATGAACGCTTCTACCGTTGTTTCCGCTTTTGTACAAAACTGGGTTTCCAGATTTGGAGTTCCTCAAACGATCAGGACTGATCAAGGAACTCAATTCAAATCAATTCTGTCGCAGACGACACTTCAAAATATGTATTAAACTAAAACAATAAATTAACTTTGATCTAAACCTTTTGAAAATAAAATGTAAATATAATAAAGGAACAGACCTACTTGGTATCACTTATGTGAACTCAGCCCATTTTCGAATTGACAAGCGAACAGAACTAAATTTGACATTTTAAATTAATGAGAAGTAAAATTGCAAAAAGCCGCGAGTCAGTTCGAGAACGTGCCAGAGTGAAGATGCCAAAAGGTAAGCTGCTAAAAAGAATATCTAATTTGTAACATAAAATATCTAATTATATATATTTAGAGAATAAACGTATCATCCAATAATTTCTGAACGTTATATTCATTTGGAGCAAAAAAAAGTTCTCGGACGGGACAAACTAACATCTTTATTCTCTTTTGTAAAGCAAAAGTATTCTTTGTGACAAAGCCATGCGTCCATCCTACATATGAACGCCCAGTCATACAATAGCAGCCATTTTCAAAAGAAGAAACCGTTTTCTGGAAAAGATCTCTCGCAGCCAGCAGAGACATAAATTGTATTTTTGAGATTGCTAAACGTCACGAAGAATTAATTGCAGCCAGCGAAAATTAAAAACCTAGAGAATACTTAGCAGCCAGCAACAATTAGCAGCCAGCAACAAATTACAGCCAGCGATAAAAAAAATAGCCGAAAGGATAAGTAGCAGCCAGCAACAACAAGCAGCCAGTATATAGCCTAGATGATAATTAGCAGCCAGCAACAGTAAGCAGCCAGCATAGCCTAGATGATAATAGCCACCAGCAGCCAGCACAGCAAGGAAGAAAAAAAAAATCATCTAAATATCTAAGCGCAAGCTTCGCCAAGGTAAGAGAGTGCCCACATTTATATTTAAGAAATCAGTGCCCATACTATATACATAAATAAATTTGCCATATAATACGAAATAGTTTCTATATACATTTATGTTAAAGTACTGCCCATATGAAATAATATAGTGCCGTTGTACAGTAAGAAATTTTGCCCACAGATAGATCGCAATAAGATAAGCGCCCGTAACGTAAAACTGTAACTTATATGTAACACGAAAGCCTACGGTGAATTAAGTTGAAACATAACGAGATTTGAAAGATTACAGTTCAGTTTTCCGTTACTAAAACTGTTAGCAAAGGAACAGTAGATTTAAGCTATAACATTGTAACGAACCGAGGTGTTGGTCGGCTGGATTCCCTGCTGTACTGGACGCTTTGGCTTGCAACGAAGCGGATGGCAACTACAAAGCCTTAGTATTATGCAAGGAATCCTAACCTCTCCCTCCTTTGCCACCATTACAACCCCATACTTACAGGTGTATGAGGCTGATCCTGGCAGCAGGAAGGAGAGGGCGTCCAGGCTACGGCAGCTGGCATGCTAGCTAATGCACATCCTAGCTCGTCGGAGGGGGGGGTTCTTGCCACCGTAGCACAGGACAGTAGTTACGAAAAAAGAACTCATGCCGAAAATAAAAAAAATTATTTGGGTTCAACAAAAAAAAAATGTCGAGCCCGAATACGTCCTGACAAAGGGAGGGGTATGATTCATATAGGGGGGGAAGGCTCTAGGTGTTATTTGCCTTCAGGAGTTAGCCCACCCAATGTATCCCTAGGATACCACCATGGCTACTGTATTCTCCATTTTGCACAGCAGCCCCAAACCGGATATCTATCTATCCACGTCAACTATCTACGCCTCCATAAGTCTTACCGCCAATACCTACGTGTCTGCATCACCTCCACCTCTGACCTTTTAGATTAAGCCATCATCCTAAGCCAAAATAAAACCAAAAAAAAAAGAAATTACTTCCCAAGTAGTCCAATTCATCAAGAGCAAAGTCTCTTCAATTCACCTTGAGTTGAAAATAAGAAGCAATCTTTTCAAAAAAAAAAATTAATCTTAAAACAATTTTATTGAGGACCAAAAATATAATCATGAATAACTTAAATTCAAAAAAAAATTTTACATGAAGTTTAAAATTCTTTAGATTAATTATAATGTTCACCGTGGTTGGCAACCTTACTTAGAATAAAGTTTATTTCATTTCAATTTAATTAATTAATTTCTGAAATTCACAAAAAAAATTAACATACAAAAATTAACTTCCGTTGGCAACCATGTTTAATAATGGAAATCCAATTAATATTAAATTCCTAACGATTGTTTTTGTTCTAGTTTTTGTTTACTTTCGCTTTTATTATTTTTTTTATATATTTTGTTACTCTTTCTTAATATGTATTAATAATTTGGTTTTTGTTTTCTCACCTATGTATAGTTAAGTAATATTAAACAAACAAAAAAAAAAAAAGAGAAATTATATAACTGCTTAGTTTTTTTTTTTTTTTTTATTAGTGCGAATTGAGCTTAAATTTTTTTTTGTTACCCAAAGGAAAATCAAAGCAAATGAAAATTATATTTTGAGGTAAATAATTAAAATCTGTCCAAAAAACTTACTTTGAATACATCCGTACCTCCAACGTAGTGCACTACCCAGGGTGTTTGCAGATATCTATTGCGATACCCTTTTCTCGTACTAGAAAAGAAGTTTTAATAATTTTGTTTCACCTTGATAATTCCTTTTCTCATGTTATTAGTTTTTTTTTTGTTTTAGGGTATTTCACTATTTCACTTTTCTTTTTTTTGATTTCGTTAGACTATAATTTTTTTTTTCTTTTTAATTTCTCTTTTGTTTTTTTTTTTTTTTTCGTTAGAAAAAAAATTATATTTTTTTTATATTATCGTTAAAAAAAACTTATATTTATTTTGCGATTAACTTATCATACAAATTTAAGGTTTAATAACTTAAAAAAAATCTTTTCCTTTTTTTTTTTTTTTGATTTAATATTTTGGCCACTCTTTTAATTACTATTTCTTACTAATTTATTTGTATACAATATTAACTTAATAAACTATATAAATTAAACACATAACACACGATAGGACACTGGGTAGGGTTAACACTGTAGGAATCACAGAAACGAAAGGTAAGTATTGAAGTGGGAGAGGGGGTGGAGAGAAGGAACACTGGGGTCATTTGGATATTACATTGGTAGGTATTAGGAGGCTGAAGCGGAGGGTTTAGATGATGATGATGCTGATGATGCTGATGATGATGATGCTGATGATGATGATGCTGATGATGATGAAGTTGAGGACGATGATGTTGATGACGATGGTGCTGATGATGACGTGATGATGACGATAGGTAGATAGGTAGATAGTGAGATGGAATCTTGTTGTAGGGCTCCTTTTTATTTTTGTCTTTTAGTCTTTTATTTTTTCTGTTTTTTTTTTTTCTTTTTATTTTTTTCTTTCTTTTTTTTTTTTTTAGGTTACACTTTTTTTTTTATTATAGGTAACAGGTAAGTAGGTATATTTTGTGTTGGTTTTTTTTTATGTTTCAGTTTTAAGATTTTATTATAATATATTTGTTAAGAAAACGGGTATTCCACGTGTAGTTAAAATTTATTTTTTTTTTTTTTTTTTAAGGATTACGATTGAACTATCACGTTATTACTTAAACTAGAAGACTTATAAAAACCTTTCTTTTAGTTTTATATGTCGTTATTTATTTTATTTAATTATTTCACTTTTATTTATTAGGTTTCACTTTTGGATAATTCCTTTTTTTTTTCTTTCTTTCGGGCGCGTTTAAGGTTCTTTTTTTTTGTTTTATTTATTTATTTGTCGTCACGTAATATCCTTTTATTAAATATTTAGTACGCGAATAGTACGAACAAATATTTAAGGTTTTAATTCTTTTTTTTTTTTTTTTTTAAGTTATAGGTTTTAGTTTTTATACGTTTTAGCGACCCGAACTCAATCTTCTGTAAAAACCAACTGACTCTCGCTTAGCAACCGGCGCCACTCTTTTGGGTAGCGATGCCAATCTTAGCTAACTGGACTATCATGCCACTTACAAGTAGCTGTCCAGCTAGCATGTATTGGTATGCTCTCCTAGATTTGCGGTGCCCGCTGCTGTTAGAGTTCATATTATGAACATGGGTATATAGGTATTTTTATATGGGTAACGGGGTAGCTTTACGAACATTTTTTTAATACTTCTGTCACCCCAGTAAGGTACCGATAGTTGACGGATTATTGAATTAAGTAAAAACTAATTATAGTCTGAGCCATTATGTTGTATTATTGTTATTATTATTATTATTATTATTATTATTATTATTATTATTATTATTATTATTATTATTATTATTATTATTATTATTATTATTATTATTATTATTATTATTATTATTATTATTATTATTATTATTATTATTATTATTATTATTATTATTATTATTATTATTATTATTATTATTATTATTATTATTATTATTATTATTATTATTATTATTATTATTATTATTATTATTATTATTATTATTATTATTATTATTATTATTATTATTATTATTATCGTTATTATTATTATTATTATTATTATTATTATTATTATTATTATTATTATTATTATTATTATTATTATTATTATTATTATTATTATTATTATTATTATTATTATTATTATTATTATTATTATTATTATTATTATTATTATTATTATTATTATTATTATTATTATTATTATTATTATTATTATTATTATTATTATTATTATTATTATTATTATTATTATTATTATTATTATTATTATTGTTATTATTATTATTATTATTATTATTATTATTATTATTATTATTATTATTATTATTATTATTATTATTATTATTATTATTATTATTATTATTATTATTATTATTATTATTATTATTATTATTATTATTATTATTATTATTATTATTATTATTATTATTATTATTATTATTATTATTATTATTATTATTATTATTATTATTATTATTATTATTATTATTATTATTACCGTTTCCCACAAAGCTTTAACTTTCCCCGAGATCTATCGAATGGACAGGAAAAGAGAAGAAACGGTCCAATTATCCTTTCACCAGAGATCTCATGCACAGACTGCAGCCGGGCTTATTGACAGGTTATTTTTTTAGGTCCTTACAGTGGAATACCCCAACTTTTTTTCCTTTTTGATCTTCCAGCTCATATAGGTGGTTCCCGATTACTTTCGAAATTTTCATTTTTATAAATTTTGGGCTAAGTTTTGCACAAAACCTCTTTGATGCATCGCTCAAGGCAAAGTTTCTTCGAAACACGATATCACCAACTGCAAATTTAATGTCCTTGCTACGCAAGTTATATGTGTTTTCATACCTAGAGTGGGCGTTGGCAAGAGAGTTTTTGATGTATGAATGAATAACGTTCATTTGCGAAGCTTTTGAAACTATTTCCACCCCCGAGTTATTTAATACATCCAGGTTGCGAAGCAATTTGTAATCCGATCCATGCTCTACGCACCTCTGCCCGAACAGGGCTTCAAATGGCGACATATTTATCGCTGAATGGACCGTTGTGCGAAGAGCGCTGGCGATGGACTGCAGATGAATGTCCCAGTTTCTCTGATCCGGGTCTATGTAGGACCGTATTGCGGCAAGGAGTGATCTATTTACCCGTTCGCTTGCATTTGCTTGCGGAGAATAAACGGCGGTCCTGACGTGATTCACTCCCAAAATTGACAACTGTTTCTCGAACTCACGACTGACGAATTGTTTCCCGTTATCGGAGAGTATAGTTTCCGGGATTCCAAAAACGCAAAACACTTGTTCTTGCAAAAACTTCAGCACTGTATCTGATGTTGCCTTTCTAAGTGCCTTCACCACCACAAACTTAGTCAACTGGTCCAACGCAATTACAATGTGAGTATTTCCATCTCTCGAGCGGGGATAGGGACCAAGGAAGTCAATGTACAACATCTGGAAGGGTCTCTCAGCCAAAAATGCTTTACCCATCGGAGGCCTCAAGGTTGCATTTGGGGCTTTCGAGGCCTTGCAGATGTCGCATCTTCCAATAAACGATTTCACCTGGGCTGCCATGTTAGGCCAGAAGAATTGTCGCTGAAGTCGGTACAAGGTTTTAGCGATCCCACCATGCGAAGCTCGAGGCGGCCGATGAGCCAGAGCGATCATTTGTTCGGTCAGCGATTGAGGAACCCAAAGCTTCCAGACGAGGTCATCCTCCAGAGGATTCCCTGTGCAATGATTGACCTTCTTGTAGACGAAATTTTCCGACACTTGAAGATCAGGTAGCTTATCTTTTTGTTCTTCGATGCTGTCAATGAGCTTGCAGTATTCCGTAGATTTAAAACTAGGATCCGCAAGATCAATATGCAGCACATCGCAGGGATCTTTCAACATCGAGATATCGCAAAGTATAGCGTCCACGCCATACACTCGCGAAAGCGCATCGGGTACAACGTTCTGGGATCCTTTGCGATGCTCGATGGTGAAATCGAATCCCTGAAGTTTTAAGCTCCATCTCGCTAATCGACCACTGAGATCTTTCTGGTTCATCAACCACTTCAAACTCGCATGGTCTGTCACAATTTTAAACGCATGTCCCTCGACGTAAGCTCGAAACTTCTGGACTCCCATGACAGCGGCCAGGCACTCACGCTCGGTCACATTGTAATTGCGCTGGGCCGAGTTAAGTTTCTGTGAGTGGTAGTAGATGGGGCGTTCATTACCACTTTCGTCTAACTGGCTCAAAACGCAACCGATGCCGGTGTTGGAGGCATCGCAAAGGATTAAAAATTCTTTCGAAAAATCAGGGTTAACCAGTAGCGGAGCAGTAGTTAAGGCGGACTTTAACCTGTTGAACGCATCGTTGGCTTCATCAGTGAAGACAAACTTCTTCCCTTTCTTAAGCGTGTCAGTTATTGGGGCCGCTAGAGTGGAGAAGTCCCTAACAAACCGCCGATACCATCCTGCTAGTCCCAGGAATCTCCGAACTTGTTTCGCGGAATTAGGAGTCGGAAAATCCGCAATAGCTGTAACCTTCTCCGGATCTGTTTTGAGGCACCCATCTCCGACGATATACCCTAAATATTTCAGCTCTTTGAAGCAGAATTTTGACTTCTGGACGTTCATTGTCAAACCCGCTTCCTTCAGTCGACCCGCCAAAATCTCCAACAACTCCACATGCTCCTCGAACGTGCTCGATACTACCAACAGGTCATCCAGGTACGGAAAGATTTTTTCTCGCAGTTGGTGGGGTACCACTTTGTCCATTAATCTGACCATGCGTTGTGGTGCATTGCAGAGGCCAAAGGGCATAACCGTAAACTGCAACAGGGGCATGCCAGGCACAGTAAACGCCGTCTTTTCCCGGGAAGATTTCTCCAATGGTATCTGCCAGAAGGCGTCCTTCAGATCCACACTCGAAATGAAGTGAGTATCTGGAAGACGCGATAGCAATCCTTCTATATGAGAAAGTGGATACGCATCTTTCTTTGTCTTGGCGTTAACTTTCCTGTAGTCTAGGCACAAGCGATTTTTGCCGGGCTTTCGCACTAGGACTACAGGAGAGCTCCACGCACTCG
Source organism: Epistrophe grossulariae (assembly GCA_929447395.1). Classification (NCBI taxonomy): domain Eukaryota; kingdom Metazoa; phylum Arthropoda; class Insecta; order Diptera; family Syrphidae; genus Epistrophe; species Epistrophe grossulariae. Next base: position 66,786,280 of record OV839566.1, on the reverse strand, counting down.
TACTTTCTTCGATGACTCCGAGTTTAAGCATACGCTCCAATTCCTCATATAGCAGTTTCTGTACCGCTGGAGAAATCGGGTAATGACGTTGCTTAATGGGCTCAGCATCTCCTGTGTCGATGGTATGTACCTCTAGAGTGGTTTTTCCTAAGCCTTGTATCGCTGAGGAGGGGAACAAACTAATGGCATCCTTTAACCGTTTGGACTGTTGTTCGGTAAGTATGTGAGCATTCGGGTCCATCTCGTCCGGGCAAGGAAGTGAAGAGATTTCGGAAATCAACTGAGGAGCGATAGCAAATTCCCTCCAGAAGTCAATCCCTAGATAAAGTTTCTGCTGCAATGACGGAACCAGATAAAGGGGAATTGTTTTCGTCATCCCTTTATACGAAACCTCAGCATAGACTTTGCCTACTATAGCTTGATGTTTCCCGTCCGCAGTCTTTACTTCAGAAGAAATTTTGGAAAAATTTTGGCCGTGCTTCTTAAGGAATTCAAAACCATCCATACCTAAGCAGCTTATACTGGCCCCACTGTCGAGAAGACCTAAAAGGGGCTCCCCAAAAATGAAAACCGAAGCATAGGGTCGCGGATCATCTGAGCTGCACAGCGTCGTGGCCTCGATTGCTCTGTATGCTTTCTTCTTCTCTCGAAATTTATTCCTCAACTTAGCAACTTTGTCAGAGACTACGGTATTCTGGTTTCCGAAGATCCTTCTTCGGACATCTAAGTAGTTTTGCAGACGTTCGTGTAGCGACTTATTTGGTGTTCTTGGAGCTCTCGGTGGGGTTTGAGCATCTGCTTCTGTGGGATTACAGGGTCGTTTCAAGATTCGGGGAGCAGGAACAGGTGTGGGTGATGGAGTATCTATTGGGATTCCGGGTTCTTCTCCTGAGAGCAATTCCCCCGGGGATTTAAACTGCTCTTCGTCTCGTTTCCCGAGCATCGAGGGCATTGCGGTGAGGTAGTATTTTCCCATCCACACCTAAAACAGAAAAGGAACCTCTGCGAGTCGGGACATTCGAAAAACGAATGACCCTTACCCTTGCAGTTCCAACAAGTGTAACTGCGAGTATCCCTTTCCTTTTTCGGGTGGAATGCCTCTAGCTCGGGAATGAAATTCGCTTCCTCTCTTTTCTCAGCCACTAGTTCGGAAACTGCGTTTTTACGTGGTGGTGCTACAGGTCCCAATCGTGCTCTTTGTGCACCTGCTTCACGATCAATGATGTACTTTTCCACTTTTCGACATACGTGCACCATTTTTGCAAGAGTACTGGTATCGAAGGTGATGAGAAGCATCCCCATCTGCCGTCGGACATTGTTCTTCAAAATGTCTATGATCTCTACATCTGTTTTGGGTACCCTCAACCTGCTATTCAACTTTTGAATCGCAGTGTAGAAATCATCAAACGATTCGTTGTGGCCCATATGTCTATCATATAGCTTCCTCGATAGTTCCGAATCGGTCTCCAAACTCCTGAACTGTTCTATCAGCGCGTTCTTTAAAAGCGGCCAGGGCATATCTGGGTTTGCTTTTAGGTAAACCCAAAACCAGGTCTCTACAGCACCCGATATGAAATGGTGGAAGTTTATGACCACTTCTTCCCACGTAGCTCCGTAACTTTCTTTCAGGCGTTCCAGCCGGAACAAAAAGTCATCGACGGTCATGGCACGGTTGTCGAATTTTAGCCCCCACTTATGAAAATTCTGCAATCTGTACCTAGCTTGACGAGACCCCACTTGAGGATTGTTGTTGCCGGGATCACTCAAGGTCAGGTCATGAAGCCGACGCAGGAAATCATCCATATTTGAAGTTTCCGCTGGTATATCACGACGTGAAGGTGTACGAGTTCGAGGAGGAGTTGGGTTTCTCGGTAGGGGGCGGTTTCTAGGTGGTGATGGTGCAGGGTCATGTGTAGTCGTAGGGCAGTGGTGAATAGCTTCATAAAGGCTAGATCTCCTTTGGGGTACCGGATAATTGTTAACTACTGGCGTAGGTGCTGAAAGTGTTTCCCGAAGTATGCCTGCCACTTCCTCTCGGAGGGCGATTCTCGTTCGCTCCATTTCAGCCGTAAAGAACCGAAAATCTTCGGCTCGACTGGCGCCTACAGCAGCCGTGACAACTTCTTGGATGTATCCATTCATCTCGTCATTCGCACCGGTTGACTCTCGGGGCTTCGGAGTGGGCTCTGGTGGTGGTGCTCTATCCTCAGCCTCGTAGGCTTGCGCGAGCAATGATGACGCTCCTTCACTAATCCCCAACCGCTCGATGGAACGTCGAGGTGGAGGTTGTGGTGGGCCAGATGGTAGGGCTAAATCAGCAAATGAATCGGTGAGATATTGCGACCTAAGCACCTCGCTTCGGGAACTAACCTTAGCCTTCGAACGAGTAACGCGTTTTCGCATTTTGAAAGGTGGAAAACTTAGAGGAATGAAATGGAGAAAAGAAGGTAAGACAAAAAAAAATAAGTGGAAACACAGATTTCAAAGAGAAGATCGAAAGCGACGGAGTAAGTATAGGAATAGGGGAATATAAACGGTGATATAAAAAGGGTCTTTAGAAAAATGAATTCAATCTAATTCCAAAAATTAGGTAGGTACTATAAAAAAAAATTTATAAAGTTTTGAAATTCAAAAATTGGAAGATAAGAAATAAATATAAAAAAAATTTAAAAAAAACCGAAATTCAAAAATTATATAAAAAGGTAAAAAGTTAATGCAAAGAAAATGTTAAAAAGAAAAAGTTAAGAAAAAAAAATTTTAAAAATTTAAAAAAGGTTTGTAAATCAATCGATAAGAAACAAAAATCCTTTACAGCAAAAAATAAAAAAAAATAAAAATATACTTTAGTATCTTTTTTTTTCTATTATTTAAAAATCTCAATAAATTTCATATGGTGGAGGTGGAAGTGATACCGCTTAACGCAAGGCATGACGATAGACGACGATAAAGGCTAGTACCCCCTAGAGAATCATATTGGCTTGCACAGGATACAGACAATCGAGCTGCACCCACAACGGTTTATTCCAGACCCCGGACGCCATTGAATAGCAGTGTGAGTGCTTGCGATGTTCAACTGGCATATCCAGCCAGATGACAGCCAAGCCACTGAAACACTGCATTAGTGAAACAAGGATTCAAACTTTCAAACAAAATAAATTTAAACTACAGAAGCCGGAAGCTATCTTTGTTTATCTCCAAACCTGTGCTTTAAATCCATGCTGAAGGCTTGTGTTAGGTTTTAGATTGTTTAACGGAATCGCAACGCGTAAATACGGGTGGGTAAACCCATTTACCGGACGTTCCGGACAACTAAAGAAAATACTTAAACGCTCATGTTTACTAAAACTAAACCACGACGTCCAAGGCCCAAAACTCATCATGTGATCGCAGCAGTCTCCATCTGCATACCTGACAAACCTTTCCCCACATATGATGGTGAAATTCAGGACGAATTCGGGCCCCACGTTGGGCGCCACCTGTAACGAACCGAGGTGTTGGTCGGCTGGATTCCCTGCTGTACTGGACGCTTTGGCTTGCAACGAAGCGGATGGCAACTACAAAGCCTTAGTATTATGCAAGGAATCCTAACCTCTCCCTCCTTTGCCACCATTACAACCCCATACTTACAGGTGTATGAGGCTGATCCTGGCAGCAGGAAGGAGAGGGCGTCCAGGCTACGGCAGCTGGCATGCTAGCTAATGCACATCCTAGCTCGTCGGAGGGGGGGGTTCTTGCCACCGTAGCACAGGACAGTAGTTACGAAAAAAGAACTCATGCCGAAAATAAAAAAAATTATTTGGGTTCAACAAAAAAAAAATGTCGAGCCCGAATACGTCCTGACAAAGGGAGGGGTATGATTCATATAGGGGGGGAAGGCTCTAGGTGTTATTTGCCTTCAGGAGTTAGCCCACCCAATGTATCCCTAGGATACCACCATGGCTACTGTATTCTCCATTTTGCACAGCAGCCCCAAACCGGATATCTATCTATCCACGTCAACTATCTACGCCTCCATAAGTCTTACCGCCAATACCTACGTGTCTGCATCACCTCCACCTCTGACCTTTTAGATTAAGCCATCATCCTAAGCCAAAATAAAACCAAAAAAAAAAGAAATTACTTCCCAAGTAGTCCAATTCATCAAGAGCAAAGTCTCTTCAATTCACCTTGAGTTGAAAATAAGAAGCAATCTTTTCAAAAAAAAAAATTAATCTTAAAACAATTTTATTGAGGACCAAAAATATAATCATGAATAACTTAAATTCAAAAAAAAATTTTACATGAAGTTTAAAATTCTTTAGATTAATTATAATGTTCACCGTGGTTGGCAACCTTACTTAGAATAAAGTTTATTTCATTTCAATTTAATTAATTAATTTCTGAAATTCACAAAAAAAATTAACATAAAAAAATTAACTTCCGTTGGCAACCATGTTTAATAATGGAAATCCAATTAATATTAAATTCCTAACGATTGTTTTTGTTCTAGTTTTTGTTTACTTTCGCTTTTATTATTTTTTTTATATATTTTGTTACTCTTTCTTAATATGTATTAATAATTTGGTTTTTGTTTTCTCACCTATGTATAGTTAAGTAATATTAAACAAACAAAAAAAAAAAAAGAGAAATTATATAACTGCTTAGTTTTTTTTTTTTTTTTTATTAGTGCGAATTGAGCTTAAATTTTTTTTTGTTACCCAAAGGAAAATCAAAGCAAATGAAAATTATATTTTGAGGTAAATAATTAAAATCTGTCCAAAAAACTTACTTTGAATACATCCGTACCTCCAACGTAGTGCACTACCCAGGGTGTTTGCAGATATCTATTGCGATACCCTTTTCTCGTACTAGAAAAGAAGTTTTAATAATTTTGTTTCACCTTGATAATTCCTTTTCTCATGTTATTAGTTTTTTTTTTGTTTTAGGGTATTTCACTATTTCACTTTTCTTTTTTTTGATTTCGTTAGACTATAATTTTTTTTTTCTTTTTAATTTCTCTTTTGTTTTTTTTTTTTTTTTCGTTAGAAAAAAAATTATATTTTTTTTATATTATCGTTAAAAAAAACTTTTATATTTATTTTGCGATTAACTTATCATACAAATTTAAGGTCTAATAACTTAAAAAAAATCTTTTCCTTTTTTTTTTTTTTTGATTTAATATTTTGGCCACTCTTTTAATTACTATTTCTTACTAATTTATTTGTATACAATATTAACTTAATAAACTATATAAATTAAACACATAACACACGATAGGACACTGGGTAGGGTTAACACTGTAGGAATCACAGAAACGAAAGGTAAGTATTGAAGTGGGAGAGGGGGTGGAGAGAAGGAACACTGGGGTCATTTGGATATTACATTGGTAGGTATTAGGAGGCTGAAGCGGAGGGTTTAGATGATGATGATGCTGATGATGCTGATGATGCTGATGATGATGATGCTGATGATGATGATGCTGATGATGATGAAGTTGAGGACGATGATGTTGATGACGATGGTGCTGATGATGACGTGATGATGACGATAGGTAGATAGGTAGATAGTGAGATGGAATCTTGTTGTAGGGCTCCTTTTTATTTTTGTCTTTTAGTCTTTTATTTTTTCTGTTTTTTTTTTTTCTTTTTATTTTTTTCTTTCTTTTTTTTTTTTTTAGGTTACACTTTTTTTTATTATAGGTAACAGGTAAGTAGGTATATTTTGTGTTGGTTTTTTTTTTATGTTTCAGTTTTAAGATTTTATTATAATATATTTGTTAAGAAAACGGGTATTCCACGTGTAGTTAAAATTTATTTTTTTTTTTTTTTTTTAAGGATTACGATTGAACTATCACGTTATTACTTAAACTAGAAGACTTATAAAAACCTTTCTTTTAGTTTTATATGTCGTTATTTATTTTATTTAATTATTTCACTTTTATTTATTAGGTTTCACTTTTGGATAATTCCTTTTTTTTTTCTTTCTTTCGGGCGCGTTTAAGATTCTTTTTTTTTGTTTTATTTATTTATTTGTCGTCACGTAATATCCTTTTATTAAATATTTAGTACGCGAATAGTACGAACAAATATTTAAGGTTTTAATTCTTTTTTTTTTTTTTTTTAAGTTATAGGTTTTAGTTTTTATACGTTTTAGCGACCCGAACTCAATCTTCTGTAAAAACCAACTGACTCTCGCTTAGCAACCGGCGCCACTCTTTTGGGTAGCGATGCCAATCTTAGCTAACTGGACTATCATGCCACTTACAAGTAGCTGTCCAGCTAGCATGTATTGGTATGCTCTCCTAGATTTGCGGTGCCCGCTGCTGTTAGAGTTCATATTATGAACATGGGTATATAGGTATTTTTATATGGGTAACGGGGTAGCTTTACGAACATTTTTTTAATACTTCTGTCACCCCAGTAAGGTACCGATAGTTGACGGATTATTGAATTAAGTAAAAACTAATTATAGTCTGAGCCATTATGTTGTATTATTGTTATTATTATTATTATTATTATTATTATTATTATTATTATTATTATTATTATTATTATTATTATTATTATTATTATTATTATTATTATTATTATTATTATTATTATTATTATTATTATTATTATTATTATTATTATTATTATTATTATTATTATTATTATTATTATTATTATTATTATTATTATTATTATTATTATTATTATTATTATTATTATTATTATTATTATTATTATTATTATTATTATTATTATTATTATTATTATTATTATTATTATTATTATTATTATTATTATTATTATTATTATTATTATTATTATTATTATTATTATTATTATTATTATTATTATTATTATTATTATTATTATTATTATTATTATTATTATTATTATTATTATTATTATTATTATTATTATTATTATTATCGTTATTATTATTATTATTATTATTATTATTATTATTATTATTATTATTATTATTATTATTATTATTATTATTATTATTATTATTATTATTATTATTATTATTATTATTATTATTATTATTATTATTATTATTATTATTATTATTATTATTATTATTATTATTATTATTATTATTATTATTATTATTATTATTATTATTATTATTATTATTATTATTATTATTATTATTATTATTATTATTATTATTATTATTATTATTATTATTATTATTATTATTATTATTATTATTATTATTATTATTATTATTATTATTATTATTATTATTATTATTATTATTATTATTATTATTATTATTATTATTATTATTATTATTATTATTATTATTATTATTACCGTTTCCCACAACATACTGTATTCACTGCATACAAAAAACATCGGTTATAAATATTTTACTGAAACCTACATATTTGAAAAAGAAAATAGTTTAAACATTCGATTGCGATTCTGCAATACTATAGAGCTATTGAATTTGGTACGCCGTATAGGGTAAATAGGAAATAGTTAGTTAAGAACTTTTGGTAACAAATAAAACACTTGAAAAGCCTAAGGCTACTCAGCTTGTGTCAATTTATTGAGAAAACATGTCTGAAGAGACAAGAGTAACAAGGTCATCAACTAAACAGCAGGCAGAGAGGAAAGATTCCAGTGGCGAAATAGAAGATGAAGAAACATCTGAAGGTGATATGAACGCAACATTCGTAGATGCGGTCAACGAACGTCAGCGAAAAGAAGCAGAGCTACAAGAATTAAGAACGCTTGTGGAATCGATGAAATCAACAGCCGAAAAGGAATGCAACGAACGTTTACGATTAGAACGCCTTCTTCAAGAGCTGAATACTCGGACTTCAAATGAGGCCGCTAATACGTCAACCCATACATTAGCCCAGCGTTCTGATGGAAACGTTAATTTAGTTACGGTTCCTACAACCTCATCAATTGTTAGCCCTACAACTTGTAGTAATGTTTTACAGTCATCTAATATAGTTAGTAATCGCGAATCTCAATCAATACCTTCTGTTAGTTTGTCGTACACTACACCATCTATCTCGAGTAGTATCCCTCACGTCTCTTCCGCTCAAGCGCAGTATTCATGGCCTCCAATAGCAACATCTACAGCATCATCTGAAAGATTAAATACGGTACAACTTATCTCAGGCAATGTAGTCAATCCAGTTATGACGCCGACATTTTTAACGCTATTAAATGAGCGCCGAGTTTTCGAATCTCAGACCTTTCCATCAAGGTCGTCTTTTCAACCAAATCAACGTCTAGTAACTTTTACAAATAATTCCGGGTTTCATAAAAAGCTTCACGACCTGCCGGATTTCAGCGGCAAGCCAGAACAATGGCCAATCTTTTGTACGGCTTTCGTAGAGTCGACTAACATCTTTAATTACAGTCAAGTAGAAAATATGTTCCGTTTACAAAAGTGTATACGAGGTGAAGCTAGAGAGGTTGTGGAATCCCTATTAATCCACCCAAGCAATGTTCAACAAGTCATGGCAACACTAGAATTTCGTTTTGGTCGTCCAGAATGTTTAGTTCAGAGCCAATTAAAAAAGGTTAGAGAGATTTTGCCAATATCGGAAAATAGGATAGAACAAATTGTACCCTTTTCGACAAAGGTCCAAAACCTAACAGTATTCCTAGAAGCCAGTGGTATGCAACAGTACATAACAAGCCCCTCACTTCTAGAAGAATTAGTATCCAAGCTGCCGATGAGCAAGAGGTTGGAATGGGCCGAAAGCTGTATATATATACAACCATTCGCTACAATCAAACATTTTAATGATTGGCTTAGCCGAGTAGCCCGCCTTGTATGTATTGCTACTACAACCACGGTTTCGGTTCTTCCAACTCAAGATAAGTCTCGTCCTAAAACAAGAGTGGGAAACGTGTTGCATACGAGTGAAACCACGACAACAGAAGCAGTCGTTAAAAGGTGTCGATACTGTAAGGGGGAGCTTCATCCAGTATTCAAATGTACGAACTACACGCAGTTAAAAATACCAGCTAAATGGGAATTTGTGAAACGAAACAAGTTATGTTTCAGTTGTCTGAAGTACGGTCACGGTACAAGGACATGCAGATTTCGTAAACTTTGTGGCATAAGCAATTGTGCGAAGTTTCACCATCAAAGTTTACATGAAGAAGATAAAGGGAAAGAAAGTTAAAAACTAAACGAGAATGTAGAAAATACCAATTCAAGTCCTCTTTTAAACTGTAATAAAGATACAAGTGCCAAAATATTTTTCCGAATATTGCCACTAAGGGTATACAACGGCAATATGTATGTGACTACTTATGCGCTGTTTGATGAAGGGTCCTCGGTGACTATCATGACCTCACAATTAGCCGAAAAATTGCAGCTTAAGGGAAAAGACGAAAAGTTGAAGTTAAGTTGGCTTGGCAGAGAGACAGTTACGAAGGACACATCCGTCATGGACGTTAACGTGAGTGCTGACCGAGACGGAGCGGAGAAGATAAAATTAAATGGAGTATATACCGTTAACAACTTATGCCTACCAACCCAAAGTTTCGATGCAACAACGATAGAAAAGCCAAGCCATGTCGAACTCCCACTGATCAAATACGTTGATGCAAAGCCTCAAATACTAATTGGGCTTGACCATGCGTATTTAGGAGCATCCAAGGAAGAGGTGAAAATTTCCAACACGAATCTGATTATAGCCAATACAAAGCTTGGGTGGTTAGTCTACGGGAGCACAAAATCAGGGCACGATGAGAGAACGCAGCGAGATATAATTTTGTTTAGTAACAAGGAACATGAACAAAGAAATGATACACGATTAGAAAAGCTTGTCGATAATTACTTCAGTATTGAAAACTTTGGAGTTAAGAAACCAACTGAGAGTTTAGTCTCCTGTGAGGACCGAAGAGCATTGCAACTACTATCTAGCACCACCATGAAAATTAATAGCCACTATCAAACGGGATTGTTATGGAAAGAAAGCGATACAGACTTGCCGGACAGCCATCAACTAGCTATAAAAAGGTTATTTAGTCTCGAAAATAAAATGAACAAAAATAAAGAATACGCAGAAGCATATAAACAAATGATTGCGAGCTACATCGATAAAGAATATGCCTACAAATTAACGGAAGAAGAAGCAAGTAAGCACACGACAAGAACGTGTTACCTTCCGCATTTCGGAGTGCAAAACGTAAACAAGCCTGGGAAAATCCGACTGGTATTCGATGCGGCAGCCCAGGTCAATGGTGTTTCGTTGAATTCGTGCCTCCTTAAAGGACCAGATAATCACACTCCACTTGTAGCTGTTCTTTTCAATTTCCGTTTAAGGCCGGTAGCAGTGACAGGAGACATAAAGGAGATGTTCCACCAGGTGACTATACGACCGGAAGATAGAAACTCCCAGCGGTTTCTCTGGAGAGAAGATGACACGAAGCCAATCGATACCTACGTTATGAAAGCTATGACATTTGGGGCTAGTTGTTCGCCATGTTCAGCCCACTACATAATGAATCTTAACGCGTCAACCTTTTGCAAGGAATATCCCAGAGCCGTGGAGAGTATAAAAAAACATCATTATGTCGACGACTATGTTGACAGCTTCGACAATATAGCCCAAGCCATAGAAGTAACGCAGTCTGTGATAGACATACATAAATCAGGAGGATTCGAACTTCGGAGTTTCACTTCAAACTCACGAGAGGTCATCAATAGTTTATGTGGTCACCTAAAACAAAATGATTCGAATAAAACAGTTGACCTCAATATCGAAAATGAAACAAATGGTGAAAAGGTTCTCGGCATGTTTTGGAACAGTGCTGAAGACGCCTTTGAATTTCAAGTGGGATTTCCCAAAGTTAGCAGAGCGATAATCGAGGAAGAAGGACATCCGACCAAAAGAGAGTTCTTAAGTATAACGATGTCGATTTTTGACCCGTTTGGGATGATAGCAAATTTTGTACTGCCACTGAAATTAACACTTAGGAAAATATGGCGATGTGAAGTTGAGTGGGATGAACCGATTCCAGAAGAGAGCTTTGAACAATGGAAGCTTTGGAAAAAACATTTGCCAAGTTTAAAACAGTTAAAAATTCCAAGATGTCATGGACTCAACTTATTTCAAGCAGATAAAGTAGACCTTCACACATTTGTGGATGCTAGTGAGGAAGCATTCAGCGCCGTTACTTATTTTCGGTTCAAAATCAATAACAAAATTCACGTTTCCTTTGTCTGTGGGAAAACAAGATGTGCGCCAAAAAAGTTGATGTCAATTCCGCGACTTGAGCTATCAGCGGCCATTTTAGGAATTAGATTAAATAACTCGATTCTAGAACATCACGATCTTAAGATCTCTGACAGCACATTTTGGAGTGATTCTAAAACTGTGCTCCATTGGTTACGCAAAGAACCTCGTCAACAAAAACAATTCGTTGCATTTCGTGTCACAGAGATTTTGGACAGTAGTCGTGTTTCTCAATGGAGATGGGTTCCATCCAAATTTAACCCAGCCGATGAAGCAACACGTGCTCATTATCCTCCACAACTCGTGAGTGATAATGAGTGGATCAACGGTCCGAATTTTCTTAAGAGTGACGAAGAAGAGTGGCCAAAAATTCCCTCAGATCTGGAAAGTCATGTATGTCAAGAAGAAGTGAGAACAAAGTTTTTACTGAGTGTGAACAAAACGAATCAATTAATCTTCAATGTATCAAGATTTTCTAAGCTACGGGCCACTATAGCTAGAGTGTTTCGATACGTCAATAAAATCCGTAGAAAGCCAACAGAGAATGGGGTACCGACTACGAACGAGCTCAACAAAGCTGAAAATTGTATATACCGCCAAGTACAGCAAGAAGAATATCAACACGAAATAACATGTCTGCAGAATCAACTACCAATCACCAAAGAAAGTAAAATTTATAAGTCCACGCCATATCTCGATGAACTTGGAGTACTTCGCTTTCAGGGAAGAATCGACGCAGCAGCGACTATTCCATTCAGTGTGAGAAGACCTATCATCCTTCCGAAAAGCCACGAAGTGACAAAATTAATAATAAATGAGTATCATATCCGTTTCCACCATCAAAACGACGATACAATAGTTAATGAAATCCGCCAAAAATTCTGGGTACCCAATCTTCGTACCATCGTGAAAAAAGTTAAGAATGATTGCCAAATATGTAAAATTCGACGAGCCAAACCACTACCGCCACTAATGGGTCAACTGCCAGAGGATCGACTCACTCCGTTTGTCAGACCCTTCACATACACTGGGCTAGACTACTTCGGGCCTGTCAGTATATCCATTGGCCGTAGAATTGAAAAACGATGGGTGGCCCTCTTTACGTGCCTTACGGTAAGGGCAGTTCACCTTGAAGTGGCACCGGATCTATCGACGGACGCTTGCATCCTCTGTATAAGAAATTTCGTTAATCGAAGAGGTGTCCCGAAGCGGATCAGAAGCGACAACGGAACGAACTTCGTAGGAGCCAATAAGGAACTTTTAAACAACGAGATCTTTGACAAAGATGCTATCAAAATGGAACTTGGATCGCAGGGGATAGAGTGGGTTTTCAATTGCCCACTGAGTCCACATACTGGGGGATGTTGGGAGAGATTAGTTCAATCAGTAAAAAGAGTTCTAACGTTTACTCTTAGCGAAATCACGCCAAAATTTGAGACTCTGCAAAGTGCACTAATAGAGGCTGAGAACATAATCAATAGTCGACCACTAACTCATCTACCTATATCTACGGAAGAAGACGAACCACTAACTCCTAATCATTTTATCCTAGGCGTACCAAATTCTACACAAACACCGGGGCCAATCGATAATAGAGCACTATGTCTACGAAAACAATACCGAATAGCACAACAGCTTAAAGATCGGTTTTGGAAGCGATGGGTACGGGAGTACCTCCCGATAATAACAAGACGGTGCAAATGGTTTGAGAAAACCCCACCATTGAAAATCGGCGATCTCGTTCTTGTTTGTGATGATTTACCAAGGAGTCAATGGGCAAGAGGCAAAATAACAAAAGTATTTATGGGCACTGATGGGCAAGTTAGGGCAGCTGAGGTTAGAACCAAAACAGGTATATTTCGAAGGCCAGCCGTCAAATTAGCTGTGCTGGATGTTGGTAAGGCTTTGCAGTGAACTCCAGGCGCCTTACGGGGGGTGGGATGTCGCAGACGACACTTCAAAATATGTATTAAACTAAAACAATAAATTAACTTTAATCTAAACCTTTTGAAAATAAAATGTAAATATAATAAAGGAACAGACCTACTTGGTATCACTTATGTGAACTCAGCCCATTTTCGAATTGACAAGCGAACAGAACTAAATTTGACATTTTAAATTAATGAGAAGTAAAATTGCAAAAAGCCGCGAGTCAGTTCGAGAACGTGCCAGAGTGAAGATGCCAAAAGGTAAGCTGCTAAAAAGAATATCTAATTTGTAACATAAAATATCTAATTATATATATTTAGAGAATAAACGTATCATCCAATAATTTCTGAACGTTATATTCATTTGGAGCAACAAAAAGTTCTCGGACGGGACAAACTAACAAATTCGTTCAAAGAAATTTCTGAAACTCTCGGTACAAAGCGGATCAGAACTACAACGTACCATCCCCAAGCGAACGGGTCAGTTGAACGGTTTCACCGCCAGCTTAAAGAATATCTACGCGCTCACGAAGACAAACAATATTGGTATTCGAACTTATCTTGTACTCTTTTGGGTATTCGTTCCACGATAATTGACGACATTAATGTAACGCCTGCTCAATTATTGTACGGACGAAATTTACGTTTACCCGCAGAACTAATGGAACCCAAACCTTTAAATCCGATTTTGTATTCTTCGACAGCTCGCGAAATCACGCACGCCCTATCGCAAACTCGACCGTGTTCTAGTAGAAATCACGAGCAAAAATACATATTTGTACCAAAAGATTTGAAAACTTGCAAATACGTTTTTGTTCTCGAGGAGGTGAACCGTGGAAGTCTTAATCCACCGTACAAAGGCCCATTCGAAGTAATAAATCGATTCGAAAAAACGTTTGCAGTGCTCATAGATAACAAAGCGCAAATAATATCTATCGATCGACTCAAACCAGCCTTTTATACGAAAGACAATAATTCGCAGCCAAATTCAAAACAAGTAACTTTCAATTTACTTTAAAAATTTTCAAAGAATGTTTATTTCAGATTTTTCAAATATTTTGTAAGGTATCCTAACAAAATTAATTAAAAAAAAATCAAACATTGTGTAAGGTCTTCTATTAAAATAAAATTAAAAAAATTAAACTTCTTCTGCCTCAACTCACTGTACAAGAAATACACAAAAAATATTAAATCCAAACATTATAAAAGAAAACTTTAATTAAATAATTCAAAGAGAATCTTTTTTTTTACGGCGGGGAGTAATGTAGCGTATCTACATATATGGTAAAAACCAACGTGTAAACGCGATACATACTCACCCACAATTCTTATCACAATTTCACTTTAAACTGAACAAAAATCAAAGCTTTACTTTGAACTGTACCAAAAAAGTTTCCCTGATGGTTTGCCACTTAGATCAAAAATATAAAGATACCAACCCTTCGTACGTTTCACCCCTAAAACCCATTTGTTTACATTGTTCTATTTGTAATTTGATTTCTTGTCGATGAATAAATGTGAATTACAAAAACAATTTAATGCGGTGAATTTGTTTTGATTTGACAGTTCGCTTTTTTTTATATAAACCAACACACATACTAGTGCAACTTGATACATTCTACCACTAAAATGGCGGAACTTTATGCATTCTCCCACTTAAACGGCTGCCATTTTGGCTATGTTCAAAAAGCATATCATCTAGTGACACGAATCACAAAGTCTAGTCTTCACCTTATACTATTAAATTTGCAGTGGAATTTTCGGGTAATTATTGTATTAGATCGAAACTGTAATGATTAATAAAAATACATAATAAAAATAAATATGAAATCGAAAATGTTTTTTCCTTTTTAAGGCTTTTCGCCTTTCAAGTGCATACAAAGTCTTGAATTTTAACTTCTCTTTCTTATGGGCTTGCAAAAATGTTTTTAATGAAGTTGAGTGTATGTTTGATCTTTAACTGCCATATTATTTAGACGTTAAACCCAGGTTAAAATTTAAACCGGGATGTATATTTCACTCAATTAACCCAATTTTGTTGTTGTTTTGTGTGCTCTTATGTTAGGTTCATGCATTTGGGTTAAGAGTTCATTTAAACCCATGACTGAATAATATGACGCTAAAATAAATCAATCACAATATTCATACGCTTTTTCGTACACACTTATTTTTTTTTTGCTGCTTTTTTCGTCGTTTCTCGCCGTGAAAAGTTATCGCCGAGTTACAGATCAAGAAAAAAAAACAAAAACAAAATTGGATTAAAATTTGGATTAAAAGAGTGAATAATATGAAAGTGGATTAAATGCATCTGGATCCATGTTCTGTAACTCGGCGATAACTTTTCGCGGCGAAAAACGATGAAAAATGGAACAAAAACGGAACAAAACTCATAGGAATCCTATGGATTTTGTTCCATTTTTTGCCGTTTCTCGCCCCGAAAATTATCGCCAAGTTACAGACATGGGTCCTGGATTTAAAATTGAACCTGGATTAAAAGACTGAATAATAAGATAGTAAAAGTATTTTAAGGGTAAAAAAAGGCCGTCGTAAAAGTAGTAAACTGCGTTAATCTGCCTTATTAAATATTGACAGATTTACGACTTTACAACGTTTACGACCAATTTTACTCTTTTAAAAATGAGCATAAGTGTGTACGAAAAAGCGTATGAATATTGTGATTGATTTATTTTACCGTCATATTATTCAGTCATGGGTTTAAATGAACTCTTAAGCCTAGTACGCTGCTGATGCGAAACGAAATCTATGGTTTGCCATTTTCTAAAAGGCAATTCGATTCTGATAGCGACCGTGGATGGTCATTTCTTTTTCTTTTAATTTTCTAATGTCCAACCAAATTGTATGTTCGGGCTTTTTTGGTCAATTTATTGAATTATGCAATTAAAAACAAATACATACATTTTTTCCCGACGTTTTGCTGGATTTTCTCATCTTCAGGGGCGTTTATTTATCTATACATATATATATATCTATAAAATTTACAATTTTGTATTTATATTAGGTATTATTTAAAACTTACATGATTTTTATTGCATTTTAATTTTTAAAGAAAAATTGCACCTTCCCAACAATTAACATTTGAATAAAGACACAGTTTTAATAAATAAATAAATAGATATACATTAGAATTTAGTTTAACAATACAATTGAACACTTTAAACACAAAATATAAATATCACAGAATGGCAATATTGTATACAGAGTTTGTATTGTCGATGTCCTCTTTGAGATTCATTGAATTTTCTCTTTTCTGCTGGATACGTAGGCTCTCAAGTGTATATCTTGTTCAAAGATACTGTATCTTTCTCTTTTCTGCTGGATACGTAGGCTCTCAAGTGTATATCTTGTTCAAAGATACAGTATCTTTGATCTTGTTCTTGTTCTGTTCTTTTTGTCCAAAATCTTGACCAAAGATACTGAATTATAAAGATTGGAATCTTTCGTACGTTCCATCCCCCAAAACCCATTTGTTTACATTGTTGTTTTTGTAATTTCATCTCGTGTCGATGAATAGATGTGAATTGCAACAACAATTTATGCAGTGGTGAATTCATATTTTTGCACTAGTGTGCGTTAAAACATGGAACACTAGTGCAAAAATATGAATTTACCACTGTCCGCCATTTTGTTTTGCTTGTAGGCAAACCAGAATGACAGCCGAGGATTCCAATCTTTATAATTCTAAATTCAGTGGCGCAAAATTTGAAACAGTTCTCGTTTAAGCAATAAACCCGACTCTAGTTAAAATAGTCCTTTATTTAAAAATTCTTGTTTAATTTTTTCTTAATTCTAAACACTTTAAACAACTCTTCTAACTAAAGAACGTGTTTAACAAAACGCCAGCAAACTTTTGTGAAACACGCCTAATTTTGACAGCTGAATAAATCAAACAGAACGAAAAATAAAAAAAAAAAAACAAAAAGAACTCAATCTGTAATTTTGCCGAGCTATAGGAAAGTGTTTCGAGATTTAAATTTCGAGTTAAAATAGTGAAAATACTAAATAAAAAAGTGAAATAAAAGTTAACATAGTGAATAATTGCAATATTTTATAAAAAAAAAAACAAAACAACATGAGGTGCTGCGTTAAATCGTGTAAAAACACCTATAATATGGAGTTTTCAAATTTTTCTTCTCACGGGCTGATTGTGTCTCATATTCCACATAAAGTAATGTGAAGGGATGTTTTTTAGGCTAATACATTATCTGAGAATACTTTTCAATTGATATTTCGTAGCATTTTGCTTTAAAAAAGCAAATTTTTTGAAAATAAAAATACACTTCAATCACGAGAATTAGCTGAACCCCATCTGTGAAAATTGAAATTCTCGTCCAGGGTAGCATTAGTTTTTGTTGGTGATGGCAAGGCGCTCAAATCCATTGAGCGCCCGTAGTGCAGAGTAATTTTACTTACTTTATGTGGAATATGAGATACAGCTTACCTGTGAAATGAACAAAAATTACACTGCTTGTTATAGGTGTTTTTAAATATAGGTGCAGTATTTAACGCAGCACCGCGTGTAGTTTTCTATTTTTGTGCATTTTTGTATTGCATGTAATCACTTTAATTACTTTTATATTACTTGTTTCTTTAATTTACTAAGCTTTTTTACTATTTTAACGATTTAAAATTTCAAAACAATCCTAAAACAAAACAGATCAAAATGCCTTTGGGTGCATTTAGCTGTCTAACTGCACGCCTTCCCTGTGTGGATGCATTTGTGTTTGTGTTACTCACACTCAAAGTGATAATTTCCCACAGATAAAGCATACTTTAAAAAGATAGAGAAGCATTTTGCTGGTTTTAAAGTTAGAAGACCTCTTTAACGCTAAAGTATACTTTATGTCGTTTAAAATTTACAAAGAGCCGCCTCTCGTTCTAAAGTTATTATTAAGAGCCGACTCCCATTTTAAAGTAGATTTAGAGCCGCGTTAAAATGTTTAAAATTTTGCGCCAGTATCTTTGATCTTGACGTTGTCCATGTCAGGTGTGTGTGCACTGTGCAGTCTGGAAGATGTGCTGTGATAGTCCAGTTGATTCGCTTTTATTTTTTATGTCCGCTTTATGTTCTGCCCGAACATAACATTATAAAAAATTAAAATACAAAGAATTGGTCACAAATATAAACCTATAATTAATAAAATTATGGCCAGTTGCACAAAACGCTTTAAATATTTACTTCTTCGTTAAAATTTTAAAATGGCATTTAACGGTTGCTCCAACCAATTTTAGTTTTAAAAGGCCGATAAACAAGCCAATTAACTTAAATGCCATTTTCCTCGATTTAAATTTTAAAAGCTAGTTTTAAAGAAAATATGTTAAAATAAAATTATTTCACTTTTGATAGGACATTTGAAAGTTACAATTAAAAAAAAATATTCAACATTAAATAGATCGTTAGAGATTAAAATTAAACAAAAACAAAAATGAACAGGTAAAATCCGTTATTTTTCTTTTTAATTATTTTCTATTTAAGCCTAGTATAAAGTTATTCTTCTCAACGAAAAAAAATGGTGAACAATTTTTTTTTTGCAAGAAAAATGTGAGGTGAAACAAAAAAGGATAGACTGCTTTTAAACGATGCAATCACCCCTTGCGATTTTTAAGAAACTAGGTGGGGGACTTATGTGGTGGTCGGGGTAGACAATGTTGAAGTACGGTACTATAGTACTAATGTATCATAGTATCTTTATTGAACACACTCTTCATTTATATTTTGTGAACACATCTTTTTCTATGTTTCGAATTATCTCAAATAAAAATGGTCAACTGAAAAAAAGGTTTTGGCGTCTTTTCTTTAATAAGCTCTGGAAGGATAAAAGAATAAGTATAAATTATAAAAGGTTATGGGCCCAGAGTCAAATTAAAACATAAAATATCAAGAAAATAAAGGAAGTATCAAAACAAACAAAAATAAGAATTTAAAAAAAAATGTCTTCAACAAATTTCCCCCAGCTGTCGGCAGACAATTTCAATAATTGGAAATTTAGAGTGCGATGCATATTGGACGAGAAACAAATTGGAGTTGCGCTAATTAAAGAGGCATCTGATTTCATCATCCAGGCGGAAATCGATCAACATAACATTAAGGATGCGAGGGCGTGGTCCATAATTGTTCAATGCATCACGGACAAACACTTGGATCTAGTAAAATATGCAACGTCGGCAAAAAATATGATTAACAAGCTGCAGGTGGTTTTCGAAAGGAAGAGTGTGGTTTCGAAGCTACACCTTAAGAGGAAGCTGCTGAGTTTAAAGTGCATAGAAGGCGAAAAGTTGGAAAATCATTTCATGAAGTTTGACACCATAATCAGAGAGCTGGAAAATGCAGATTGTAAAATGGAGGAGTCCGATAAGGTATGTCATCTTTTGCTTACTTTACCCGATAAATATAGTACAGTCATCACTGCAATTGAGACAGTCAGTGATAAAACAATCACTGTGGAGTTTGTAAAGGCAAGGTTGTTGGATGAGGAGCTAAAGTTCAGCTCAAGGAATGTGGGTGGAAGTGGAAGCTCACAAGATGAAGTATCATTTGGTGCATTCCAGATAAAATGCTTTCGGTGTGGTAGGTCTGGACACAAAAGGGCTCAATGTTTTGCAAAAGGGGTAGTTAACAACTATAACAATCGAGGAGATAGAGGCGCAGGTCAAAAGCGGTTTAGGGGTGGAAGACAGTTTGTTAGTAGATCAGATGGAAGAACTCAAGGGTTGAACACAATTGCAGACTCGCAAAGAGATGGTCGGTCAGATGAACTTGGTTTTTTTGCATTATCAACAGAGATAGAATTGCCGGCTCAGGCAAAAGAAATCAGTTTTATTGTTGATTCTGGTGCAACCGAAAACTTAATCAAAAATCAATATGAAAGCGAAATGACAGAGATAGTAAAATTAAAATAAAAATTAAAAAATAAAAATAGGTATTGCAAATGGTCAAAAGCTGGTATCATTTAAGCGAGGGGTATTAAAGACAATTTTGAATGGACGTATCATCAATATTTGTGCATTAATAGTACCTGAACTAAGTCATAACTTATTATCTGTAAAAAAGCTGATGGAGAAGGGTTTTGCAGTGACTTTTGTAAACGAAATTTTAAAAATATCGAAGGCTGGTTTTACATGCTATTGTGAAGGTTTTGGAAGGCTTTTTACGCTTAATATGAAAATAGTAGATGCGTGGAACTGTAGTATGGCAGATGTTGATTTATGGCACAAAAGGTTGGGCCATATAAATAGAAAAAGTCTGGCAATAATGAAGCTTCCATATGGAAATGAAAAATGTAGTGCTTGTATGGAAGGAAAGTCAACTCGGCTCCCATTTAAAACAGTGGCACATCCTAAGTAATTCAAAATAGGAGATCTCATCCACTCGGACATTGCTGGACCTGTTAAAATTCCGTCGAAAGAAGGTTATAGATATTTTCAAACAGTTATTGACGACTTTTCTCATTTTACTGTTGTTTATCTTTTGACAAATAAATCCGAAGCAGGAAACAAATTAATAGACTATATAAAGAAGTTTGAAACGGAAAAAGAAACAAAAGTTAAGAGAATAAGATGTGACAATGGAGGAGAATTTTCTTCAAATTGGTTTAAGGAATTTTGTAACAACCGAGGCATAAGGCTGGAATATACATACCCATACAGTCCGCAGCAAAATGGGACAGCGGAACGAATGAACCGAACAATTTATAATAAAGCCAGAATATAATTGAATGAAGCGACTTTGCCAAAGCATCTATGGAGTGAAGCAGTGTTATGTGCAACCTATTTAATTAACAGATCACCTTCTCAATCAATTAATAATAAAATACCAGCTCGACTTTTTGGCAGAAAATTAAACATGCATGGACTTAGAATATTTGGATCAAAAGCATGGATGGTCAATATTCCAAAACAAGATAAACTGGATATGAGAGCAAAAGAAGTACGTATGGTTGGATATGCAAGAACAGGTTATAGACTATGGGATGCAGAGACTGATACGGTTCTAGAATCACGAGATGTGCGATTTGACGAAAGCAAAATTAAGTTTGAGTGTAACAACAATAACATTGAGAAATCGAAATCAGTAAACTACAATGAAGATAATGAAGAACAGGAAGATTCAACTGATCATAATTATGATGATTACGAAGAAGAGAAAGAACCAACAGATCGAAATATATGTAATGATGATGAACAACAAACGAAAACAACAAAAAGTGGAAGACAAATAAAACAACCCATTAATTTTAAAGATTTTGAACTTTTTCAAGCCTTTTGTTTAACATCATATGAAGATGAACCTCAGACATACCAAGAAGCAATTGACAACGGATGGGAACAATCCATCAATTCTGAATTGGAAGCTCATGCAAAAATGAAAACATGGACAGTGACAACATTACCAGAAGGGAAACAATTGATAGATGCGAAATGGATTTTTCGAACTAAAGGAAATGGCATCAAGAAATCTAGACTTGTAGCTAGAGGGTACCAACTTAATGAAGATCAAGACTTTGGGAAAAACTATGCACCAGTCGCAAGAATGTCAACAGTACGAATAATATTATCACATACAATTCAAAACAACTGGATGATTCGACAATTAGATGTTCCAACAGCATTCCTTCATGGAAAATTGGAGAAAGAAGTATTTCTTAAACCACCGGAAGGAGTAACAATTAAAAGCGGAAGTGTCTTAAAGCTAGAAAGAGGGTTGTACGGTTTAAGAGAAAGCCCAAAGTGCTGGAATAAAAGGTTTGACAAATTTATCAAGAAGAAAGGTTTTGAGAGGTCATAAAATGATTTTTGTCTTTATATCGGAGAAGATAAAAACACATTTCTGATTATATACGTAGACGATATAATTTTAATTGGGAAAAATCTTTCGAAAATCATAGGCGAACTGAAACTGGAATTTGAAGTTAAGGATTTTGGAGAACCAAGGTCGTTCCTAGGAATGGAAATAGAAAAAAGAAATGAAGAATTAAAAATTACCCAGAAAGGTCAAATTGCAAAAATGTTGGACAAATTCGGCATGAAAAAATGCAAAGAAGTAACTACACCATTAACGAAAGGATTTCAAGTGGACCTAAATGAAGAATTGGAAGATATTCCATACAGACAACTTATAGGAGGTTTGATGTTTATATCCACTGTTTCACGACCCGATATAACGTATGCGACATCGTATCTAAGTCAGTACCTGGACAAACCAACTAAAAGTTTGTGGACTCAGGCAAAGCGTGTGCTAAGGTACCTCAAAGAAACTCAGCACATTGGACTAGTGTTTACCAAAAATAATAAAACAAATACTATTGAAACTTATTCGGATGCAGATTGGGGTGGAAACCATTCAGATCGTAAAAGTGTCACAGGATCTATAACACTTTTTAATGGAAATGTTGTGGCGTGGCTATCAAGGAAGCAAACTTGTGTGGCATTATCAACAGCAGAAGCGGAGTATGTGGCTGCGGCAACCAGTGCTTCAGATTTAATGCACATAAAAGGTATATTTATTGACTTCATTAAAACAAAAGATGTTAAATGTTTGCTCTATATAGATAATAAGGGGGCAATTGAATTATCGAAATCTTTTGAAAATAGTAAAAGAGCAAAACATATAGATATTAAATATCATTTTATTAAAGACTAAGTTAACAAAAAAGAAATAGAAATTAAATATATATCCACTGAAAATAATTTATCTGATATGTTTACAAAAACTTTAACTACTGAAAAATTGAAATTTCTCAAAGATTCTTTGAATATTACTTAAAATAAGAAGACTTAATATTATATTTATGTATTCAAAAATTGAAAATGATAAACAAATATATTAGATTAATAATATAGATTTATTTAAAAAAAAAAATGAAATTCTTTTTTTATAAAATTTAACATTGATAAATTTTTCTTTTGTTTGTTTGATAAAATGTAACTTAAACAATTCAATATTGATGTAACTAATCGATTTTAAAGATCAATATACTTTTCAATCGAGGGGGGCTGTTGAAGTACGGTACTATAGTACTAATGTATCATAGTGTCTTTATTGAACACACTCTTCATTTATATTTTGTGAACACATCTTTTTCTATGTTTCGAATTATCTCAAATAAAAATGGTCAACTGAAAAAAAGGTTTTGGCGTCTTTTCTTTAATTGGCTCTGGAAGGATAAAAGAATAAGTATAAATTATAAAAGACAAAATTGCTGAGGTTGGAAAAATTGCAGAGTTATCGCCCTTTCTTCTTTGTGCCTTTTCGTGTTTTTTGAGACATAAGCAGAGTGAAGAGTGTGCAGATATATTTCCTTTTCATTTAACAAAAATTGCAACCATTAAAAATTGCAGTGTTTAATAGCATTCTTGCAACCGAAAGAAGACCAAAAGAGAAACGCCGCTTAAAAATCGCAATCGTCTAAAAGCAGTCACAGGACTCTTCTTCAGCTATAATAGCTGTGTTTGGTAATGTGAAATTTCTTGCAAAATTGCACAAATTTTCACAATTTTTCACAAATTGTCACTAATTCCTGTTTGTTAACTCAAAAAAGTTGCAACGAGAGAGCACAATGAGAGAGGAAATTATTTCCCCTCCATTGGATAACTTGCAATTTGCTGCTGCACAAATTTCTGTGTGCAAGGAGTGTAAAAACTGTCAAATACATAGCTGTCAGTGTCTATTACTTGATGTCGGCTAGGAGTTTTAAAAAATAATAATTCAGATTGTCTTCATTCACTTGATGAAGTTTCAGATAAGTCCATCAAATCCAGTGGTACATTTTCGTTTGATATTTTTCAGTATAAAAATTATTTTACAATTTTAAAAATACAGGGTTCAAAATGATTTGTCAATGTTTTACGTCTTGTACACAAAAGTGACATTTTATACAAAAAGTGGTTCTGTGCGTTTGTTAACTTTTGGACAAGTTCTTCCTCTCTGAGAGTATTTTCTCCTTCTTTCAAAGTTTCAAGGTTTTACACTTTTTTCTTAAAAAAGATAACAAATAGACCTACATGTTTCAAAAAGGTAATCACTCACTTCCATTTTAAACCAGTTGACATCTCTCATATTGCTGTCTTACTTATGGGGTTTTCCATTGGTAAATTCAGATTTCAGTACAAAAATTGATTTTTTCTTCGCGAATGGAACACAATTCAAATTGATTTTTTTTCCCACTGTATTGGTGTTCTTTCTTGTCTGTGAAACTAGACAACATAGCTGTCAAATTTTCATTCAAACTTCTTGTCTTTTGATAAGTGTATGCAGTAAAATTCATATTAAACTGCTTCCATTTTTCAATAGGATTTTATTTATTTAAGCAATTTTAGCAAACTTTTCGCAAAACGAATAAATTTCAAATCAAAAACCACATTTGTCGAGCTGACAGCTTAAATTTGTATTGGTGTTAGTAAAATGAGGGGTAAATCTGCCGAAAAATTTAGATTTGCAAATTTGATTTAAAATCAAAAATAAATCAATTTATTTTGCCCAATGGAACGCAAAAAGAGGGGAAATTGTGTTTTTGACAGATCCAAATCAAAAATAAATTGATTTATTTTACTAATGGAAAACCCCATTACACTTGTGAAACTTTTTCGTTCAGTTCAAAAATTAGCTGATAAAATCCAGGGATGGTTCGCAAACAAATCAGAGAAATACATTGGTGCAACCCAATAAACTTATCAAGCCCATACATTTTATAAGAATTTTAGCAAAAACTGGTTTTAGTGGATTTTGGTGCAACTGGCATTAGATTAATAAAACTTAAAGTAAAATAAAATAAAATTTATAGTTTTAATATTTTAAAACGTAGTATTTTACCAAAGAGCAGGCATACCGGTGTACAACGCAGAGGCAGCAACAGCTGGTGTATGGGCGAGGTGCCCATTCTCCGCTGGTTGTCGCCACCATAGTGCGCACCTGCATTTTCAGTCATTCTTATTCGTACTATCATTGTCGTCCTATAATTCAGCGTTTTTTGACGTTTGTTTAAGGAAGCGATTTCCTGCCTGTTGGTCGGCTGGATTGATAGGGATTAAGCATTTTTAAGCCATTTTGTGGGTTTGGTGAAATATAACAAGCGTTTGCTTGGAATAGCAGAGAGTTCATCCAGGTCGTTGAAGAAATATCTTCCAAGGAACCTGTTTCTCAGATTACATAGCGCAGGGCAGTATACTCATGTATGTCCTCGTCACCACAACCTCTGCATAAGTCGTCCATATTGAGTTTCAACTTCTTCTTGTGGTAACCCAATTGGTTTTGTCCAGTGGTAACGGTCACGAGAAGAGAGATAGATTTGTTGCTCATTTGGGTAATGTTTTCAGTTTTATGTTTATTGGATTTTGGCCATAATTTTCTGGTTGTAACACAGGTACCGAGCGAGTTCCATCTCTTGTTGCTAAATCAAGAATTTTACTTTCGGTTACCTGTTTTAGGTTACAGGGTGGGATCTGAACGGTTGGGTCTGCCTGATTTAGGTCAAGCGTTGATCCTATTTTTGTCAATTCATCAGCACTTTTGTTTCCAGGGACACCATTGTGACCAGGAACCCAACAGAGCCTTAAGTTCTGCTGTGTACCAAGAACCCTTAGCTCTTCGCGATTTGTCTAGCAGCTTTCGTCACTACCAAGACCTCAGCTTGGAAGACACTGCTTTAATTGGGAAGTCTGAATGAGCTGGCTAGTCCAAGGGTTTCTGAATAGAAACCTGCACCAACACCAGTATCCATCTTGGAGTGGTCGCACAGTGCGGGAAGATAGGTCGTTTTGTGATATTAATTATTTTCACTAGGAATTGAGTGTTGTTTTGCAACTTTTTGTGAGTTTATGATGAAAACGAAGTGTTATCTTGAATTAAAGTAAGTTTTGTATAAGAAAATATTATTTTTAAACTCGAAACAGGCACGAAAAAGTTGAGTTTTTTTTTTAAATTAATAAAGCGCAGATGATATTTTGCAGAATTATTCTTGGATATAGCCTAAGAAAAAAATTTTATGGGAGGGGGATCTAGCTCCCCTCGTTAAGGCGGGAGGGGCAATTTTGTGAAAAGTTGACTTAGAGTTAAAAAAAAACATTTAAAATTAACAAAAGGTCGTACAGTGATTTCCTATAGCTTATTATAAAGCTTATACTCTTTAATTTATTTTTTCATTGAAGTTGTTAAAGTGTATAGTTTTTGAAAAATAAAATTTTAAAGTTAAAATTTTGAAGAAAAAAAATCGTGTTTTTTTATTTTGAAGTTAGACCTAGTATAATGTTATTCTTCTCAACGAAAAAAAATGGTGAACAATTTTTTTTTTGCAAGAAAAATGTGTGGTGAAACAAAAAAGGATAGACTGCTTTTAAACGATGCAATCACCCCTTGCGATTTTTAAGAAACTAGGTGGGGGACTTATGTGGTGGTCGGGGTAGACAAAATTGCTGAGGTTGGAAAAATTGCAGAGTTATCGCCTTTTCTTCTTTGTGCCTTTTCGTGTTTTTTGAGACATAAGCAGAGTGAAGAGTGTGCAGATATGTTTCCTTTTCATTTAACAAAAATTGCAACCATTAAAAATTGCAGTGTTTAAAAACATCCTTGCAACCGAAAGAAGACCAAAAGAGAAACGCCGCTTAAAAATCGCAATCGTCTAAAAGCAGTCATAGGACTCTTCTTCAGCTATAATAGCTGTGTTTGGTAATGTGAAATTTCTTGCAAAATTGCACAAATTTTCACAAATTGTCACTAATGCCTGTTTGTTAACTCAAAAAAGTTGCAACGAGAGAGCACAATGAGAGAGGAAATTATTTCCCCTCCATTGGATAACTTGCAATTTTCTGCTGCAATTTCTGTGTGCAAGGAGTGTAAAAACTGTCATCAAATCCAGTGGTACATTTTCGTTTGATATTTTTCAGTATAAAAATTATTTTACAATTTTAAAAATACAGGGTTCAAAATGATTTGTCAATGTTTTACGTCTTGTACACAAAAGTGACATTTTATACAAAAAGTGGTTCTGTGCGTTTGTTAACTTTTGGACAAGTTCTTCCTCTCTGAGAGTATTTTCTCCTTCTTTCAAAGTTTCAAGGTTTTACACTTTTTTCTTAAAAAAGATAACAAATAGACCTACATGTTTCAAAAAGGTAATCACTCACTTCCATTTTAAACCAGTTGACATCTCTCATATTGCTGTCTTACTTATGGGGTTTTCCATTGGTAAATTCAGATTTCAGTACAAAAATTGATTTTTTCTTCGCGAATGGAACACAATTCAAATTGATTTTTTTTCCCACTGTATTGGTGTTCTTTCTTGTCTGTGAAACTAGACAACATAGCTGTCAAATTTTCATTCAAACTTCTTGTCTTTTGATAAGTGTATGCAGTAAAATTCATATTAAACTGCTTCCATTTTTCAATAGGATTTTATTTATTTAAGCAATTTTAGCAAACTTTTCGCAAAACGAATAAATTTCAAATCAAAAACCACATTTGTCGAGCTGACAGCTTAAATTTGTATTGGTGTTAGTAAAATGAGGGGTAAATCTGCCGAAAAATTTAGATTTGCAAATTTGATTTAAAATCAAAAATAAATCAATTTATTTTGCCCAATGGAACGCAAAAAGAGAGGAAATTGTGTTTTTGACAGATCCAAATCAAAAATAAATTGATTTATTTTACTAATGGAAAACCCCATTACACTTGTGAAACTTTTTCGTTCAGTTCAAAAATTAGCTGATAAAATCCAGGGATGGTTCGCAAACAAATCAGAGAAATACATTGGTGCAACCCAATAAACTTATCAAGCCCATACATTTTATAAGAATTTTAGCAAAAACTGGTTTTAGTGGATTTTGGTGCAACTGGCATTAGATTAATAAAACTTAAAGTAAAATAAAATAAAATTTATAGTTTTAATATTTTAAAACGTAGTATTTTACCAAAGAGCAGGCATACCGGTGTACAACGCAGAGGCAGCAACAGCTGGTGTATGGGCGAGGTGCCCATTCTCCGCTGGTTGTCGCCACCATAGTGCGCACCTGCATTTTCAGTCATTCTTATTCGTACTATCATTGTCGTCCTATAATTCAGCGTTTTTTGACGTTTGTTTAAGGAAGCGATTTCCTGCCTGTTGGTCGGCTGGATTGATAGGGATTAAGCATTTTTAAGCCATTTTGTGGGTTTGGTGAAATATAACAAGCGTTTGCTTGGAATAGCAGAGAGTTCATCCAGGTCGTTGAAGAAATATCTTCCAAGGAACCTGTTTCTCAGATTACATAGCGCAGGGCAGTATACTCATGTATGTCCTCGTCACCACAACCTCTGCATAAGTCGTCCATATTGAGTTTCAACTTCTTCTTGTGGTAACCCAATTGGTTTTGTCCAGTGGTAACGGTCACGAGAAGAGAGATAGATTTGTTGCTCATTTGGGTAATGTTTTCAGTTTTATGTTTATTGGATTTTGGCCATAATTTTCTGGTTGTAACACAGGTACCGAGCGAGTTCCATCTCTTGTTGCTAAATCAAGAATTTTACTTTCGGTTACCTGTTTTAGGTTACAGGGTGGGATCTGAACGGTTGGGTCTGCCTGATTTAGGTCAAGCGTTGATCCTATTTTTGTCAATTCATCAGCACTTTTGTTTCCAGGGACACCATTGTGACCAGGAACCCAACAGAGCCTTAAGTTCTGCTGTGTACCAAGAACCCTTAGCTCTTCGCGATTTGTCTAGCAGCTTTCGTCACTACCAAGACCTCAGCTTGGAAGACACTGCTTTAATTGGGAAGTCTGAATGAGCTGGCTAGTCCAAGGGTTTCTGAATAGAAACCTGCACCAACACCAGTATCCATCTTGGAGTGGTCGCACAGTGCGGGAAGATAGGTCGTTTTGTGATATTAATTATTTTCACTAGGAATTGAGTGTTGTTTTGCAACTTTTTGTGAGTTTATGATGAAAACGAAGTGTTATCTTGAATTAAAGTAAGTTTTGTATAAGAAAATATTATTTTTAAACTCGAAACAGGCACGAAAAAGTTGAGTTTTTTTTTTAAATTAATAAAGCGCAGATGATATTTTGCAGAATTATTCTTGGATATAGCCTAAGAAAAAAATTTTATGGGAGGGGGATCTAGCTCCCCTCGTTAAGGCGGGAGGGGCAATTTTGTGAAAAGTTGACTTAGAGTTAAAAAAAAACATTTAAAATTAACAAAAGGTCGTACAGTGATTTCCTATAGCTTATTATAAAGCTTATACTCTTTAATTTATTTTTTCATTGAAGTTGTTAAAGTGTATAGTTTTTGAAAAATAAAATTTTAAAGTTAAAATTTTGAAGAAAAAAAATCGTGTTTTTTTATTTTGAAGTTAGACCTAGTATAATGTTATTCTTCTCAACGAAAAAAAATGGTGAACAATTTTTTTTTTGCAAGAAAAATGTGTGGTGAAACAAAAAAGGATAGACTGCTTTTAAACGATGCAATCACCCCTTGCGATTTTTAAGAAACTAGGTGGGGGACTTATGTGGTGGTCGGGGTAGACAAAATTGCTGAGGTTGGAAAAATTGCAGAGTTATCGCCTTTTCTTCTTTGTGCCTTTTCGTGTTTTTTGAGACATAAGCAGAGTGAAGAGTGTGCAGATATGTTTCCTTTTCATTTAACAAAAATTGCAACCATTAAAAATTGCAGTGTTTAAAAACATCCTTGCAACCGAAAGAAGACCAAAAGAGAAACGCCGCTTAAAAATCGCAATCGTCTAAAAGCAGTCATAGGACTCTTCTTCAGCTATAATAGCTGTGTTTGGTAATGTGAAATTTCTTGCAAAATTGCACAAATTTTCACAAATTGTCACTAATGCCTGTTTGTTAACTCAAAAAAGTTGCAACGAGAGAGCACAATGAGAGAGGAAATTATTTCCCCTCCATTGGATAACTTGCAATTTTCTGCTGCAATTTCTGTGTGCAAGGAGTGTAAAAACTGTCAAATACATAGCTGTCAGTGTCTATTACTTGATGTCGGCTAGGAGTTTACAAAATATTAATTCAGATTGTCTTCATTCACTTGATAAAGTTTCAGATAAGTCCATCAAAACCAGTGGTACATTTTCGTTTGATATTTTTCAGTATAAAAATTATTTTACAATTTTAAAAATACAGGGTTCAAAATGATTTGTCAATGTTTTACGTCTTGTACACAAAAGTGACATTTTATACAAAAAGCGGTTCTGTGCGTTTGTTAACTTTTGGACAAGTTCTTCCTCTCTGAGAGTATTTTCTCCTTCTTTCAAAGTTTCAAGGTTTTACACTTTTTTCTTAAAAAAGATAACAAATAGACCTACATGTCTCAAAAAGGTAATCACTCACTTCCATTTTAAACCAGTTGACATCTCTCATATTGCTGTCTTACTTATGGGGTTTTCCATTGGTAAATTCAGATTTCAGTAAAAAATTGATTTTTTCTTCGCGAATGGAACACAATTCAAATTGATTTTTTTTCCCACTGTATTGGTGTACTTTCTTGTCTGTGAAACTAGACAACATAGCTGTCAAATTTTCATTCAAAGTTCTTGTCTTTTGAAAAGTGTATGCAGTAAAATTCATATTAAACTTCTTCCATTTTTTAATAGGATTTTATTTATTTAAGCAATTTCAGCAAACTTTTCGCAAAACGAATAAATTTCAAATCAAAAACCACATTTGTCGAGCTGACAGCTTAAATTTGTATTGGTGTTAGTAAAATGAGGGGTAAATCTGCCGAAAAATTTAGATTTGCAAATTTGATTTAAAATCAAAAATAAATCAATTTATTTTGCCCAATGGAACGCAAAAAGAGGACTGATCCAAATCAAAAATAAATTGATTTATTTTACCAATGGAAAACCCCATTACACTTGTGAAACTTTTTCGTTCAGTTCAAAAATTAGCTGATGAAATCCAGGGATGGTTCGCAAACAAATCAGAGAAATACATTGGTGCAACCCAATAAATTTATCAAGCCCATAAATTTTATAAGAATTTTAGCAAAAACTGGTTTTAGTGGATTTTGGTGCAACTGGCATTAGATTAATAAAACTTAAAGTAAAATAAAATAAAATTTATAGTTTTAACATTTTAAAACGTAGTATTTTACCAAAGAGCAGGCATACCGGTGTACAACGCAGAGGCAGCAACAGCTGGTGTATGGGCGAGGTGCCCATTCTCCGCTGGTTGTCGCCACCATAGTGCGCACCTGCATTTTCAGTCATTCTTATTCGTACTATCATTGTCGTCCTATATAATTCAGCGTTTTTTGACGTTTGTTTAAGGGAGCGATTTCCTGCCTGTTGGTCGGCTGGATTGATAGGGATTAAGCATTTTTAAGCCATTTTGTGGGTTTGGTGAAATATAACAAGCGTTTGCTTGGAATAGCAGAGAGTTCATCCAGGTCGTTGAAGAAATATCTTCCAAGGAACCTGTTTCTCAGATGACATAGCGCAGGGCAGTATACTCATGTATGTCCTCGTCACCACAACCTCTGCATAAGTCGTCCATATTGAGTTTCAACTTCTTCTTGTGGTAACCCAATTGGTTGTGTCCAGTGGTAACGGTCACGAGAAGAGAGAGAGATTTTTTGCTCATTTGGGTAATGTTTTCAGTTTTATGTTTATTGGATTTTGGCCATAATTTTCTGGTTGTAACACAGGTACCGAGCGAGTTCCATCTCTTGTTGCTAAATCAAGAATTTTACTTTCGGTTACCTGTTTTAGGTTACAGGGTGGGATCTGAACGGTTGGGTCTGCCTGATTTAGGTCAAGCGTTGATTCTATTTTTGTCAATTCATCAGCACTTTTGTTTCCAGGGACACCATTGTGACCAGGAACCCAACAGAGCCTTAAGTTCTGCTGTGTACCAAGAACCCTTAGCTCTTCGCGATTTGTCTAGCAGCTTTCGTCACTACCAAGACCTCAGCTTGGAAGACACTGCTGTAATTGGGAAGTCTGAGTGAGCTG
Source organism: Epistrophe grossulariae (assembly GCA_929447395.1). NCBI lineage: Eukaryota > Metazoa > Arthropoda > Insecta > Diptera > Syrphidae > Epistrophe > Epistrophe grossulariae. Next base: position 66,754,206 of record OV839566.1, on the reverse strand, counting down.
GCTAGTCCAAGGGTTTCTGAATAGAAACCTGCACCAACACCAGTATCCATCTTGGAGTGGTCGCACAGTGCGGGAAGATAGGTCGTTTTGTGATATTAATTATTTTCACTAGGAATTGAGTGTTGTTTTGCAACTTTTTGTGAGTTTATGATGAAAGCGAAGTGTTATCTTGAATTAAAGTAAGTTTTGTATAAAAAAATATTATTTTTAAACTCGAAACAGGCACGAAAAAGTTGAGTTTTTTTTTTAAATTAATAAAGCGCAGATGATATTTTGCAGAATTATTCTTGGATATAGCCTAAGAAAAAAATTTTATGGGAGCGGGATCTAGCTCCCCTCGTTAAGGCGGGAGGGGCAATTTTGTGAAAAGTTGACTTAGAGTTAAAAAAAAAACATTTAAAATTAACAAAAGGTCGTACAGTGATTTCCTATAGCTTATTAGAAAGCTTATACTCTATTCTTTAATTTGTTTTTTCATTGAAGTTGTTAAAGTGTATAGTTTTTGAAAAATAAAATTTTAAAGTTAAAATTTTGAAGAAAAAAAAACGTGGTTTTTTATTTTGAAGTTAAACCTAGTATAATGTTATTCTTCTCAACGAAAAAAAATGGTGAACAATTTTTTTTTTGCAAGAAAAATGTGTGGTGAAACAAAAAAGGATAGACTGCTTTTAAACGATGCAATCACCCCTTGCGATTTTTAAGAAACTAGGTGGGGGACTTATGTGGTGGTCGGGGTAGACAAAATTGCTGAGGTTGGAAAAATTGCAGAGTTATCGCCTTTTCTTCTTTGTGCCTTTTCGTGTTTTTTGAGACATAAGCAGAGTGAAGAGTGTGCAGATATGTTTCCTTTTCATTTAACAAAAATTGCAACCATTAAAAATTGCAGTGTTTAAAAGCATCCTTGCAACCGAAAGAAGTCCAAAAGAGAAACGCCGCTTGAAAATCGCAATCGTCTAAAAGCAGTCATAGGACTCTTCTTCAGCTATAATAGCTGTGTTTGGTAATGTGAAATTCCTTGCAAAATTGCACAAATTTTCACAAATTGTCACTAATGCCTGTTTGTTAACTCAAAAAAGTTGCAACGAGAGAGCACAATGAGAGAGGAAATTATTTCCCCTCCATTGGATAACTTGCAATTTTCTGCTGCAATTTCTGTGTGCAAGGAGTGTAAAAACTGTCAAATACATAGCTGTCAGTGTCTATTACTTGATGTCGGCTAGGAGTTTACAAAATATTAATTCAGATTGTCTTCATTCACTTGATGAAGTTTCAGATAAGTCCATCAAAACCAGTGGTACATTTTCGTTTGATATTTTTCAGTATAAAAATTATTTTACAATTTTAAAAATACAGGGTTCAAAATGATTTTCCAATGTTTTACGTCTTGTACACAAAAGTGACATTTTATACAAAAAGTGGTTCTGTGCGTTTGTTAACTTTTGGACAAGTTTTTCCTCTCTGAGAGTATTTTCTCCTTCTTTCAAAGTTTCAAGGTTTTACACTTTTTTCTTAAAAAAGATAACAAATAGACCTACATGTTTCAAAAAGGTAATCACTCACTTCCATTTTAAACCAGTTGACATCTCTCATATTGCTGTCTTACTTATGGGGTTTTCCATTGGTAAATTCAGATTTCAGTAAAAAATTGATTTTTTCTTCGCGAATGGAACACAATTCAAATTGATTTTTTTTCCCACTGTATTGGTGTACTTTCTTGTCTGTGAAACTAGACAACATAGCTGTCAAATTTTCATTCAAAGTTCTTGTCTTTTGAAAAGTGTATGCAGTAAAATTCATATTAAACTGCTTCCATTTTTCAATAGGATTTTATTTATTTAAGCAATTTCAGCAAACTTAAATTTGTATTGGTGTTAGTAAAATGAGGGATAAATCTGCCGAAAAATTTAGATTTGCAAATTTGATTTAAAATCAAAAATAAATCAATTTATTTTGCCCAATGGAACGCAAAAAGAGGACTGATCCAAATCAAAAATAAATTGATTTATTTTACTAATGGAAAACCCCATTACACTTGTGAAACTTTTTCGTTCAGTTCAAAAATTAGCTGATGAAATCCAGGGATGGTTCGCAAACAAATCAGAGAAATACATTGGTGCAACCCAATAAATTTATCAAGCCCATAAATTTTATAAGAATTTTAGCAAAAACTGGTTTTAGTGGATTTTGGTGCAACTGGCATTAGATTAATAAAACTTAAAGTAAAATAAAATAAAATTTATAGTTTTAATATTTTAAAACGTAGTATTTTACCAAAGAGCAGGCATACCGGTGTACAACGCAGAGGCAGCAACAGCTGGTGTATGGGCGAGGTGCCCATTCTCCGCTTGTTGTCGCCACCATAGTGCGCACCTGCATTTTCAGTCATTCTTATTCGTACTATCATTGTCGTCCTATATAATTCAGCGTTTTTTGACGTTTGTTTAAGAGAGCGATTTCCTGCCTGTTGGTCGGCTGGACTGATAGGGATTAAGCATTTTTAAGCCATTTTGTGGGTTTGGTGAAATATAACAAGCGTTTGCTTGGAATAGCAGAGAGTTCATCCAGGTCGTTGAAGAAATATCTTCCAAGGAACCTGTTTCTCAGATGACATAGCGCAGGGCAGTATACTCATGTATGTCGTCGTCACCACAACCTCTGCATAAGTCGTCCATATTGAGTTTCAACTTCTTCTTGTGGTAACCCAATTGGTTGTGTCCAGTGGTAACGGTCACGAGAAGAGAGAGAGATTTTTTGCTCATTTGGGTAATGTTTTCAGTTTTATGTTTATTGGATTTTGGCCATAATTTTCTGGTTGTAACACAGGTACCGAGCGAGTTCCATCTCTTGTTGCTAAATCAAGAATTTTACTTTCGGTTACCTGTTTTAGGTTACAGGGTGGGATCTGAACGGTTGGGTCTGCCTGATTTAGGTCAAGCGTTGATCCTATTTTTGTTAATTCATCAGCACTTTTGTTTCCAGGGACACCATTGTGACCAGGAACCCAACAGAGCCTTAAGTTCTGCTGTGTACCAAGAACCCTTAGCTCTTCGCGATTTGTCTAGCAGCTTTCGTCACTACCAAGACCTCAGCTTGGAAGACACTGCTGTAATTGGGAAGTCTGAATGAGCTGGCTAGTCCAAGGGTTTCTGAATAGAAACCTGCACCAACACCAGTATCCATCTTGGAGTGGTCGCACAGTGCGGGAAGATAGGTCATTTTGTGATATTAATTATTTTCACTAGGAATTGAGTGTTGTTTTGCAACTTTTTGTGAGTTTATGATGAAAGCGAAGTGTTATCTTGAATTAAAGTAAGTTTTGTATAAAAAAATATTATTTTTAAACTCGAAACAGGCACGAAAAAGTTGAGTTTTTTTTTAAATTAATAAAGCGCAGATGATATTTTGCAGAATTATTCTTGGATATAGCCTAAGAAAAAAATTTTATGGGAGGGGGATCTAGCTCCCCTCGTTAAGGCGGGAGGGGCAATTTTGTGAAAAGTTGACTTAGAGTTAAAAAAAAACATTTAAAATTAACAAAAGGTCGTACAGTGATTTCCTATAGCTTATTAGAAAGCTTATACTCTATTCTTTAATTTGTTTTTTCATTGAAGTTGTTAAAGTGTATAGTTTTTGAAAAATAAAATTTTAAAGTTAAAATTTTGAAGAAAAAAAAACGTGGTTTTTTATTTTGAAGTTAAACCTAGTATAATGTTATTTTTCTCAACGAAAAAAAATGGTGAACAATTTTTTTTTGCAAGAAAAATGTGTGGTGAAACAAAAAAGGATAGACTGCTTTTAAACGATGCAATCACCCCTTGCGATTTTTAAGAAACTAGGTGGGGGACTTATGTGGTGGTCGGGGTAGACAAAATTGCTGAGGTTGGAAAAATTGCAGAGTTATCGCCTTTTCTTCTTTGTGCCTTTTCGTGTTTTTTGAGACATAAGCAGAGTGAAGAGTGTGCAGATATGTTTCCTTTTCATTTAACAAAAATTGCAACCATTAAAAATTGCAGTGTTTAAAAGCATCCTTGCAACCGAAAGAAGACCAAAAGAGAAACGCCGCTTAAAAATCGCAATCGTCTAAAAGCAGTCATAGGACTCTTCTTCAGCTATAATAGCTGTGTTTGGTAATGTGAAATTTCTTGCAAAATTGCACAAATTTTCACAAATTGTCACTAATGCCTGTTTGTTAACTCAAAAAAGTTGCAACGAGAGAGCACAATGAGAGAGGAAATTATTTCCCCTCCATTGGATAACTTGCAATTTTCTGCTGCAATTTCTGTGTGCAAGGAGTGTAAAAACTGTCAAATACATAGCTGTCAGTGTCTATTACTTGATGTCGGCTAGGAGTTTACAAAATATTAATTCAGATTGTCTTCATTCACTTGATGAAGTTTCAGATAAGTCCATCAAAACCAGTGGTACATTTTCGTTTGATATTTTTCAGTATAAAAATTATTTTACAATTTTAAAAATACAGGGTTCAAAATGATTTGTCAATGTTTTACGTCTTGTACACAAAAGTGACATTTTATACAAAAAGTGGTTCTGTGCGTTTGTTAACTTTTGGACAAGTTCTTTCTCTCTGAGAGTATTTTCTCCTTCTTTCAAAGTTTCAAGGTTTTACACTTTTTTCTTAAAAAAGATAACAAATAGACCTACATGTTTCAAAAAGGTAATCACTCACTTCCATTTTTAACCAGTTGACATCTCTCATATTGCTGTCTTACTTATGGGGTTTTCCATTGGTAAATTCAGATTTCAGTAAAAAATTGATTTTTTTCTTCGCGAATGGAACACAATTCAAATTGATTTTTTTTCCCACTGTATTGGTGTACTTTCTTGTCTGTGAAACTAGACAACATAGCTGTCAAATTTTCATTCAAAGTTCTTGTCTTTTGAAAAGTGTATGCAGTAAAATTCATATTAAACTTCTTCCATTTTTCAATAGGATTTTATTTATTTAAGCAATTTCAGCAAACTTTTCGCAAAACGAATAAATTTCAAATCAAAAACCACATTTGTCGAGCTGACAGCTTAAATTTGTATTGGTGTTAGTAAAATGAGGGGTAAATCTGCCGAAAAATTTAGATTTGCAAATTTGATTTAAAATCAAAAATAAATCAATTTATTTTGCCCAATGGAACGCAAAAAGAGGACTGATCCAAATCAAAAATAAATTGATTTATTTTACCAATGGAAAACCCCATTACACTAGTGAAACTTTTTCGTTCAGTTCAAAAATTAGCTGATGAAATCCAGGGATGGTTCGCAAACAAATCAGAGAAATACATTGGTGCAACCCAATAAATTTATCAAGCCCATAAATTTTATAAGAATTTTAGCAAAAACTGGTTTTAGTGGATTTTGGTGCAACTGGCATTAGATTAATAAAACTTAAAGTAAAATAAAATAAAATTTATGGTTTTACCAAAGAGCAGGCATACCGGTGTACAACGCAGAGGCAGCAACAGCTGGTGTATGGGCGAGGTGCCCATTCTCCGCTGGTTGTCGCCACCATAGTGCGCACCTGCATTTTCAGTCATTCTTATTCGTACTATCATTGTCGTCCTATATAATTCAGCGTTTTTTGACCTTTGTTTAAGGGAGCGATTTCCTGCCTGTTGGTCGGCGGACTGATAGGGATTAAACATTTTTAAGCCATTTTGTGGGTTTGGTGAAATATAACAAGCGTTTGCTTGGAATAGCAGAGAGTTCATCCAGGTCGTTGAAGAAATATCTTCCAAGGAACCTGTTTCTCAGATGACATAGCGCAGGGCAGTATACTCATGTATGTCCTCGTCACCACAACCTCTGCATAAGTCGTCCATATTGAGTTTCAACTTCTTCTTGTGGTAACCCAATTGGTTTTGTCCAGTGGTAACGGTCACGAGAAGAGAGAGAGATTTGTTGCTCATTTGGGTAATGTTTTCAGTTTTATGTTTATTGGATTTTGGCCATAATTTTCTGGTTGTAACACAGGTACCGAGCGAGTTCCATCTCTTGTTGCTAAATTAAGAATTTTACTTTCGGTTACCTGTTTTAGGTTACTGGGTGGGATCTGAACGGTTGGGTCTGCCTGATTTAGGTCAAGCGTTGATCCTATTTTTGTTAATTCATCAGCACTTTTGTTTCCAGGGACACCATTGTGACCAGGAACCCAACAGAGCCTTAAGTTCTGCTGTGAACCAAGAACCCTTAGCTCTTCGCGATTTGTCTAGCAGCTTTCGTCACTACCAAGACCTCAGCTTGGAAGACACTGCTGTAATTGGGAAGTCTGAATGAGCTGGCTAGTCCAAGGGTTTCTGAATAGAAACCTGCACCAACACCAGTATCCATCTTGGAGTGGTCGCACAGTGCGGGAAGATAGGTCGTTTTGTGATATTAATTATTTTCACTAGGAATTGAGTGTTGTTTTGCAACTTTTTGTGAGCTTATGATGAAAGCGAAGTGTTATCTTGAATTAAAGTAAGTTTTGTATAAAAAAATATTATTTTTAAACTCGAAACAGGAACGAAAAAGTTGAGTTTTTTTTTAAATTAATAAAGCGCAGATGATATTTTGCAGAATTATTCTTGGATATAGCCTAAGAAAAAAATTTTATGGGAGGGGGATCTAGCTCCCCTCGTTAAGGCGGGAGGGGCAATTTTGTGAAAAGTTGACTTAGAGTTAAAAAAAAAACATTTAAAATTAACAAAAGGTCGTACAGTGATTTCCTATAGCTTATTAGAAAGCTTATACTCTATTCTTTAATTTGTTTTTTCATTGAAGTTGTTAAAGTGTATAGTTTTTGAAAAATAAAATTTTAAAGTTAAAATTTTGAAGAAAAAAAAACGTGGTTTTTTATTTTGAAGTTAAACCTAGTATAATGTTATTCTTCTCAACGAAAAAAAATGGTGAACAATTTTTTTTTTGCAAGAAAAATGTGTGGTGAAACAAAAAAGGATAGACTGCTTTTAAACGATGCAATCACCCCTTGCGATTTTTAAGAAACTAGGTGGGGGACTTATGTGGTGGTCGGGGTAGACAAAATTGCTGAGGTTGGAAAAATTGCAGAGTTATCGCCCTTTCTTCTTTGTGCCTTTTCGTGTTTTTTGAGACATAAGCAGAGTGAAGAGTGTGCAGATATGTTTCCTTTTCATTTAACAAAAATTGCAACCATTGAAAATTGCAGTGTTTAAAAACATCCTTGCAACCGAAAGAAGACCAAAAGAGAAACGCCGCTTAAAAATCGCAATCGTCTAAAAGCAGTCATAGGACTCTTCTTCAGCTATAATAGCTGTGTTTGGTAATGTGAAATTTCTTGCAAAATTGCACAAATTTTCACAAATTGTCACTAATGCCTGTTTGTTAACTCAAAAAAGTTGCAACGAGAGAGCACAATGAGAGAGGAAATTATTTCCCCTCCATTGGATAACTTGCAATTTTCTGCTGCAATTTCTGTGTGCAAGGAGTGTAAAAACTGTCAAATACATAGCTGTCAGTGTCTATTACTTGATGTCGGCTAGGAGTTTACAAAATATTAATTCAGATTGTCTTCATTCACTTGATGAAGTTTCAGATAAGTCCATCAAAACCAGTGGTACATTTTCGTTTGATATTTTTCAGTATAAAAATTATTTTACAATTTTAAAAATACAGGGTTCAAAATGATTTGTCAATGTTTTACGTCTTGTACACAAAAGTGACATTTTATACAAAAAGTGGTTCTGTGCGTTTGTTAACTTTTGGACAAGTTCTTCCTCTCTGAGAGTATTTTCTCCTTCTTTCAAAGTTTCAAGGTTTTACACTTTTTTCTTAAAAAAGATAACAAATAGACCTACATGTTTCAAAAAGGTAATCACTCACTTCCATTTTAAACCAGTTGACATCTCTCATATTGCTGTCTTACTTATGGGGTTTTCCATTGGTAAATTCATATTTCAGTAAAAAATTGATTTTTTTCTTCGCGAATGGAACACAATTCAAATTGATTTTTTTTCCCACTGTATTGGTGTACTTTCTTGTCTGTGAAACTAGACAACATAGCTGTCAAATTTTCATTCAAAGTTCTTGTCTTTTGAAAAGTGTATGCAGTAAAATTCATATTAAACTGCTTCCATTTTTCAATAGGATTTTATTTATTTAAGCAATTTCAGCAAACTTTTCGCAAAACGAATAAATTTCAAATCAAAAACCACATTTGTCGAGCTGACAGCTTAAATTTGTATTGGTGTTAGTAAAATGAGGGGTAAATCTGCCGAAAAATTTAGATTTGCAAATTTGATTTAAAATCAAAAATAAATCAATTTATTTTGCCCAATGGAACGCAAAAAGAGGGGAAATTGTGTTTTTGACAGATCCAAATCAAAAATAAATTGATTTATTTTACCAATGGAAAACCCCATTACACTTGTGAAACTTTTTCGTTCAGTTCAAAAATTAGCTGATGAAATCCAGGGATGGTTCGCAAACAAATCAGAGAAATACATTGGTGCAACCCAATAAATTTATCAAGCCCATAAATTTTATAAGAATTTTAGCAAAAACTGGTTTTAGTGGATTTTGGTGCAACTGGCATTAGATTAATAAAACTTAAAGTAAAATAAAATAAAATTTATAGTTTTAACATTTTAAAACGTAGTATTTTACCAAAGATCAGGCATACCGGTGTACAACGCAGAGGCAGCAACAGCTGGTGTATGGGCGAGGTGCCCATTCTCCGCTGGTTGTCGCCACCATAGTGCGCACAGGCATTTTCAGTCATTCTTATTCGTACTATCATTGTCGTCCTATATAATTCAGCGTTTTTTGACGTTTGTTTAAGGGAGCGATTTCCTGCCTGTTGGTCGGCTGGATTGATAGGGATTAAGCATTTTTAAGCCATTTTGTGGGTTTGGTGAAATATAACAAGCGTTTGCTTGGAATAGCAGAGAGTTCATCCAGGTCGTTGAAGAAATATCTTCCAAGGAACCTGTTTCTCAGATGACATAGCGCAGGGCAGTATACTCATGTATGTCCTCGTCACCACAACCTCTGCATAAGTCGTCCATATTGAGTTTCAACTTCTTCTTGTGGTAACCCAATTGGTTGTGTCCAGTGGTAACGGTCACGAGAAGAGAGAGAGATTTTTTGCTCATTTGGGTAATGTTTTCAGTTTTATGTTTATTGTATTTTGGCCATAATTTTCTGGTTGTAACACAGGTACCGAGCGAGTTCCATCTCTTGTTGCTAAATCAAGAATTTTACTTTCGGTTACCTGTTTTAGGTTACAGGGTGGGATCTGAACGGTTGGGTCTGCCTGATTTAGGTCAAGCGTTGATTCTATTTTTGTCAATTCATCAGCACTTTTGTTTCCAGGGACACCATTGTGACCAGGAACCCAACAGAGCCTTAAGTTCTGCTGTGTACCAAGAACCCTTAGCTCTTCGCGATTTGTCTAGCAGCTTTCGTCACTACCAAGACCTCAGCTTGGAAGACACTGCTGTAATTGGGAAGTCTGAGTGAGCTGGCTAGTCCAAGGGTTTCTGAATAGAAACCTGCACCAACACCAGTATCCATCTTGGAGTGGTCGCACAGTGCGGGAAGATAGGTCGTTTTGTGATATTAATTATTTTCACTATGAATTGAGTGTTGTTTTGCAACTTTTTGTGAGTTTATGATGAAAGCGAAGTGTTATCTTGAATTAAAGTAAGTTTTGTATAAAAAAATATTATTTTTAAACTCGAAACAGGCACGAAAAAGTTGAGTTTTTTTTTTAAATTAATAAAGCGCAGATGATATTTTGCAGAATTATTCTTGGATATAGCCTAAGAAAAAAATTTTATGGGAGCGGGATCTAGCTCCCCTCGTTAAGGCGGGAGGGGCAATTTTGTGAAAAGTTGACTTAGAGTTAAAAAAAAAACATTTAAAATTAACAAAAGGTCGTACAGTGATTTCCTATAGCTTATTAGTAAGCTTATACTCTATTCTTTAATTTGTTTTTTCATTGAAGTTGTTAAAGTGTATAGTTTTTGAAAAATAAAATTTTAAAGTTAAAATTTTGAAGAAAAAAAAACGTGGTTTTTTATTTTGAAGTTAAACCTAGTATAATGTTATTCTTCTCAACGAAAAAAAATGGTGAACAATTTTTTTTTTTGCAAGAAAAATGTGTGGTGAAACAAAAAAGGATAGACTGCTCTTAAACGATGCAATCACCCCTTGCGATTTTTAAGAAACTAGGTGGGGGACTTATGTGGTGTTCGGGGTAGACAAAATTGCTGAGGTTGGAAAAATTGCAGAGTTATCGCCTTTTCTTCTTTGTGCCTTTTCGTGTTTTTTGAGACATAAGCAGAGTGAAGAGTGTGCAGATATGTTTCCTTTTCATTTAACAAAAATTGCAACCATTAAAAATTGCAGTGTTTAAAAGCATCCTTGCAACCGAAAGAAGACCAAAAGAGAAACGCCGCTTAAAAATCGCAATCGTCTAAAAGCAGTCATAGGACTCTTCTTCAGCTATAATAGCTGTGTTTGGTAATGTGAAATTAAAGGTAAAGGTAAATTGAAAAATTGCACACATTTTCACAAATTGTCACTAATGCCTGTTTGTTAACTCAAAAAAGTTGCAACGAGAGAGCACAATGAGAGAGGAAATTATTTCCCCTCCATTGGATAACTTGCAATTTTCTGCTGCAATTTCTGTGTGCAAGGAGTGTAAAAACTGTCAAATACATAGCTGTCAGTGTCTATTACTTGATGTCGGCTAGGAGTTTACAAAATATTAATTCAGATTGTCTTCATTCACTTGATGAAGTTTCAGATAAGTCCATCAAAACCAGTGGTACATTTTCGTTTGATATTTTTCAGTATAAAAATTATTTTACAATTTTAAAAATACAGGGTTCAAAATGATTTGTCAATGTTTTACGTCTTGTACATAAAAGTGACATTTTATACAAAAAGTGGTTCTGTGCGTTTGTTAACTTTTGGACAAGTTCTTCCTCTCTGAGAGTATTTTCTCCTTCTTTCAAAGTTTCAAGGTTTTACACTTTTTTCTTAAAAAAGATAACAAATAGACCTACATGTTTCAAAAAGGTAATCACTCACTTCCATTTTAAACCAGTTGACATCTCTCATATTGCTGTCTTACTTATGGGGTTTTCCATTGGTAAATTCAGATTTCAGTAAAAAATTGATTTTTTTCTTCGCGAATGGAACACAATTCAAATTGATTTTTTTTCCCACTGTATTGGTGTACTTTCTTGTCTGTGAAACTAGACAACATAGCTGTCAAATTTTCATTCAAAGTTCTTGTCTTTTGAAAAGTGTATGCAGTAAAATTCATATTAAACTGCTTCCATTTTTCAATAGGATTTTATTTATTTAAGCAATTTCAGCAAACTTTTCGCAAAACGAATAAATTTCAAATCAAAAACCACATTTGTCGAGCTGACAGCTTAAATTTGTATTGGTGTTAGTAAAATGAGGGGTAAATCTGCCGAAAAATTTAGATTTGCAAATTTGATTTAAAATCAAAAATAAATCAATTTATTTTGCCCAATGGAACGCAAAAAGAGGGGAAATTGTGTTTTTGACAGATCCAAATCAAAAATAAATTGATTTATTTTACCAATGGAAAACCCCATTACACTTGTGAAACTTTTTCGTTCAGTTCAAAAATTAGCTGATGAAATCCAGGGATGGTTCGCAAACAAATCAGAGAAATACATTGGTGCAACCCAATAAATTTATCAAGCCCATAAATTTTATAAGAATTTTAGCCAAAAATGGTTTTAGTGGATTTTGGTGCAACTGGCATTAGATTAATAAAACTTAAAGTAAAATAAAATAAAATTTATAGTTTTAACATTTTAAAACGTAGTATTTTACCAAAGATCAGGCATACCGGTGTACAACGCAGAGGCAGCAACAGCTGGTGTATGGGCGAGGTGCCCATTCTCCGCTGGTTGTCGCCACCATAGTGCGCACAGGCATTTTCAGTCATTCTTATTCGTACTATCATTGTCGTCCTATATAATTCAGCGTTTTTTGACGTTTGTTTAAGGGAGCGATTTCCTGCCTGTTGGTCGGCTGGATTGATAGGGATTAAGCATTTTTAAGCCATTTTGTGGGTTTGGTGAAATATAACAAGCGTTTGCTTGGAATAGCAGAGAGTTCATCCAGGTCGTTGAAGAAATATCTTCCAAGGAACCTGTTTCTCAGATGACATAGCGCAGGGCAGTATACTCATGTATGTCCTCGTCACCACAACCTCTGCATAAGTCGTCCATATTGAGTTTCAACTTCTTCTTGTGGTAACCCAATTGGTTGTGTCCAGTGGTAACGGTCACGAGAAGAGAGAGAGATTTTTTTGCTCATTTGGGTAATGTTTTCAGTTTTATGTTTATTGTATTTTGGCCATAATTTTCTGGTTGTAACACAGGTACCGAGCGAGTTCCATCTCTTGTTGCTAAATCAAGAATTTTACTTTCGGTTACCTGTTTTAGGTTACAGGGTGGGATCTGAACGGTTGGGTCTGCCTGATTTAGGTCAAGCGTTGATTCTATTTTTGTCAATTCATCAGCACTTTTGTTTCCAGGGACACCATTGTGACCAGGAACCCAACAGAGCCTTAAGTTCTGCTGTGTACCAAGAACCCTTAGCTCTTCGCGATTTGTCTAGCAGCTTTCGTCACTACCAAGACCTCAGCTTGGAAGACACTGCTGTAATTGGGAAGTCTGAGTGAGCTGGCTAGTCCAAGGGTTTCTGAATAGAAACCTGCACCAACACCAGTATCCATCTTGGAGTGGTCGCACAGTGCGGGAAGATAGGTCGTTTTGTGATATTAATTATTTTCACTATGAATTGAGTGTTGTTTTGCAACTTTTTGTGAGTTTATGATGAAAGCGAAGTGTTATCTTGAATTAAAGTAAGTTTTGTATAAAAAAATATTATTTTTAAACTCGAAACAGGCACGAAAAAGTTGAGTTTTTTTTTTAAATTAATAAAGCGCAGATGATATTTTGCAGAATTATTCTTGGATATAGCCTAAGAAAAAAATTTTATGGGAGCGGGATCTAGCTCCCCTCGTTAAGGCGGGAGGGGCAATTTTGTGAAAAGTTGACTTAGAGTTAAAAAAAAAACATTTAAAATTAACAAAAGGTCGTACAGTGATTTCCTATAGCTTATTAGTAAGCTTATACTCTATTCTTTAATTTGTTTTTTCATTGAAGTTGTTAAAGTGTATAGTTTTTGAAAAATAAAATTTTAAAGTTAAAATTTTGAAGAAAAAAAAACGTGGTTTTTTATTTTGAAGTTAAACCTAGTATAATGTTATTCTTCTCAACGAAAAAAAATGGTGAACAATTTTTTTTTTGCAAGAAAAATGTGTGGTGAAACAAAAAAGGATAGACTGCTTTTAAACGATGCAATCACCCCTTGCGATTTTTAAGAAACTAGGTGGGGGACTTATGTGGTGGTCGGGGTAGACAAAATTGCTGAGGTTGGAAAAATTGCAGAGTTATCGCCTTTTCTTCTTTGTGCCTTTTCGTGTTTTTTGAGACATAAGCAGAGTGAAGAGTGTGCAGATATGTTTCCTTTTCATTTAACAAAAATTGCAACCATTAAAAATTGCAGTGTTTAAAAGCATCCTTGCAACCGAAAGAAGACCAAAAGAGAAACGCCGCTTAAAAATCGCAATCGTCTAAAAGCAGTCATAGGACTCTTCTTCAGCTATAATAGCTGTGTTTGGTAATGTGAAATTAAAGGTAAAGGTAAATTGAAAAATTGCACACATTTTCACAAATTGTCACTAATGCCTGTTTGTTAACTCAAAAAAGTTGTAACGAGAGAGCACAATGAGAGAGGAAATTATTTCCCCTCCATTGGATAACTTGCAATTTTCTGCTGCAATTTCTGTGTGCAAGGAGTGTAAAAACTGTCAAATACATAGCTGTCAGTGTCTATTACTTGATGTCGGCTAGGAGTTTACAAAATATTAATTCAGATTGTCTTCATTCACTTGATGAAGTTTCAGATAAGTCCATCAAAACCAGTGGTACATTTTCGTTTGATATTTTTCAGTATAAAAATTATTTTACAATTTTAAAAATACAGGGTTCAAAATGATTTGTCAATGTTTTACGTCTTGTACACAAAAGTGACATTTTATACAAAAAGTGGTTCTGTGCGTTTGTTAACTTTTGGACAAGTTTTTCCTCTCTGAGAGTATTTTCTCCTTCTTTCAAAGTTTCAAGGTTTTACACTTTTTTCTTAAAAAAGATAACAAATAGACCTACATGTTTCAAAAAGGTAATCACTCACTTCCATTTTAAACCAGTTGACATCTCTCATATTGCTGTCTTACTTATGGGGTTTTCCATTGGTAAATTCAGATTTCAGTAAAAAATTGATTTTTTCTTCGCGAATGGAACACAATTCAAATTGATTTTTTTTCCCACTGTATTGGTGTACTTTCTTGTCTGTGAAACTAGACAACATAGCTGTCAAATTTTCATTCAAAGTTCTTGTCTTTTGAAAAGTGTATGCAGTAAAATTCATATTAAACTGCTTCCATTTTTCAATAGGATTTTATTTATTTAAGCAATTTCAGCAAACTTTTCGCAAAACGAATAAATTTCAAATCAAAAACCACATTTGTCGAGCTGACAGCTTAAATTTGTATTGGTGTTAGTAAAATGAGGGGTAAATCTGCCGAAAAATTTAGATTTGCAAATTTGATTTAAAATCAAAAATAAATCAATTTATTTTGCCCAATGGAACGCAAAAAGAGGGGAAATTGTGTTTTTGACAGATCCAAATCAAAAATAAATTGATTTATTTTACCAATGGAAAACCCCATTACACTTGTGAAACTTTTTCGTTCAGTTCAAAAATTAGCTGATGAAATCCAGGGATGGTTCGCAAACAAATCAGAGAAATAAGGTAGAACTAGAATAGGCGGTGGCTGTCGGAAGCTAGTGTCAAAAGCGAACGAAAAGTTGCTTTCCAAAACGTCAAATTCATAAGTCACCCATAATGCACTTGAGTGGTTGGAAGTGATTTTTTTGATTTTTGAAGCTAGCTGTCAGTCCACGTACGAAAGAGCGGTCGGTGAGCGCTCTCACGTCCGACGGCGAAAGTTAACGAAAACTAAACGAAAAGTTCCAAATCGCAATTATGTGCGCGTCATACGAATTTCTTGTTTTCGCTCGGTTTCGTACGACCACGTACGTTGGCTTCCGCCTATTCTAGTTCTACCTATACATTGGTGCAACCCAATAAATTTATCAAGCCCATAAATTTTATAAGAATTTTAGCAAAAACTGGTTTTAGTGGATTTTGGTGCAACTGGCATTAGATTAATAAAACTTAAAGTAAAATAAAATAAAATTTATAGTTTTAATATTTTAAAACGTAGTATTTTACCAAAGAGCAGGCATACCGGTGTACAACGCAGAGGCAGCAACAGCTGGTGTATGGGCGAGGTGCCCATTCTCCGCTTGTTGTCGCCACCATAGTGCGCACCTGCATTTTCAGTCATTCTTATTCGTACTATCATTGTCGTCCTATATAATTCAGCGTTTTTTGACGTTTGTTTAAGGGAGCGATTTCCTGCCTGTTGGTCGGCTGGACTGATAGGGATTAAGCATTTTTAAGACATTTTGTGGGTTTGGTGAAATATAACAAGCGATTGTTGGAATAGCAGAGAGTTCATCCAGGTCGTTGAAGAAATATCTTCCAAGGAACCTGTTTCTCAGATGACATAGCGCAGGGCAGTATACTCATGTATGTCCTCGTCACCACAACCTCTGCATAAGTCGTCCATATTGAGTTTCAACTTCTTCTTGTGGTAACCCAATTGGTTGTGTCCAGTGGTAACGGTCACGAGAAGAGAGAGAGATTTTTTGCTCATTTGGGTAATGTTTTCAGTTTTATGTTTATTGGATTTTGGCCATAATTTTCTGGTTGTAACACAGGTACCGAGCGAGTTCCATCTCTTGTTGCTAAATCAAGAATTTTACTTTCGGTTACCTGTTTTAGGTTACAGGGTGGGATCTGAACGGTTGGGTCTGCCTGATTTAGGTCAAGCGTTGATCCTATTTTTGTCAATTCATAAGCACTTTTGTTTCCAGGGACACCATTGTGACCAGGAACCCAACAGAGCCTTAAGTTCTGCTGTGTACCAAGAACCCTTAGCTCTTCGCGATTTGTCTAGCAGCTTTCGTCACTACCAAGACCTCAGCTTGGAAGACACTGCTGTAATTGGGAAGTCTGAGTGAGCTGGCTAGTCCAAGGGTTTCTGAATAGAAACCTGCACCAACACCAGTATCCATCTTGGAGTGGTCGCACAGTGCGGGAAGATAGGTCGTTTTGTGATATTAATTATTTTCACTAGGAATTGAGTGTTGTTTTGCAACTTTTTGTGAGTTTATGATGAAAGCGAAGTGTTATCTTGAATTAAAGTAAGTTTTGTATAAAAAAATATTATTTTTAAACTCGAAACAGGCACGAAAAAGTTGAGTTTTTTTTTAAATTAATAAAGCGCAGATGATATTTTGCAGAATTATTCTTGGATATAGCCTAAGAAAAAAATTTTATGGGAGGGGGATCTAGCTCCCCTCGTTAAGGCGGGAGGGGCAATTTTGTGAAAAGTTGACTTAGAGTTAAAAAAAACATTTAAAATTAACAAAAGGTCGTACAGTGATTTCCTATAGCTTATTAGAAAGCTTATACTCTATTCTTTAATTTGTTTTTTCATTGAAGTTGTTAAAGTGTATAGTTTTTGAAAAATAAAATTTTAAAGTTAAAATTTTGAAGAAAAAAAAACGTGGTTTTTTATTTTGAAGTTAAACCTAGTATAATGTTATTCTTCTCAACGAAAAAAAATGGTGAACAATTTTTTTTTGCAAGAAAAATGTGTGGTGAAACAAAAAAGGATAGACTGCTTTTAAACGATGCAATCACCCCTTGCGATTTTTAAGAAACTAGGTGGGGGACTTATGTGGTGGTCGGGGTAGACAAAATTGCTGAGGTTGGAAAAATTGCAGAGTTATCGCCTTTTCTTCTTTGTGCCTTTTCGTGTTTTTTGAGACATAAGCAGAGTGAAGAGTGTGCAGATATGTTTCCTTTTCATTTAACAAAAATTGCAACCATTAAAAATTGCAGTGTTTAAAAGCATCCTTGCAACCGAAAGAAGACCAAAAGAGAAACGCCGCTTAAAAATCGCAATCGTCTAAAAGCAGTCATAGGACTCTTCTTCAGCTATAATAGCTGTGTTTGGTAATGTGAAATTTCTTGCAAAATTGCACAAATTTTCACAAATTGTCACTAATGCCTGTTTGTTAACTCAAAAAAGTTGCAACGAGAGAGCACAATGAGAGAGGAAATTATTTCCCCTCCATTGGATAACTTGCAATTTTCTGCTGCAATTTCTGTGTGCAAGGAGTGTAAAAACTGTCAAATACATAGCTGTCAGTGTCTATTACTTGATGTCGGCTAGGAGTTTACAAAATATTAATTCAGATTGTCTTCATTCACTTGATGAAGTTTCAGATAAGTCCATCAAAACCAGTGGTACATTTTCGTTTGATATTTTTCAGTATAAAAATTATTTTACAATTTTAAAAATACAGGGTTCAAAATGATTTGTCGATGTTTTACGTCTTGTACACAAAAGTGACATTTTATACAAAAAGTGGTTCTGTGCGTTTGTTAACTTTTGGACAAGTTCTTCCTCTCTGAGAGTATTTTCTCCTTCTTTCAAAGTTTCAAGGTTTTACACTTTTTTCTTAAAAAAGATAACAAATAGACCTACATGTTTCAAAAAGGTAATCACTCACTTCCATTTTAAACCAGTTGACATCTCTCATATTGCTGTCTTACTTATGGGGTTTTCCATTGGTAAATTCAGATTTCAGTAAAAAATTGATTTTTTCTTCGCGAATGGAACACAATTCAAATTGATTTTTTTTCCCACTGTATTGGTGTACTTTCTTGTCTGTGAAACTAGACAACATAGCTGTCAAATTTTCATTCAAAGTTCTTGTCTTTTGAAAAGTGTATGCAGTAAAATTCATATTAAACTGCTTCCATTCTTCAATAGGATTTTATTTATTTAAGCAATTTCAGCAAACTTTTCGCAAAACGAATAAATTTCAAATCAAAAACCACATTTGTCGAGCTGACAGCTTAAATTTGTATTGGTGTTAGTAAAATGAGGGGTAAATCTGCCGAAAAATTTAGATTTGCAAATTTGATTTAAAATCAAAAATAAATCAATTTATTTTGCCCAATGGAACGCAAAAAGAGGACTGATCCAAATCAAAAATAAATTGATTTATTTTACCAATGGAAAACCCCATTACACTTGTGAAACTTTTTCGTTCAGTTCAAAAATTAGCTGATGAAATCCAGGGATGGTTCGCAAACAAATCAGAGAAATACATTGGTGCAACCCAATAAATTTATCAAGCCCATAAATTTATAAGAATTTTAGCAAAAACTGGTTTTAGTGGATTTTGGTGCAACTGGCATTAGATTAATAAAACTTAAAGTAAAATAAAATAAAATTTATGGTTTTACCAAAGAGCAGGCATACCGGTGTACAACGCAGAGGCAGCAACAGCTGGTGTATGGGCGAGGTGCCCATTCTCCGCTGGTTGTCGCCACCATAGTGCGCACCTGCATTTTCAGTCATTCTTATTCGTACTATCATTGTCGTCCTATATAATTCAGCGTTTTTTGACGTTTGTTTAAGGGAGCGATTTCCTGCCTGTTGGTCGGCTGGACTGATAGGGATTAAGCATTTTTAAGCCATTTTGTGGGTTTGGTGAAATATAACAAGCGTTTGCTTGGAATAGCAGAGAGTTCATCCAGGTCGTTGAAGAAATATCTTCCAAGGAACCTGTTTCTCAGATGACATAGCGCAGGGCAGTATACTCATGTATGTCCTCGTCACCACAACCTCTGCATAAGTCGTCCATATTGAGTTTCAACTTCTTCTTGTGGTAACCCAATTGGTTGTGTCCAGTGGTAAGGGTCACGAGAAGAGAGAGAGATTTTTTGCTCATTTGGGTAATGTTTTCAGTTTTATGTTTATTGGATTTTGGCCATAATTTTCTGGTTGTAACACAGGTACCGAGCGAGTTCCATCTCTTGTTGCTAAATTAAGAATTTTACTTTCGGTTACCTGTTTTAGGTTACTGGGTGGGATCTGAACGGTTGGGTCTGCCTGATTTAGGTCAAGCGTTGATCCTATTTTTGTTAATTCATCAGCACTTTTGTTTCCAGGGACACCATTGTGACCAGGAATCCAACAGAGCCTTAAGTTCTGCTGTGAACCAAGAACCCTTAGCTCTTCGCGATTTGTCTAGCAGCTTTCGTCACTACCAAGACCTCAGCTTGGAAGACACTGCTGTAATTGGGAAGTCTGAATGAGCTGGCTAGTCCAAGGGTTTCTGAATAGAAACCTGCACCAACACCAGTATCCATCTTGGAGTGGTCGCACAGTGCGGGAAGATAGGTCGTTTTGTGATATTAATTATTTTCACTAGGAATTGAGTGTTGTTTTGCAACTTTTTGTGAGCTTATGATGAAAGCGAAGTGTTATCTTGAATTAAAGTAAGTTTTGTATAAAAAAATATTATTTTTAAACTCGAAACAGGAACGAAAAAGTTGAGTTTTTTTTTAAATTAATAAAGCGCAGATGATATTTTGCAGAATTATTCTTGGATATAGCCTAAGAAAAAAATTTTATGGGAGGGGGATCTAGCTCCCCTCGTTAAGGCAGGAGGGGCAATTTTGTGAAAACTTGACTTAGAGTTAAAAAAAAAACATTTAAAATTAACAAAAGGTCGTACAGTGATTTCCTATAGCTTATTAGAAAGCTTATACTCTATTCTTTAATTTGTTTTTTCATTGAAGTTGTTAAAGTGTATAGTTTTTGAAAAATAAAATTTTAAAGTTAAAATTTTGAAGAAAAAAAAACGTGGTTTTTTATTTTGAAGTTAAACCTAGTATAATGTTATTCTTCTCAACGAAAAAAAATGGTGAACAATTTTTTTTTTGCAAGAAAAATGTGTGGTGAAACAAAAAAGGATAGACTGCTTTTAAACGATGCAATCAGCCCTTGCGATTTTTAAGAAACTAGGTGGGGGACTTATGTGGTGGTCGGGGTAGACAAAATTGCTGAGGTTGGAAAAATTGCAGAGTTATCGCCTTTTCTTCTTTGTGCCTTTTCGTGTTTTTTGAGACATAAGCAGAGTGAAGAGTGTGCAGATATGTTTCCTTTTCATTTAACAAAAATTGCAACCATTAAAAATTGCAGTGTTTAAAAACATCCTTGCAACCGAAAGAAGACCAAAAGAGAAACGCCGCTTAAAAATCGCAATCGTCTAAAAGCAGTCATAGGACTCTTCTTCAGCTATAATAGCTGTGTTTGGTAATGTGAAATTTCTTGCAAAATTGCACAAATTTTCACAAATTGTCACTAATGCCTGTTTGTTAACTCAAAAAAGTTGCAACGAGAGAGCACAATGAGAGAGGAAATTATTTCCCCTCCATTGGATAACTTGCAATTTTCTGCTGCAATTTCTGTGTGCAAGGAGTGTAAAAACTGTCAAATACATAGCTGTCAGTGTCTTTTACTTGATGTCGGCTAGGAGTTTACAAAATATTAATTCAGATTGTCTTCATTCACTTGATGAAGTTTCAGATAAGTCCATCAAAACCAGTGGTACATTTTCGTTTGATATTTTTCAGTATAAAAATTATTTTACAATTTTAAAAATACAGGGTTCAAAATGATTTGTCAATGTTTTACGTCTTGTACACAAAAGTGACATTTTATACAAAAAGTGGTTCTGTGCGTTTGTTAACTTTTGGACAAGTTCTTCCTCTCTGAGAGTATTTTCTCCTTCTTTCAAAGTTTCAAGGTTTTACACTTTTTTCTTAAAAAAGATAACAAATAGACCTACATGTTTCAAAAAGGTAATCACTCACTTCCATTTTAAACCAGTTGACATCTCTCATATTGCTGTCTTACTTATGGGGTTTTCCATTGGTAAATTCAGATTTCAGTAAAAAATTGATTTTTTTCTTCGCGAATGGAACACAATTCAAATTGATTTTTTTTCCCACTGTATTGGTGTACTTTCTTGTCTGTGAAACTAGACAACATAGCTGTCAAATTTTCATTCAAAGTTCTTGTCTTTTGAAAAGTGTATGCAGTAAAATTCATATTAAACTGCTTCCATTTTTCAATAGGATTTTATTTATTTCAGCAAACTTTTCGCAAAACGAATAAATTTCAAATCAAAAACCACATTTGTCGAGCTGACAGCTTAAATTTGTATTGGTGTTAGTAAAATGAGGGGTAAATCTGCCGAAAAATTTAGATTTGCAAATTTGATTTAAAATCAAAAATAAATCAATTTATTTTGCCCAATGACAGATCCAAATCAAAAATAAATTGATTTATTTTACCAATGGAAAACCCCATTACACTTGTGAAACTTTTTCGTTCAGTTCAAAAATTAGCTGATGAAATCCAGGGATGGTTCGCAAACAAATCAGAGAAATACATTGGTGCAACCCAATAAATTTATCAAGCCCATAAATTTTATAAGAATTTTAGCAAAAACTGGTTTTAGTGGATTTTGGTGCAACTGGCATTAGATTAATAAAACTTAAAGTAAAATAAAATAAAATTTATGGTTTTACCAAAGAGCAAGCATACCGGTGTACAACGCAGAGGCAGCAACAGCTGGTGTATGGGCGAGGTGCCCATTCTCCGCTGGTTGTCGCCACCATAGTGCGCACCTGCATTTTCAGTCATTCTTATTCGTACTATCATTGTCGTCCTATATAATTCAGCGTTTTTTGACGTTTGTTTAAGGGAGCGATTTCCTGCCTGTTGGTCGGCTGGACTGATAGGGATTAAGCATTTTTAAGCCATTTTGTGGGTTTGGTGAAATATAACAAGCGTTTGCTTGGAATAGCAGAGAGTTCATCCAGGTCGTTGAAGAAATATCTTCCAAGGAACCTGTTTCTCAGATGACATAGCGCAGGGCAGTATACTCATGTATGTCGTCGTCACCACAACCTCTGCATAAGTCGTCCATATTGAGTTTCAACTTCTTCTTGTGGTAACCCAATTGGTTTTGTCCAGTGGTAACGGTCACGAGAAGAGAGAGAGATTTTTTGCTCATTTGGGTAATGTTTTCAGTTTTATGTTTATTGGATTTTGGCCATAATTTTCTGGTTGTAACACAGGTACCGAGCGAGTTCCATCTCTTGTTGCTAAATCAAGAATTTTACTTTCGGTTACCTGTTTTAGGTTACAGGGTGGGATCTGAACGGTTGGGTCTGCCTGATTTAGGTCAAGCGTTGATCCTATTTTTGTCAATTCATCAGCACTTTTGTTTCCAGGGACACCATTGTGACCAGGAACCCAACAGAGCCTTAAGTTCTGCTGTGTACCAAGAACCCTTAGCTCTTCGCGATTTGTCTAGCAGCTTTCGTCACTACCAAGACCTCAGCTTGGAAGACACTGCTGTAATTGGGAAGTCTGAATGAGCTGGCTAGTCCAAGGGTTTCTGAATAGAAATCTGCACCAACACCAGTATCCATCTTGGAGTGGTCGCACAGTGCGGGAAGATAGGTCGTTTTGTGATATTAATTATTTTCACTAGGAATTGAGTGTTGTTTTGCAACTTTTTGTGAGCTTATGATGAAAGCGATGTGTTATCTTGAATTAAAGTAAGTTTTGTATAAAAAAATATTATTTTTAAACTCGAAACAGGCACGAAAAAGTTGAGTTTTTTTTTAAATTAATAAAGCGCAGATGATATTTTGCAGAATTATTCTTGGATATAGCCTAAGAAAAAAATTTTATGGGAGGGGGATCTAGCTCCCCTCGTTAAGGCGGGAGGGGCAATTTTGTGAAAAGTTGACTTAGAGTTAAAAAAAAACATTTAAAATTAACAAAAGGTCGTACAGTGATTTCCTATAGCTTATTATAAAGCTTATACTCTTTAATTTATTTTTTCATTGAAGTTGTTAAAGTGTATAGTTTTTGAAAAATAAAATTTTAAAGTTAAAATTTTTGAAGAAAAAAAATCGTGTTTTTTTATTTTGAAGTTAGACCTAGTATAATGTTATTCTTCTCAACGAAAAAAAATGGTGAACAATTTTTTTTTTGCAAGAAAAATGTGTGGTGAAACAAAAAAGGATAGACTGCTTTTAAACGATGCAATCACCCCTTGCGATTTTTAAGAAACTAGGTGGGGGACTTATGTGGTGGTCGGGGTAGACAAAATTGCTGAGGTTGGAAAAATTGCAGAGTTATCGCCTTTTCTTCTTTGTGCCTTTTCGTGTTTTTTGAGACATAAGCAGAGTGAAGAGTGTGCAGATATGTTTCCTTTTCATTTAACAAAAATTGCAACCATTAAAAATTGCAGTGTTTAAAAGCATCCTTGCAACCGAAAGAAGACCAAAAGAGAAACGCCGCTTAAAAATCGCAATCGTCTAAAAGCAGTCATAGGACTCTTCTTCAGCTATAATAGCTGTGTTTGGTAATGTGAAATTTCTTGCAAAATTGCACAAATTTTCACAAATTGTCCCTAATGCCTGTTTGTTAACTCAAAAAAGTTGCAACGAGAGAGCACAATGAGAGAGGAAATTATTTCCCCTCCATTGGATAACTTGCAATTTTCTGCTGCAATTTCTGTGTGCAAGGAGTGTAAAAACTGTCAAATACATAGCTGTCAGTGTCTATTACTTGATGTCGGCTAGGAGTTTACAAAATATTAATTCAGATTGTCTTCATTCACTTGATGAAGTTTCAGATAAGTCCATCAAAACCAGTGGTACATTTTCGTTTGATATTTTTCAGTATAAAAATTATTTTACAATTTTAAAAATACAGGGTTCAAAATGATTTGTCAATGTTTTACGTCTTGTACACAAAAGTGACATTTTATACAAAAAGTGGTTCTGTGCGTTTGTTAACTTTTGGACAAGTTTTTCCTCTCTGAGAGTATTTTCTCCTTCTTTCAAAGTTTCAAGGTTTTACACTTTTTTCTTAAAAAAGATAACAAATAGACCTACATGTTTCAAAAAGGTAATCACTCACTTCCATTTTAAACCAGTTGACATCTCTCATATTGCTGTCTTACTTATGGGGTTTTCCATTGGTAAATTCAGATTTCAGTAAAAAACTGATTTTTTTCTTCGCGAATGGAACACAATTCAAATTGATTTTTTTTCCCACTGTATTGGTGTACTTTCTTGTCTGTGAAACTAGACAACATAGCTGTCAAATTTTCATTCAAAGTTCTTGTCTTTTGAAAAGTGTATGCAGTAAAATTCATATTAAACTGCTTCCATTCTTCAATAGGATTTTATTTATTTAAGCAATTTCAGCAAACTTTTCGCAAAACGAATAAATTTCAAATCAAAAACCACATTTGTCGAGCTGACAGCTTAAATTTGTATTGGTGTTAGTAAAATGAGGGGTAAATCTGCCGAAAAATTTAGATTTGCAAATTTGATTTAAAATCAAAAATAAATCAATTTATTTTGCCCAATGGAACGCAAAAAGAGGGGAAATTGTGTTTTTGACAGATCCAAATCAAAAATAAATTGATTTATTTTACCAATGGAAAACCCCATTACACTTGTGAAACTTTTTCGTTCAGTTCAAAAATTAGCTGATGAAATCCAGGGATGGTTCGCAAACAAATCCGAGAAATACATTGGTGCAACCCAATAAATTTATCAAGCCCATAAATTTTATAAGAATTTTAGCAAAAACTGGTTTTAGTGGATTTTGGTGCAACTGGCATTAGATTAATAAAACTTAAAGTAAAATAAAATAAAATTTATAGTTTTAACATTTTAAAACGTAGTATTTTACCAAAGATCAGGCATACCGGTGTACAACGCAGAGGCAGCAACAGCTGGTGTATGGGCGAGGTGCCCATTCTCCGCTGATTGTCGCCACCATAGTGCGCACAGGCATTTTCAGTCATTCTTATTCGTACTATCATTGTCGTCCTATATAATTCAGCGTTTTTTGACGTTTGTTTAAGGGAGCGATTTCCTGCCTGTTGGTCGGCTGGATTGATAGGGATTAAGCATTTTTAAGCCATTTTGTGGGTTTGGTGAAATATAACAAGCGTTTGCTTGGAATAGCAGAGAGTTCATCCAGGTCGTTGAAGAAATATCTTCCAAGGAACCTGTTTCTCAGATGACATAGCGCAGGGCAGTATACTCATGTATGTCCTCGTCACCACAACCTCTGCATAAGTCGTCCATATTGAGTTTCAACTTCTTCTTGTGGTAGCCCAATTGGTTGTGTCCAGTGGTAACGGTCACGAGAAGAGAGAGAGATTTTTTGCTCATTTGGGTAATGTTTTCAGTTTTATGTTTATTGGATTTTGGCCATAATTTTCTGGTTGTAACACAGGTACCGAGCGAGTTCCATCTCTTGTTGCTAAATCAAGAATTTTACTTTCGGTTACCTGTTTTAGGTTACAGGGTGGGATCTGAACGGTTGGGTCTGCCTGATTTAGGTCAAGCGTTGATTCTATTTTTGTCAATTCATCAGCACTTTTGTTTCCAGGGACACCATTGTGACCAGGAACCCAACAGAGCCTTAAGTTCTGCTGTGTACCAAGAACCCTTAGCTCTTCGCGATTTGTCTAGCAGCTTTCGTCACTACCAAGACCTCAGCTTGGAAGACACTGCTGTAATTGGGAAGTCTGAGTGAGCTGGCTAGTCCAAGGGTTTCTGAATAGAAACCTGCACCAACACCAGTATCCATCTTGGAGTGGTCGCACAGTGCGGGAAGATAGGTCGTTTTGTGATATTAATTATTTTCACTAGGAATTGAGTGTTGTTTTGCAACTTTTTGTGAGTTTATGATGAAAGCGAAGTGTTATCTTGAATTAAAGTAAGTTTTGTATAAAAAAATATTATTTTTAAACTCGAAACAGGCACGAAAAAGTTGAGTTTTTTTTTAAAATTAATAAAGCGCAGATGATATTTTGCAGAATTATTCTTGGATATAGCCTAAGAAAAAAATTTTATGGGAGCGGGATCTAGCTCCCCTCGTTAAGGCGGGAGGGGCAATTTTGTGAAAAGTTGACTTAGAATAAAAAAAAAAACATTTAAAATTAACAAAAGGTCGTACAGTGATTTCCTATAGCTTATTAGAAAGCTTATACTCTATTCTTTAATTTGTTTTTTCATTGAAGTTGTTAAAGTGTATAGTTTTTGAAAAATAAAATTTTAAAGTTAAAATTTTGAAGAAAAAAAAACGTGGTTTTTTATTTTGAAGTTAAACCTAGTATAATGTTATTCTTCTCAACGAAAAAAAATGGTGAACAATTTTTTTTTTGCAAGAAAAATGTGTGGTGAAACAAAAAAGGATAGACTGCTTTTAAACGATGCAATCACCCCTTGCGATTTTTAAGAAACTAGGTGGGGGACTTATGTGGTGGTCGGGGTAGACAAAATTGCTGAGGTTGGAAAAATTGCAGAGTTATCGCCTTTTCTTCTTTGTGCCTTTTCGTGTTTTTTGAGACATAAGCAGAGTGAAGAGTGTGCAGATATGTTTCCTTTTCATTTAACAAAAATTGCAACCATTAAAAATTGCAGTGTTTAAAAGCATCCTTGCAACCGAAAGAAGACCAAAAGAGAAACGCCGCTTAAAAATCGCAATCGTCTAAAAGCAGTCATAGGACTCTTCTTCAGCTATAATAGCTGTGTTTGGTAATGTGAAATTTCTTGCAAAATTGCACACATTTTCACAAATTGTCACTAATGCCTGTTTGTTAACTCAAAAAAGTTGCAACGAGAGAGCACAATGAGAGAGGAAATTATTTCCCCTCCATTGGATAACTTGCAATTTTCTGCTGCAATTTCTGTGTCCAAGGAGTGTAAAAACTGTCAAATACATAGGTGTCAGTGTCTATTACTTGATGTCGGCTAGGAGTTTACAAAATATTAATTCAGATTGTCTTCATTCACTTGATGAAGTTTCAGATAAGTCCATCAAAACCAGTGGTACATTTTCGTTTGATATTTTTCAGTATAAAAATTATTTTACAATTTTAAAAATACAGGGTTCAAAATGATTTGTCAATGTTTTACGTCTTGTACACAAAAGTGACATTTTATACAAAAAGTGGTTCTGTGCGTTTGTTAACTTTTGGACAAGTTCTTCCTCTCTGAGAGTATTTTCTCCTTCTTTCAAAGTTTCAAGGTTTTACACTTTTTTCTTAAAAAAGATAACAAATAGACCTACATGTTTCAAAAAGGTAATCACTCACTTCCATTTTAAACCAGTTGACATCTCTCATATTGCTGTCTTACTTATGGGGTTTTCCATTGGTAAATTCAGATTTCAGTAAAAAATTGATTTTTTTCTTCGCGAATGGAACACAATTCAAATTGATTTTTTTTCCCACTGTATTGGTGTACTTTCTTGTCTGTGAAACTAGACAACATAGCTGTCAAATTTTCATTCAAACTTCTTGTCTTTTGAAAAGTGTATGCAGTAAAATTCATATTAAACTGCTTCCATTTTTCAATAGGATTTTATTTATTTAAGCAATTTCAGCAAACTTTTCGCAAAACGAATAAATTTCAAATCAAAAACCACATTTGTCGAGCTGACAGCTTAAATTTGTATTGGTGTTAGTAAAATGAGAGGTAAATCTGCCGAAAAATTTAGATTTGCAAATTTGATTTAAAATCAAAAATAAATCAATTTATTTTGCCCAATGACAGATCCAAATCAAAAATAAATTGATTTATTTTACCAATGGAAAACCCCATTACACTTGTGAAACTTTTTCGTTCAGTTCAAAAATTAGCTGATGAAATCCAGGGATGGTTCGCAAACAAATCAGAGAAATACATTGGTGCAACCCAATAAATTTATCAAGCCCATAAATTTTATAAGAATTTTAGCAAAAACTGGTTTTAGTGGATTTTGGTGCAACTGGCATTAGATTAATAAAACTTAAAGTAAAATAAAATAAAATTTATGGTTTTACCAAAGAGCAGGCATACCGGTGTACAACGCAGAGGCAGCAACAGCTGGTGTATGGGCGAGGTGCCCATTCTCCGCTGGTTGTCGCCACCATAGTGCGCACAGGCATTTTCAGTCATTCTTATTCGTACTATCATTGTCGTCCTATATAATTCAGCGTTTTTTGACGTTTGTTTAAGGGAGCGATTTCCTGCCTGTTGGTCGGCTGGACTGATAGGGATTAAGCATTTTTAAGCCATTTTGTGGGTTTGGTGAAATATAACAAGCGTTTGCTTGGAATAGCAGAGAGTTCATCCAGGTCGTTGAAGAAATATCTTCCAAGGAACCTGTTTCTCAGATGACATAGCGCAGGGCAGTATACTCATGTATGTCGTCGTCACCACAACCTCTGCATAAGTCGTCCATATTGAGTTTCAACTTCTTCTTGTGGTAACCCAATTGGTTTTGTCCAGTGGTAACGGTCACGAGAAGAGAGAGAGATTTTTTGCTCATTTGGGTAATGTTTTCAGTTTTATGTTTATTGGATTTTGGCCATAATTTTCTGGTTGTAACACAGGTACCGAGCGAGTTCCATCTCTTGTTGCTAAATCAAGAATTTTACTTTCGGTTACCTGTTTTAGGTTACAGGGTGGGATCTGAACGGTTGGGTCTGCCTGATTTAGGTCAAGCGTTGATCCTATTTTTGTCAATTCATCAGCACTTTTGTTTCCAGGGACACCATTGTGACCAGGAACCCAACAGAGCCTTAAGTTCTGCTGTGTACCAAGAACCCTTAGCTCTTCGCGATTTGTCTAGCAGCTTTCGTCACTACCAAGACCTCAGCTTGGAAGACACTGCTGTAATTGGGAAGTCTGAATGAGCTGGCTAGTCCAAGGGTTTCTGAATAGAAATCTGCACCAACACCAGTATCCATCTTGGAGTGGTCGCACAGTGCGGGAAGATAGGTCGTTTTGTGATATTAATTATTTTCACTAGGAATTGAGTGTTGTTTTGCAACTTTTTGTGAGCTTATGATGAAAGCGATGTGTTATCTTGAATTAAAGTAAGTTTTGTATAAAAAAATATTATTTTTAAACTCGAAACAGGCACGAAAAAGTTGAGTTTTTTTTTAAATTAATAAAGCGCAGATGATATTTTGCAGAATTATTCTTGGATATAGCCTAAGAAAAAAATTTTATGGGAGGGGGATCTAGCTCCCCTCGTTAAGGCGGGAGGGGCAATTTTGTGAAAAGTTGACTTAGAGTTAAAAAAAAACATTTAAAATTAACAAAAGGTCGTACAGTGATTTCCTATAGCTTATTATAAAGCTTATACTCTTTAATTTATTTTTTCATTGAAGTTGTTAAAGTGTATAGTTTTTGAAAAATAAAATTTTAAAGTTAAAATTTTTGAAGAAAAAAAATCGCGTTTTTTTATTTTGAAGTTAGACCTAGTATAATGTTATTCTTCTCAACGAAAAAAAATGGTGAACAATTTTTTTTTTGCAAGAAAAATGTGTGGTGAAACAAAAAAGGATAGACTGCTTTTAAACGATGCAATCACCCCTTGCGATTTTTAAGAAACTAGGTGGGGGACTTATGTGGTGGTCGGGGTAGACAAAATTGCTGAGGTTGGAAAAATTGCAGAGTTATCGCCTTTTCTTCTTTGTGCCTTTTCGTGTTTTTTGAGACATAAGCAGAGTGAAGAGTGTGCAGATATGTTTCCTTTTCATTTAACAAAAATTGCAACCATTAAAAATTGCAGTGTTTAAAAGCATCCTTGCAACCGAAAGAAGACCAAAAGAGAAACGCCGCTTAAAAATCGCAATCGTCTAAAAGCAGTCATAGGACTCTTCTTCAGCTATAATAGCTGTGTTTGGTAATGTGAAATTTCTTGCAAAATTGCACAAATTTTCACAAATTGTCCCTAATGCCTGTTTGTTAACTCAAAAAAGTTGCAACGAGAGAGCACAATGAGAGAGGAAATTATTTCCCCTCCATTGGATAACTTGCAATTTTCTGCTGCAATTTCTGTGTGCAAGGAGTGTAAAAACTGTCAAATACATAGCTGTCAGTGTCTATTACTTGATGTCGGCTAGGAGTTTACAAAATATTAATTCAGATTGTCTTCATTCACTTGATGAAGTTTCAGATAAGTCCATCAAAACCAGTGGTACATTTTCGTTTGATATTTTTCAGTATAAAAATTATTTTACAATTTTAAAAATACAGGGTTCAAAATGATTTGTCAATGTTTTACGTCTTGTACACAAAAGTGACATTTTATACAAAAAGTGGTTCTGTGCGTTTGTTAACTTTTGGACAAGTTTTTCCTCTCTGAGAGTATTTTCTCCTTCTTTCAAAGTTTCAAGGTTTTACACTTTTTTCTTAAAAAAGATAACAAATAGACCTACATGTTTCAAAAAGGTAATCACTCACTTCCATTTTAAACCAGTTGACATCTCTCATATTGCTGTCTTACTTATGGGGTTTTCCATTGGTAAATTCAGATTTCAGTAAAAAACTGATTTTTTTCTTCGCGAATGGAACACAATTCAAATTGATTTTTTTTCCCACTGTATTGGTGTACTTTCTTGTCTGTGAAACTAGACAACATAGCTGTCAAATTTTCATTCAAAGTTCTTGTCTTTTGAAAAGTGTATGCAGTAAAATTCATATTAAACTGCTTCCATTCTTCAATAGGATTTTATTTATTTAAGCAATTTCAGCAAACTTTTCGCAAAACGAATAAATTTCAAATCAAAAACCACATTTGTCGAGCTGACAGCTTAAATTTGTATTGGTGTTAGTAAAATGAGGGGTAAATCTGCCGAAAAATTTAGATTTGCAAATTTGATTTAAAATCAAAAATAAATCAATTTATTTTGCCCAATGGAACGCAAAAAGAGGGGAAATTGTGTTTTTGACAGATCCAAATCAAAAATAAATTGATTTATTTTACCAATGGAAAACCCCATTACACTTGTGAAACTTTTTCGTTCAGTTCAAAAATTAGCTGATGAAATCCAGGGATGGTTCGCAAACAAATCCGAGAAATACATTGGTGCAACCCAATAAATTTATCAAGCCCATAAATTTTATAAGAATTTTAGCAAAAACTGGTTTTAGTGGATTTTGGTGCAACTGGCATTAGATTAATAAAACTTAAAGTAAAATAAAATAAAATTTATAGTTTTAACATTTTAAAACGTAGTATTTTACCAAAGATCAGGCATACCGGTGTACAACGCAGAGGCAGCAACAGCTGGTGTATGGGCGAGGTGCCCATTCTCCGCTGATTGTCGCCACCATAGTGCGCACAGGCATTTTCAGTCATTCTTATTCGTACTATCATTGTCGTCCTATATAATTCAGCGTTTTTTGACGTTTGTTTAAGGGAGCGATTTCCTGCCTGTTGGTCGGCTGGATTGATAGGGATTAAGCATTTTTAAGCCATTTTGTGGGTTTGGTGAAATATAACAAGCGTTTGCTTGGAATAGCAGAGAGTTCATCCAGGTCGTTGAAGAAATATCTTCCAAGGAACCTGTTTCTCAGATGACATAGCGCAGGGCAGTATACTCATGTATGTCCTCGTCACCACAACCTCTGCATAAGTCGTCCATATTGAGTTTCAACTTCTTCTTGTGGTAGCCCAATTGGTTGTGTCCAGTGGTAACGGTCACGAGAAGAGAGAGAGATTTTTTGCTCATTTGGGTAATGTTTTCAGTTTTATGTTTATTGGATTTTGGCCATAATTTTCTGGTTGTAACACAGGTACCGAGCGAGTTCCATCTCTTGTTGCTAAATCAAGAATTTTACTTTCGGTTACCTGTTTTAGGTTACAGGGTGGGATCTGAACGGTTGGGTCTGCCTGATTTAGGTCAAGCGTTGATTCTATTTTTGTCAATTCATCAGCACTTTTGTTTCCAGGGACACCATTGTGACCAGGAACCCAACAGAGCCTTAAGTTCTGCTGTGTACCAAGAACCCTTAGCTCTTCGCGATTTGTCTAGCAGCTTTCGTCACTACCAAGACCTCAGCTTGGAAGACACTGCTGTAATTGGGAAGTCTGAGTGAGCTGGCTAGTCCAAGGGTTTCTGAATAGAAACCTGCACCAACACCAGTATCCATCTTGGAGTGGTCGCACAGTGCGGGAAGATAGGTCGTTTTGTGATATTAATTATTTTCACTAGGAATTGAGTGTTGTTTTGCAACTTTTTGTGAGTTTATGATGAAAGCGAAGTGTTATCTTGAATTAAAGTAAGTTTTGTATAAAAAAATATTATTTTTAAACTCGAAACAGGCACGAAAAAGTTGAGTTTTTTTTTAAAATTAATAAAGCGCAGATGATATTTTGCAGAATTATTCTTGGATATAGCCTAAGAAAAAAATTTTATGGGAGCGGGATCTAGCTCCCCTCGTTAAGGCGGGAGGGGCAATTTTGTGAAAAGTTGACTTAGAATAAAAAAAAAAACATTTAAAATTAACAAAAGGTCGTACAGTGATTTCCTATAGCTTATTAGAAAGCTTATACTCTATTCTTTAATTTGTTTTTTCATTGAAGTTGTTAAAGTGTATAGTTTTTGAAAAATAAAATTTTAAAGTTAAAATTTTGAAGAAAAAAAAACGTGGTTTTTTATTTTGAAGTTAAACCTAGTATAATGTTATTCTTCTCAACGAAAAAAAATGGTGAACAATTTTTTTTTTGCAAGAAAAATGTGTGGTGAAACAAAAAAGGATAGACTGCTTTTAAACGATGCAATCACCCCTTGCGATTTTTAAGAAACTAGGTGGGGGACTTATGTGGTGGTCGGGGTAGACAAAATTGCTGAGGTTGGAAAAATTGCAGAGTTATCGCCTTTTCTTCTTTGTGCCTTTTCGTGTTTTTTGAGACATAAGCAGAGTGAAGAGTGTGCAGATATGTTTCCTTTTCATTTAACAAAAATTGCAACCATTAAAAATTGCAGTGTTTAAAAGCATCCTTGCAACCGAAAGAAGACCAAAAGAGAAACGCCGCTTAAAAATCGCAATCGTCTAAAAGCAGTCATAGGACTCTTCTTCAGCTATAATAGCTGTGTTTGGTAATGTGAAATTTCTTGCAAAATTGCACACATTTTCACAAATTGTCACTAATGCCTGTTTGTTAACTCAAAAAAGTTGCAACGAGAGAGCACAATGAGAGAGGAAATTATTTCCCCTCCATTGGATAACTTGCAATTTTCTGCTGCAATTTCTGTGTCCAAGGAGTGTAAAAACTGTCAAATACATAGGTGTCAGTGTCTATTACTTGATGTCGGCTAGGAGTTTACAAAATATTAATTCAGATTGTCTTCATTCACTTGATGAAGTTTCAGATAAGTCCATCAAAACCAGTGGTACATTTTCGTTTGATATTTTTCAGTATAAAAATTATTTTACAATTTTAAAAATACAGGGTTCAAAATGATTTGTCAATGTTTTACGTCTTGTACACAAAAGTGACATTTTATACAAAAAGTGGTTCTGTGCGTTTGTTAACTTTTGGACAAGTTTTTCCTCTCTGAGAGTATTTTCTCCTTCTTTCAAAGTTTCAAGGTTTTACACTTTTTTCTTAAAAAAGATAACAAATAGACCTACATGTTTCAAAAAGGTAATCACTCACTTCCATTTTAAACCAGTTGACATCTCTCATATTGCTGTCTTACTTATGGGGTTTTCCATTGGTAAATTCAGATTTCAGTAAAAAATTGATTTTTTCTTCGCGAATGGAACACAATTCAAATTGATTTTTTTTCCCACTGTATTGGTGTACTTTCTTGTCTATGAAACTAGACAACATAGCTGTCAAATTTTCATTCAAACTTCTTGTCTTTTGAAAAGTGTATGCAGTAAAATTCATATTAAACTGCTTCCATTTTTCAATAGGATTTTATTTATTTAAGCAATTTCAGCAAACTTTTCGCAAAACGAATAAATTTCAAATCAAAAACCACATTTGTCGAGCTGACAGCTTAAATTTGTATTGGTGTTAGTAAAATGAGGGATAAATCTGCCGAAAAATTTAGATTTGCAAATTTGATTTAAAATCAAAAATAAATCAATTTATTTTGCCCAATGGAACGCAAAAAGAGGGGAAATTGTGTTTTTGACAGATCCAAATCAAAAATAAATTGATTTATTTTACCAATGGAAAACCCCATTACACTTGTGAAACTTTTTCGTTCAGTTCAAAAATTAGCTGATGAAATCCAGGGATGGTTCGCAAACAAATCAGAGAAATACATTGGTGCAACCCAATAAATTTATCAAGCCCATAAATTTTATAAGAATTTTAGCAAAAACTGGTTTTAGTGGATTTTGGTGCAACTGGCATTAGATTAATAAAACTTAAAGTAAAATAAAATAAAATTTATAGTTTTAATATTTTAAAACGTAGTATTTTACCAAAGAGCAGGCATACCGGTGTACAACGCAGAGGCAGCAACAGCTGGTGTATGGGCGAGGTGCCCATTCTCCGCTGGTTGTCGCCACCATAGTGCGCACCTGCATTTTCAGTCATTCTTATTCGTACTATCATTGTCGTCCTATATAATTCAGCGTTTTTTGACGTTTGTTTAAGAGAGCGATTTCCTGCCTGTTGGTCGGCTGGACTGATAGGGATTAAGCATTTTTAAGACATTTTGTGGGTTTGGTGAAATATAACAAGCGTTTGCTTGGAATAGCAGAGAGTTCATCCAGGTCGTTGAAGAAATATCTTCCAAGGAACCTGTTTCTCAGATGACATAGCGCAGGGCAGTATACTCATGTATGTCGTCGTCACCACAACCTCTGCATAAGTCGTCCATATTGAGTTTCAACTTCTTCTTGTGGTAACCCAATTGGTTGTGTCCAGTGGTAACGGTCACGAGAAGAGAGAGAGATTTTTTGCTCATTTGGGTAATGTTTTCAGTTTTATGTTTATTGGATTTTGGCCATAATTTTCTGGTTGTAACACAGGTACCGAGCGAGTTCCATCTCTTGTTGCTAAATCAAGAATTTTACTTTCGGTTACCTGTTTTAGGTTACAGGGTGGGATCTGAACGGTTGGGTCTGCCTGATTTAGGTGAAGCGTTGATCCTATTTTTGTCAATTCATAAGCACTTTTGTTTCCAGGGACACCATTGTGACCAGGAACCCAACAGAGCCTTAAGTTCTGCTGTGTACCAAGAACCCTTAGCTCTTCGCGATTTGTCTAGCAGCTTTCGTCACTACCAAGACCTCAGCTTGGAAGACACTGCTGTAATTGGGAAGTCTGAGTGAGCTGGCTAGTCCAAGGGTTTCTGAATAGAAACCTGCACCAACACCAGTATCCATCTTGGAGTGGTCGCACAGTGCGGGAAGATAGGTCGTTTTGTGATATTAATTATTTTCACTAGGAATTGAGTGTTGTTTTGCAACTTTTTGTGAGTTTATGATGAAAGCGAAGTGTTATCTTGAATTAAAGTAAGTTTTGTATAAAAAAATATTATTTTTAAACTCGAAACAGGCACGAAAAAGTTGAGTTTTTTTTTAAATTAATAAAGCGCAGATGATATTTTGCAGAATTATTCTTGGATATAGCCTAAGAAAAAAATTTTATGGGAGGGGGATCTAGCTCCCCTCGTTAAGGCGGGAGGGGCAATTTTGTGAAAAGTTGACTTAGAGTTAAAAAAAAACATTTAAAATTAACAAAAGGTCGTACAGTGATTTCCTATAGCTTATTATAAAGCTTATACTCTTTAATTTATTTTTTCATTGAAGTTGTTAAAGTGTATAGTTTTTGAAAAATAAAATTTTAAAGTTAAAATTTTGAAGAAAAAAAATCGTGTTTTTTTATTTTGAAGTTAGACCTAGTATAATGTTATTCTTCTCAACGAAAAAAAATGGTGAACAATTTTTTTTTTGCAAGAAAAATGTGTGGTGAAACAAAAAAGGATAGACTGCTTTTAAACGATGCAATCACCCCTTGCGATTTTTAAGAAACTAGGTGGGGGACTTATGTGGTGGTCGGGGTAGACAAAATTGCTGAGGTTGGAAAAATTGCAGAGTTATCGCCTTTTCTTCTTTGTGCCTTTTCGTGTTTTTTGAGACGTAAGCAGAGTGAAGAGTGTGCAGATATGTTTCCTTTTCATTTAACAAAAATTGCAACCATTAAAAATTGCAGTGTTTAAAAGCATCCTTGCAACCGAAAGAAGACCAAAAGAGAAACGCCGCTTAAAAATCGCAATCGTCTAAAAGCAGTCATAGGACTCTTCTTCAGCTATAATAGCTGTGTTTGGTAATGTGAAATTTCTTGCAAAATTGCACAAATTTTCACAAATTGTCACTAATGCCTGTTTGTTAACTCAAAAAAGTTGCAACGAGAGAGCACAATGAGAGAGGAAATTATTTCCCCTCCATTGGATAACTTGCAATTTTCTGCTGCAATTTCTGTGTCCAAGGAGTGTAAAAACTGTCAAATACATAGGTGTCAGTGTCTATTACTTGATGTCGGCTAGGAGTTTACAAAATATTAATTCAGATTGTCTTCATTCACTTGATGAAGTTTCAGATAAGTCCATCAAAACCAGTGGTACATTTTCGTTTGATATTTTTCAGTATAAAAATTATTTTACAATTTTAAAAATACAGGGTTCAAAATGATTTGTCAATGTTTTACGTCTTGTACACAAAAGTGACATTTTATACAAAAAGTGGTTCTGTGCGTTTGTTAACTTTTGGACAAGTTCTTCCTCTCTGAGAGTATTTTCTCCTTCTTTCAAAGTTTCAAGGTTTTACACTTTTTTCTTAAAAAAGATAACAAATAGACCTACATGTTTCAAAAAGGTAATCACTCACTTCCATTTTAAACCAGTTGACATTTCTCATATTGCTGTCTTACTTATGGGGTTTTCCATTGGTAAATTCAGATTTCAGTAAAAAATTGATTTTTTCTTCGCGAATGGAACACAATTCAAATTGATTTTTTTTCCCACTGTATTGGTGTACTTTCTTGTCTGTGAAACTAGACAACATAGCTGTCAAATTTTCATTCAAAGTTCTTGTCTTTTGAAAAGTGTATGCAGTAAAATTCATATTAAACTGCTTCCATTCTTCAATAGGATTTTATTTATTTAAGCAATTTCAGCAAACTTTTCGCAAAACGAATAAATTTCAAATCAAAAACCACATTTGTCGAGCTGACAGCTTAAATTTGTATTGGTGTTAGTAAAATGAGGGGTAAATCTGCCGAAAAATTTAGATTTGCAAATTTGATTTAAAATCAAAAATAAATCAATTTATTTTGCCCAATGGAACGCAAAAAGAGGACTGATCCAAATCAAAAATAAATTGATTTATTTTACAAATGGAAAACCCCATTACACTTGTGAAACTTTTTCGTTCAGTTCAAAAATTAGCTGATGAAATCCAGGGATGGTTCGCAAACAAATCAGAGAAATACATTGGTGCAACCCAATAAATTTATCAAGCCCATAAATTTTATAAGAATTTTAGCAAAAACTGGTTTTAGTGGATTTTGGTGCAACTGGCATTAGATTAATAAAACTTAAAGTAAAATAAAATAAAATTTATGGTTTTACCAAAGAGCAGGCATACCGGTGTACAACGCAGAGGCAGCAACAGCTGGTGTATGGGCGAGGTGCCCATTCTCCGCTGGTTGTCGCCACCATAGTGCGCACCTGCATTTTCAGTCATTCTTATTCGTACTATCATTGTCGTCCTATATAATTCAGCGTTTTTTGACGTTTGTTTAAGGGAGCGATTTCCTGCCTGTTGGTCGGCTGGACTGATAGGGATTAAGCATTTTTAAGCCATTTTGTGGGTTTGGTGAAATATAACAAGCGTTTGCTTGGAATAGCAGAGAGTTCATCCAGGTCGTTGAAGAAATATCTTCCAAGGAACCTGTTTCTCAGATGACATAGCGCAGGGCAGTATACTCATGTATGTCCTCGTCACCACAACCTCTGCATAAGTCGTCCATATTGAGTTTCAACTTCTTCTTGTGGTAACCCAATTGGTTTTGTCCAGTGGTAACGGTCACGAGAAGAGAGAGAGATTTGTTGCTCATTTGGGTAATGTTTTCAGTTTTATGTTTATTGGATTTTGGCCATAATTTTCTGGTTGTAACACAGGTACCGAGCGAGTTCCATCTCTTGTTGCTAAATTAAGAATTTTACTTTCGGTTACCTGTTTTAGGTTACTGGGTGGGATCTGAACGGTTGGGTTTGCCTGATTTAGGTCAAGCGTTGATCCTATTTTTGTTAATTCATCAGCACTTTTGTTTCCAGGGACACCATTGTGACCAGGAACCCAACAGAGCCTTAAGTTCTGCTGTGAACCAAGAACCCTTAGCTCTTCGCGATTTGTCTAGCAGCTTTCGTCACTACCAAGACCTCAGCTTGGAAGACACTGCTGTAATTGGGAAGTCTGAATGAGCTGGCTAGTCCAAGGGTTTCTGAATAGAAACCTGCACCAACACCAGTATCCATCTTGGAGTGGTCGCACAGTGCGGGAAGATAGGTCGTTTTGTGATATTAATTATTTTCACTAGGAATTGAGTGTTGTTTTGCAACTTTTTGTGAGCTTATGATGAAAGCGAAGTGTTATCTTGAATTAAAGTAAGTTTTGTATAAAAAAATATTATTTTTAAACTCGAAACAGGAACGAAAAAGTTGAGTTTTTTTTTAAATTAATAAAGCGCAGATGATATTTTGCAGAATTATTCTTGGATATAGCCTAAGAAAAAAATTTTATGGGAGGGGGATCTAGCTCCCCTCGTTAAGGCGGGAGGGGCAATTTTGTGAAAAGTTGACTTAGAGTTAAAAAAAAAACATTTAAAATTAACAAAAGGTCGTACAGTGATTTCCTATAGCTTATTAGAAAGCTTATACTCTATTCTTTAATTTGTTTTTTCATTGAAGTTGTTAAAGTGTATAGTTTTTGAAAAATAAAATTTTAAAGTTAAAATTTTGAAGAAAAAAAAACGTGGTTTTTTATTTTGAAGTTAAACCTAGTATAATGTTATTCTTCTCAACGAAAAAAAATGGTGAACAATTTTTTTTTTGCAAGAAAAATGTGTGGTGAAACAAAAAAGGATAGACTGCTTTTAAACGATGCAATTACCCCTTGCGATTTTTAAGAAACTAGGTGGGGGACTTATGTGGTGGTCGGGGTAGACAAAATTGCTGAGGTTGGAAAAATTGCAGAGTTATCGCCTTTTCTTCTTTGTGCCTTGTCGTGTTTTTTGAGACATAAGCAGAGTGAAGAGTGTGCAGATATGTTTCCTTTTCATTTAACAAAAATTGCAACCATTAAAAATTGCAGTGTTTAAAAACATCCTTGCAACCGAAAGAAGACCAAAAGAGAAACGCCGCTTAAAAATCGCAATCGTCTAAAAGCAGTCATAGGACTCTTCTTCAGCTATAATAGCTGTGTTTGGTAATGTGAAATTTCTTGCAAAATTGCACAAATTTTCACAAATTGTCACTAATGCCTGTTTGTTAACTCAAAAAAGTTGCAACGAGAGAGCACAATGAGAGAGGAAATTATTTCCCCTCCATTGGATAACTTGCAATTTTCTGCTGCAATTTATGTGTGCAAGGAGTGTAAAAACTGTCAAATACATAGCTGTCAGTGTCTATTACTTGATGTCGGCTAGGAGTTTACAAAATATTAATTCAGATTGTCTTCATTCACTTGATGAAGTTTCAGATAAGTCCATCAAAACCAGTGGTACATTTTCGTTTGATATTTTTCAGTATAAAAATTATTTTACAATTTTAAAAATACAGGGTTCAAAATGATTTGTCAATGTTTTACGTCTTGTACACAAAAGTGACATTTTATACAAAAAGTGGTTCTGTGCGTTTGTTAACTTTTGGACAAGTTCTTCCTCTCTGAGAGTATTTTCTCCTTCTTTCAAAGTTTCAAGGTTTTACACTTTTTTCTTAAAAAAGATAACAAATAGACCTACATGTTTCAAAAAGGTAATCACTCACTTCCATTTTAAACCAGTTGACATCTCTCATATTGCTGTCTTACTTATGGGGTTTTCCATTGGTAAATTCAGATTTCAGTAAAAAATTGATTTTTTTCTTCGCGAATGGAACACAATTCAAATTGATTTTTTTTCCCACTGTATTGGTGTACTTTCTTGTCTGTGAAACTAGACAACATAGCTGTCAAATTTTCATTCAAACTTCTTGTCTTTTGAAAAGTGTATGCAGTAAAATTCATATTAAACTGCTTCCATTTTTCAATAGGATTTTATTTATTTAAGCAATTTCAGCAAACTTTTCGCAAAACGAATAAATTTCAAATCAAAAACCACATTTGTCGAGCTGACAGCTTAAATTTGTATTGGTGTTAGTAAAATGAGAGGTAAATCTGCCGAAAAATTTAGATTTGCAAATTTGATTTAAAATCAAAAATAAATCAATTTATTTTGCCCAATGACAGATCCAAATCAAAAATAAATTGATTTATTTTACCAATGGAAAACCCCATTACACTTGTGAAACTTTTTCGTTCAGTTCAAAAATTAGCTGATGAAATCCAGGGATGGTTCGCAAACAAATCAGAGAAATACATTGGTGCAACCCAATAAATTTATCAAGCCCATAAATTTTATAAGAATTTTAGCAAAAACTGGTTTTAGTGGATTTTGGTGCAACTGGCATTAGATTAATAAAACTTAAAGTAAAATAAAATAAAATTTATGGTTTTACCAAAGAGCAGGCATACCGGTGTACAACGCAGAGGCAGCAACAGCTGGTGTATGGGCGAGGTGCCCATTCTCCGCTGGTTGTCGCCACCATAGTGCGCACCTGCATTTTCAGTCATTCTTATTCGTACTATCATTGTCGTCCTATATAATTCAGCGTTTTTTGACGTTTGTTTAAGGGAGCGATTTCCTGCCTGTTGGTCGGCTGGACTGATAGGGATTAAGCATTTTTAAGCCATTTTGTGGGTTTGGTGAAATATAACAAGCGTTTGCTTGGAATAGCAGAGAGTTCATCCAGGTCGTTGAAGAAATATCTTCCAAGGAACCTGTTTCTCAGATGACATAGCGCAGGGCAGTATACTCATGTATGTCGTCGTCACCACAACCTCTGCATAAGTCGTCCATATTGAGTTTCAACTTCTTCTTGTGGTAACCCAATTGGTTTTGTCCAGTGGTAACGGTCACGAGAAGAGAGAGAGATTTTTTGCTCATTTGGGTAATGTTTTCAGTTTTATGTTTATTGGATTTTGGCCATAATTTTCTGGTTGTAACACAGGTACCGAGCGAGTTCCATCTCTTGTTGCTAAATCAAGAATTTTACTTTCGGTTACCTGTTTTAGGTTACAGGGTGGGATCTGAACGGTTGGGTCTGCCTGATTTAGGTCAAGCGTTGATCCTATTTTTGTCAATTCATCAGCACTTTTGTTTCCAGGGACACCATTGTGACCAGGAACCCAACAGAGCCTTAAGTTCTGCTGTGTACCAAGAACCCTTAGCTCTTCGCGATTTGTCTAGCAGCTTTCGTCACTACCAAGACCTCAGCTTGGAAGACACTGCTGTAATTGGGAAGTCTGAATGAGCTGGCTAGTCCAAGGGTTTCTGAATAGAAACCTGCACCAACACCAGTATCCATCTTGGAGTGGTCGCACAGTGCGGGAAGATAGGTCGTTTTGTGATATTAATTATTTTCACTAGGAATTGAGTGTTGTTTTGCAACTTTTTGTGAGCTTATGATGAAAGCGATGTGTTATCTTGAATTAAAGTAAGTTTTGTATAAAAAAATATTATTTTTAAACTCGAAACAGGAACGAAAAAGTTGAGTTTTTTTTTAAATTAATAAAGCGCAGATGATATTTTGCAGAATTATTCTTGGATATAGCCTAAGAAAAAAATTTTATGGGAGGGGGATCTAGCTCCTCTCGTTAAGGCGGGAGGGGCAATTTTGTGAAAAGTTGACTTAGAGTTAAAAAAAAAACATTTAAAATTAACAAAAGGTCGTACAGTGATTTCCTATAGCTTATTATAAAGCTTATACTCTTTAATTTATTTTTTCATTGAAGTTGTTAAAGTGTATAGTTTTTGAAAAATAAAATTTTAAAGTTAAAATTTTGAAGAAAAAAAATCGTGTTTTTTTATTTTGAAGTTAGACCTAGTATAATGTTATTCTTCTCAACGAAAAAAAATGGTGAACAATTTTTTTTTTGCAAGAAAAATGTGTGGTGAAACAAAAAAGGATAGACTGCTTTTAAACGATGCAATCACCCCTTGCGATTTTTAAGAAACTAGGTGGGGGACTTATGTGGTGGTCGGGGTAGACAAAATTGCTGAGGTTGGAAAAATTGCAGAGTTATCGCCTTTTCTTCTTTGTGCCTTTTCGTGTTTTTTGAGACGTAAGCAGAGTGAAGAGTGTGCAGATATGTTTCCTTTTCATTTAACAAAAATTGCAACCATTAAAAATTGCAGTGTTTAAAAGCATCCTTGCAACCGAAAGAAGACCAAAAGAGAAACGCCGCTTAAAAATCGCAATCGTCTAAAAGCAGTCATAGGACTCTTCTTCAGCTATAATAGCTGTGTTTGGTAATGTGAAATTTCTTGCAAAATTGCACAAATTTTCACAAATTGTCACTAATGCCTGTTTGTTAACTCAAAAAAGTTGCAACGAGAGAGCACAATGAGAGAGGAAATTATTTCCCCTCCATTGGATAACTTGCAATTTTCTGCTGCAATTTCTGTGTGCAAGGAGTGTAAAAACTGTCAAATACATAGCTGTCAGTGTCTATTACTTGATGTCGGCTAGGAGTTTACAAAATATTAATTCAGATTGTCTTCATTCACTTGATGAAGTTTCAGATAAGTCCATCAAAACCAGTGGTACATTTTCGTTTGATATTTTTCAGTATAAAAATTATTTTACAATTTTAAAAATACAGGGTTCAAAATGATTTGTCAATGTTTTACGTCTTGTACATAAAAGTGACATTTTATACAAAAAGTGGTTCTGTGCATTTGTTAACTTTTGGACAAGTTCTTCCTCTCTGAGAGTATTTTCTCCTTCTTTCAAAGTTTCAAGGTTTTACACTTTTTTCTTAAAAAAGATAACAAATAGACCTACATGTTTCAAAAAGGTAATCACTCACTTCCATTTTAAACCAGTTGACATCTCTCATATTGCTGTCTTACTTATGGGGTTTTCCATTGGTAAATTCAGATTTCAGTAAAAAATTGATTTTTTCTTCGCGAATGGAACACAATTCAAATAGATTTTTTTTCCCACTGTATTGGTGTACTTTCTTGTCTGTGA
This sequence comes from Epistrophe grossulariae, assembly GCA_929447395.1. Taxonomy (NCBI): domain Eukaryota; kingdom Metazoa; phylum Arthropoda; class Insecta; order Diptera; family Syrphidae; genus Epistrophe; species Epistrophe grossulariae. The sequence continues at coordinate 66,710,908 of OV839566.1, read as the reverse complement.
AACTAGACAACATAGCTGTCAAATTTTCATTCAAAGTTCTTGTCTTTTGAAAAGTGTATGCAGTAAAATTCATATTAAACTGCTTCCATTTTTATTTATTTAAGCAATTTCAGCAAACTTTTCGCAAAACGAATAAATTTCAAATCAAAAACCACATTTGTCGAGCTGACAGCTTAAATTTGTATTGGTGTTAGTAAAATGAGGGGTAAATCTGCCGAAAAATTTAGATTTGCAAATTTGATTTAAAATCAAAAATAAATCAATTTATTTTGCCCAATGACAGATCCAAATCAAAAATAAATTGATTTTTTTTACCAATGGAAAACCCCATTACACTTGTGAAACTTTTTCGTTCAGTTCAAAAATTAGCTGATGAAATCCAGGGATGGTTCGCAAATCAGAGAAATACATTGGTGCAACCCAATAAATTTATCAAGCCCATAAATTTTATAAGAATTTTGGCAAAAACTGGTTTTAGTGGATTTTGGTGCAACTGGCATTAGATTAATAAAACTTAAAGTAAAATAAAATAAAATTTATGGTTTTACCAAAGAGCAGGCATACCGGTGTACAACGCAGAGGCAGCAACAGCTGGTGTATGGGCGAGGTGCCCATTCTCCGCTGGTTGTCGCCACCATAGTGCGCACCTGCATTTTCAGTCATTCTTATTCGTACTATCATTGTCGTCCTATATAATTCAGCGTTTTTTGACGTTTGTTTAAGGGAGCGATTTCCTGCCTGTTGGTCGGCTGGACTGATAGGGATTAAGCATTTTTAAGCCATTTTGTGGGTTTGGTGAAATATAACAAGCGTTGGCTTGGAATAGCAGAGAGTTCATCCAGGTCGTTGAAGAAATATCTTCCAAGGAACCTGTTTCTCAGATGACATAGCGCAGGGCAGTATACTCATGTATGTCGTCGTCACCACAACCTCTGCATAAGTCGTCCATATTGAGTTTCAACTTCTTCTTGTGGTAACCCAATTGGTTTTGTCCAGTGGTAACGGTCATTGTGAAGTCTGAATGAGCTGGCTAGTCCAAGGGTTTCTGAATAGAAACCTGCACCAACACCAGTATCCATCTTGGAGTGGTCGCACAGTGCGGGAAGATAGGTCGTTTTGTGATATTAATTATTTTCACTAGGAATTGAGTGTTGTTTTGCAACTTTTTGTGAGCTTATGATGAAAGCGATGTGTTATCTTGAATTAAAGTAAGTTTTGTATAAAAAAATATTATTTTTAAACTCGAAACAGGCACGAAAAAGTTGAGTTTTTTTTTAAATTAATAAAGCGCAGATGATATTTTGCAGAATTATTCTTGGATATAGCCTAAGAAAAAAATTTTATGGGAGCGGGATCTAGCTCCCCTCGTTAAGGCGGGAGGGGCAATTTTGTGAAAAGTTGACTTAGAATAAAAAAAAAAACATTTAAAATTAACAAAAGGTCGTACAGTGATTTCCTATAGCTTATTAGAAAGCTTATACTCTATTCTTTAATTTGTTTTTTCATTGAAGTTGTTAAAGTGTATAGTTTTTGAAAAATAAAATTTTAAAGTTAAAATTTTGAAGAAAAAAAAACGTGGTTTTTTATTTTGAAGTTAAACCTAGTATAATGTTATTCTTCTCAACGAAAAAAAATGGTGAACAATTTTTTTTTTGCAAGAAAAATGTGTGGTGAAACAAAAAAGGATAGACTGCTTTTAAACGATGCAATCACCCCTTGCGATTTTTAAGAAACTAGGTGGGGGACTTATGTGGTGGTCGGGGTAGACAAAATTGCTGAGGTTGGAAAAATTGCAGAGTTATCGCCTTTTCTTCTTTGTGCCTTTTCGTGTTTTTTGAGACATAAGCAGAGTGAAGAGTGTGCAGATATGTTTCCTTTTCATTTAACAAAAATTGCAACCATTAAAAATTGCAGTGTTTAAAAGCATCCTTGCAACCGAAAGAAGACCAAAAGAGAAACGCCGCTTAAAAATCGCAATCGTCTAAAAGCAGTCATAGGACTCTTCTTCAGCTATAATAGCTGTGTTTGGTAATGTGAAATTTCTTGCAAAATTGCACAAATTTTCACAAATTGTCACTAATGCCTGTTTGTTAACTCAAAAAAGTTGCAACGAGAGAGCACAATGAGAGAGGAAATTATTTCCCCTCCATTGGATAACTTGCAATTTTCTGCTGCAATTTCTGTGTGCAAGGAGTGTAAAAACTGTCAAATACATAGCTGTCAGTGTCTATTACTTGATGTCGGCTAGGAGTTTACAAAATATTAATTCAGATTGTCTTCATTCACTTGATGAAGTTTCAGATAAGTCCATCAAAACCAGTGGTACATTTTCGTTTGATATTTTTCAGTATAAAAATTATTTTACAATTTTAAAAATACAGGGTTCAAAATGATTTGTCAATGTTTTACGTCTTGTACACAAAAGTGACATTTTATACAAAAAGTGGTTCTGTGCGTTTGTTAACTTTTGGACAAGTTCTTCCTCTCTGAGAGTATTTTCTCCTTCTTTCAAAGTTTCAAGGTTTTACACTTTTTTCTTAAAAAAGATAACAAATAGACCTACATGTTTCAAAAAGGTAATCACTCACTTCCATTTTAAACCAGTTGACATCTCTCATATTGCTGTCTTACTTATGGGGTTTTCCATTGGTAAATTCAGATTTCAGTAAAAAATTGATTTTTTCTTCGCGAATGGAACACAATTCAAATTGATTTTTTTTCCCACTGTATTGGTGTACTTTCTTGTCTGTGAAACTAGACAACATAGCTGTCAAATTTTCATTCAAACTTCTTGTCTTTTGAAAAGTGTATGCAGTAAAATTCATATTAAACTGCTTCCATTCTTCAATAGGATTTTATTTATTTAAGCAATTTCAGCAAACTTTTCGCAAAACGAATAAATTTCAAATCAAAAACCACATTTGTCGAGCTGACAGCTTAAATTTGTATTGGTGTTAGTAAAATGAGGGGTAAATCTGCCGAAAAATTTAGATTTGCAAATTTGATTTAAAATCAAAAATAAATCAATTTATTTTGCCCAATGGAACGCAAAAAGAGGACTGATCCAAATCAAAAATAAATTGATTTATTTTACCAATGGAAAACCCCATTACACTAGTGAAACTTTTTCGTTCAGTTCAAAAATTAGCTGATGAAATCCAGGGATGGTTCGCAAACAAATCAGAGAAATACATTGGTGCAACCCAATAAATTTATCAAGCCCATAAATTTTATAAGAATTTTAGCAAAAACTGGTTTTAGTGGATTTTGGTGCAACTGGCATTAGATTAATAAAACTTAAAGTAAAATAAAATAAAATTTATGGTTTTACCAAAGAGCAGGCATACCGGTGTACAACGCAGAGGCAGCAACAGCTGGTGTATGGGCGAGGTGCCCATTCTCCGCTGGTTGTCGCCACCATAGTGCGCACCTGCATTTTCAGTCATTCTTATTCATACTATCATTGTCGTCCTATATAATTCAGCGTTTTTTGACGTTTGTTTAAGGGAGCGATTTCCTGCCTGTTGGTCGGCTGGACTGATAGGGATTAAGCATTTTTAAGCCATTTTGTGGGTTTGGTGAAATATAACAAGCGTTTGCTTGGAATAGCAGAGAGTTCATCCAGGTCGTTGAAGAAATATCTTCCAAGGAACCTGTTTCTCAGATGACATAGCGCAGGGCAGTATACTCATGTATGTCGTCGTCACCACAACCTCTGCATAAGTCGTCCATATTGAGTTTCAACTTCTTCTTGTGGTAACCCAATTGGTTTTGTCCAGTGGTAACGGTCACGAGAAGAGAGAGAGATTTGTTGCTCATTTGGGTAATGTTTTCAGTTTTATGTTTATTGGATTTTGGCCATAATTTTCTGGTTGTAACACAGGTACCGAGCGAGTTCCATCTCTTGTTGCTAAATTAAGAATTTTACTTTCGGTTACCTGTTTTAGGTTACAGGGTGGGATCTGAACGGTTGGGTCTGCCTGATTTAGGTCAAGCGTTGATCCTATTTTTGTCAATTCATCAGCACTTTTGTTTCCAGGGACACCACTGTGACCAGTAACCCAACAGAGCCTTAAATTCTGCTGTGTACCAAGAACCCTTAGCTCTTCGCGATTTGTCTAGCAGCTTTCGTTACTACCAAGACCTCAGCTTGGAAGACACTGCTGTAATTGGGAAGTCTGAATGAGCTGGCTAGTCCAAGGGTTTCTGAAAAGAAACCTGCACCAACACCAGTATCCATCTTGGAGTGGTCGCACAGTGCGGGAAGATAGGTCGTTTTGTGATATTAATTATTTTCACTAGGAATTGAGTGTTGTTTTGCAACTTTTTGTGAGCTTATGATGAAAGCGAAGTGTTATCTTGAATTAAAGTAAGTTTTGTATAAAAAAATATTATTTTTAAACTCGAAACAGGCACGAAAGAGTTGAGTTTTTTTTTAAATTAATAAAGCGCAGATGATATTTTGCAGAATTATTCTTGGATATAGCCTAAGAAAAAAATGTTATGGAAGGGGGATCTAGCTCCCCTCGTTAAGGCGGGAGGGGCAATTTTGTGAAAAGTTGACTTAGAGTTAAAAAAAAAAATTTAAAATTAACAAAAGGTCGTACAGTGATTTCCTATAGCTTATTAGAAAGCTTATACTCTATTCTTTAATTTGTTTTTTCATTGAAGTTGTTAAAGTGTATAGTTTTTGAAAAATAAAATTTTAAAGTTAAAATTTTGAAGAAAAAAAATCGTTGTTTTTTATTTTGATGTTTATTTTTTTTTCAAAATTTTGCTTTTATAAGTGATATGTTTTTACTTAATATTCAATGTTCTTAACAATTTTTAGCAAAATTTTGAAAACCAAGTACAAAAATCTTTATTAGTTTTTGAGTTATTCGAGAAAAACTTTTTGCCAAAAATCCAAAAAACTCAAGTTTTAATGTTTTTGATAAAATAAAAATAACTTATATATATTAATCTTATTTGGTTCAAACAACATTACTTCACCTAATTGATTAATAAATAAAACACAGTATTGATGAAAAATTAAAGAAATAATAATATAACAAACTTTTATTTTAACTTACTTATGTATTTTTAATCGGAATCATAACATACGACATTTTCTACTCCAAACATTTGAATAGCTTCAAGATGAAAATTTTGTTTGTTTATATTTAATTGTCGACTTAAACTTGAAACCGAAGGATCTGAAGAAATTATCATTCGGTTAAAAATGGCAGCCGAAGTATCTTTTCTGGAAGATTTTTTGCTATATTGCTCTCTGAAAACTTTGAAATCCCATTTACTTTTAAACTGGTACCTAAAGTCTTTTAGCTTCAGTTTTAAGTGGCCAGAATTTCATAACATAAAGTTTTAGTTTTAAGAAAGGTCCCAATGGCGATAAATTTGTTTTCTTGCTGTTAAAATGTAAATCAACCAGTTTTCGTCTGGAACATTGAAATACTTGGTTCTGACCACCTATAAATTGCCATATTTTAATAAACACAATGAAAAAATATAGAGAAAAACTTGTTTTTTTACTATGCAGCCACGAATTAAAAAAAAGCAAAAAAAACGGTTATTGATAAGTAATTAAATAATTATAAAAAAAATTGTAGTTTTAATAATTTTTAACTTAAAAAATTCATAAAAAATACTATGAGGCTAATTTTTGTAACCTTGCCATTATATACTTAGTTTTTTCGAATTTTTCTTCTTAAATAAAAACTACACACATTCATCAATATCATAATTTTTACTCTACATTTTTATCACAAATCTTTATAAGAAAAATAAATTGAACAAAGAAATCCCCCAAAAATCTGTTTTTTTTATTTGCTTTCTCAAACCAACTTGATCAACTTTGGCAGCGTGGTTAAGTTAGCACAAGTGACTTAAGCTAAGTACAGACGATTGTCAGATCTTACAACCCTTCATTGTCAGATCTGTCAGTGAAAAAACTGTTCCAAATATCTTACAATCGTTTGAACACACAATTTTGTCTGACAATGTTGTAAGAAACGTCATTGTCAGACGACAATCTGACAAAAAATTGTCAGGTATCGTCTGAACAAACAATTTTTATAATTGTCAGTCGATTAGGACATTGTCAGACTCATTGGTCATTGTCAGATATTTTCATTGAAAACATCTTACAATTGCTGACAATTTCTTCATTGTCCGAAATGTCAATGAGTTGGTTAAAGAGAAATAAAAAAAGAGCTGACAATCAAATTGTCAGACTTTGGGAAGAAATCTCCCAACCGTGTGAACGGACAATTTTTCATTGTAAGAAGCTAATTGTTAGCTATTGTCAGACCATTGACTGTTGTGACAATATTGTAAGATCTGACAATCGTCTGTACTTAGCTTTACCAACAAAAGTTCTTCCATGCCTTATCAAAAATAATGTATTTATTGAGGAAAACAACATTTTATTATTATTTTGAGATGGACTTTATATTACGGATATATGAAAATAAAAAATAAAATGATTTAAAATTTTGTTTTCAATTTTTAAAAAACAAATTTTATTTATTTAATTTTACTAAGGGCCAGTTTGTTCACAGCTGATCGTCTTTAAACAAGGATTATTGCAACTGGTAAATCATCGAATGTGCTTGATTATCAAATTTTTTTTCAAGGAATAAATAATTTAAGTTGTTAATCATGGAAATCAGTAATCAGCCGATTTTGGTTGATTAGCGCCATTTAGTTAGAAGCTGTGAAAGTCATCGTTCAGATTTAACCCACTGTGAACAAACTGGCCCTAAATATCACAACATAATTTTATGAATTGAGCGACGCGTTTCGGTTCTAAATAACCATCATAGGGCTCAACTTGTTGGTTCGCGGTGTTAATTTGTCAAACTTTACTAATTACTTTCTTTATGACTGCGGTGCCTGTTGGTGTTGTTGGTTGATGTTCTTGGTGGTGGGTAGAGGTGTATTTGTTTCGTTGACTACGGTTGAATGTTTTTGTAATTTATAGCTGTATTATATAATGCGTTTGTTTTAAATGTTAACTTGCCATTTAGTATTTTGTCATGTTCAGTCTTGTATGCTTTATAGATTTCGAACTCTTCTAAAGCGTCTAGTTTTGTCCCTTTTTTACATATGTGTATTGGTTGTTAATTTGTTTCGAAGTTGGTGTAGTTGTGGTTATTATCTATTAACAGCCTTATTTATTAGAATTCGCTAAACACCTCTAAACGGCTGAATAGTTATGTAGTGCATAAGCATTTATGTAGCCACTATTCAACGCAAAATAAATTATTATTTATAGAAGATTTTCCTACACGGTATAGTTATAATACGCTTGTGTCAGATAAAGCTTTGTATATAAACCCTATAGTACTCTCATGGAACAGATATTTATGGTTCTGTTTCGCCTCTATTGGTGGCGTGTGCTTTGTCACAAGTCAGAGTGGAGACTTTAAAATAGGTTTAAGGAGAAGCACCGAGAACAAGAAGTAAGACAGAGAGAAATGTATTATTTAAATTCGTTTATAAATAAAGGGAGTAAGGGAGATAATTGAATCAGCTGTTGGTGTCATGGCAACGACGAAAATAAGGAAGAGAAAACGAAAAAAATCTGTATTGAATGAACGGTTTTGTTATTTTGTAGGTAAGTAGGTATTTAGAGGGAATCATATGTTTATTTTTTTTTTCAAAACATTCGTAGTTATTTGAGTTTGAATTTAAAAAAGCAACGTTGTTAGATTTCACTAAAATTGAACATCAAGCAACGTTGCGATATTTTGACTTATTCTATAAAGACTTATAGGTACACATTTCTTAGCAATTACCTAGTTGAAATCTTATTTTTTGTCAAAAACGTGCCGAAACTTAAAATTAATTTTTTTTTATGTTGTACCTATAGGTAGGTACCAAAATAAAAATTTTCATTTTGAAATCTCAATAGGTATTTCGAAAACGACTGGGTCTTAGCGGTTTTTTGAAAGTATGTAGGTAATCTATAATTTGTAGGTATAGGCAAAATTAACGGTAAACCTATACCTTCCATAAAACTATTTAAGAAAATCTTATTTTTCTCGAAAATGGCTCCTAAGATATTGAACATTTTATAGACACTTATATAAATACGAGATTTTGATTAAATTTCAATATTGCGAAGTCGAAAAAGTGGGTTTTGCAATTCGGCTGCAGCCTAAACGGGTGGGTCGATTTTCTACTTGGTAGGTATTCTCTCGACATTTTTTTGAAGTAAAACTTCTTTTGCGGCATGGGGGTAAAAAATTTTTCTATGGAGCTGTCAGTGACATGTCAAACCGACATACAAATTCCCGTCACGAATTACAAAATTCAGCGTCACGATTTTGCAACGGTTCTGAGTTTCAAATCGGGTGCTCTGAGTGGTAGGACTTGAAAAATACTTGCCCTGTTGCCGTGAAAGAAGTTTTACTTCTAGCGCGTGTACGTAAGTACGCACACTCTTTTTTTAATTTTTTTTTGGACCAAAAATAACAGTAGGTACCTACCTACTTGCCGTACATATTGAAATAATGAAAATCTTATTTTTTCAAAACTTAAAAAAAAAGTTTGTACCTAATTTTTTTTACAAAAAGGCTACCATTTTATAAAAACAAAATTGTGAAAAATGGTTACATAAATATGTATAAAATTCGTACCTTCCATAAAACCTTTTTTTGATTTTAGATTTTTTCTAAAAGGGTTCTATACTAATTTTAACCAATTTTTTTAGAGATTTTTTTTTTTAAATTTAAAAAATTGTAGGTATACCAAAATTTTCAATTTTTTTTTTAATTTTTTTAAAAAATTTTCAAATTTTTATTTATTTTTATTAAAGGCAGGCATTTATTATTAGCGTTAAAAAGCGGTAAGTTCATTTTTCTCAAAAACGACTCCTACGATTTTGATTGATTTTGATTAAAATGTTTATGTGATAATTTAATATATATATTATATATAATATCAATAGAATGTAGTTATTTTTTTGGAAAAAAAAAAAATGTATCTATCGATTAAAATTAATTAAATGTATATATCGTAGAACCATAATTTTTTGGTTATCGACTATCTCATTATCTGTTCAACCTATTCAAATGAATACATCATAGCCTCTTATAAGTTAATAATAAAATTAATAATATTGCATATCAACATTTTTATTATTTATTGAAAGTTATTTTTTTTATTTTTGAAAGTTAGATTTTTCGAAAATGGGTTCATAATTTATTTTTTAACTCTGCATTAATAAATTTTAAAAAATGGGAAACCTATTTTTTCATTATATTTGTATAAGTATATGTATATCAAAATTATTTTTTTTATTTTGCCTATAATAGTAATATCAATTTTTTTAATATTCAAAATATGATAAAATAGCTATTGTTATACGTATGTATATATAATATGTATGTATATCCAAAACGATTCGAATTTTTACTCACCATATTGCAGTAGGTAGCTATTTTAGGAAAAAAAATGTGTTTTCAAGTTTGTCAACGTATTTTGAGCAAATTGGCGAGTTTATTCTTATATCTCGAACAAAAATCATTGCCTCAAAATAGCTTTTTAACGTTATTTGAATTTTTCAGCAGAATTTAAAAATGAAAGTCAATGAAATATTAAAAATTCTCAAAATACAAAGTTAAACATGAAAACAAATTCTTTTATTTTTCAAACTTTTGGCTGCATTCTTTTCCACATCACCCAGTGGGGTAGAATACTAGATGCGTTTTTTTTCTCGAGGTTCCCCAGTAGGCCTATTCCTCGTTCTATTACAACTTCAAAACTACTAAGCAACATGCATTTTTTAATGAGCTGTTTCTCCAAGCGGAGTAGTGCTCGCTCTATAACTACTTCAAAACTACTAATAAGCATGCATTTTTTTAATGACTACTTCAAAACTACATGCATTTTTTTAATAACTTCTCCAAAACTACTAAGCAGCATGCATTTTTTAATGACTTATACTTCAAAACTACTAAGCAATATGCATTTTTTCATGACTTCTTCAAAACTACTATGCAACATGCATTTTTTTTGATGATTTTTGGAGTATTCGTCGCTCCAAAGCTACTTCAAAACTACTAAGCAATAAGGAGCATGCATTTTTGAATGAGGTTTCTCCAAGTGAGACAGTTCTCGCTCTATAACTACTTCAAAACTACTAAGCAGCCTGCATTTTTTTAAAATAATTTGTACTTTATACATTTTAAAAATATGTTAAAATATAATATAATATTATATATAATAATATAATATAATTAATTTAAAATATTATGTTTTAATATAATATATATAATAAAATAATATAATAATTTAAAAATATGTTTAAATATAATTGGCCATTGAATTTGCCTTGAGATCCTTGTTGATTTTTCTAGTATCTAGAATGATAAGTTGGTTGGCAACTCTGCTGTAAAAGTGAATAGTTCAAGTTTCATATCGCTCTGATAAATTTTCAAATTTAAATATTTATTTTAACGTATAATTAAATTGAAAAGTTAATTATCTGAAAGTTTTGCTGTAATTATACACACACAAGATAAAAAACACCAGGTAACGATAGTGTTTAAGCTAAAAATTCAAAAATTAATGATAACACTTTGGTCACATGACCGACAAAAAAAGAAAAATCTACGAACCATCGCCAGAACAAATACCTAACACTCCTTTAAATACTAACGGACCGTATAAAATTTTTAAATCTTGTCAAAAAATGGCTAGGACTCAAGAAGATTTTCAAACGATCAAAGGTATTATCGATAATTCTCTACAAGTTGCCATGTCCAATTTAGCAACTAAGGATGACCTCAATAAAATGAGCCAAGAAGTCGATCATCTGCGGAAACAGAACCTAGAGCTGGCAAAACAAATTCATGAGTTTGAAATGCGTTGCTGTGTAATGGAAGAAGAACTTGAGTTGCAAAGCCGTGAAATACGTGGAAAAAATTTAATATTTTCATTTCCTAATGATACGGGTAATCCACAAGAAAAAATTGAAGGCATAACCCAACTTTTGTTGGATAACAACGCTCCCACAATGTCACAAGCAGTTAAGCTCAGTGAAAACAACAACTTCATTAAAATGAAATTAAACACGGGATCTAACGAAACCGCAACAAAAATGTTAAAAGATGCACACAAACTGAAAGGCACAGGTTCTTTTATTCAGCGCGATTTAAGTAAACAAGCTCAACTCAAACACCGAATCCTACTTGGTTATCGAAAAGCGATAAGAACACGCAACCCAGATGAAATAATATCAATTAAAAATAATACACTGATAATTCGTGATAAAATATTTTATTTAAACAAAAATAATATCCTTAAATATCAAAATACAGACGGAGAAACAGAATTGCAAAATATGTTTGGAAGTTTAAACTTTGAAGTTGTCACTTCTATCAACAAGAGCACACTGTCAAGCAGACGTCATGTTGGGCCGAATGTACTAGATGATCCAGCGATGTTATATGAAAAACAAAATCATAAAAATACAAATTTTAAAAATAATAATTGTAATAGATCAGCTAAGAATTGAGATTTTGATGCCGTCAGCCAAATTAATAGTAATAATTATTTAAAAATTTTATCTAACAAAATTGCAGGATTAAATAATAAACTTTTGTTAACTTTTTTGAATATGTTAAGAATTTTGAAATATTTTTTTTGTTCGAAACTCACGTTACAAATGAAAATTTTACTAAATTTGAAAAATATTTTTGTGGGTATAAGCTTTTGTGGGGTGAAGCAATTAAAACTTCTGTCAAAGGTCGTGCAAGTGGAGGTAGTCTATATGGCATAAGAACATCAGTCTTAAATACATACACTTTTGGTGAGTGTGAGGGTACAACAATAGTAAAATGTCTGAAGGAGGAGAATATGTGTATCATACCTTATTACATAAATTGCAATAAATGGGCAAATGATTTTGAAAATTTATATAATATAATGCAAATTCTAGCTAGCAAGAGTGTTTTACTGATTGGTGATTTGAACGCGAGAATTGGTAATTCGCAAACAACAACATCAACAAATATATCGAATACTTCAATTTCTCTTGCTATCAGGAACTCAGCGGACGTAATTTGTAATAAGAATGGAGTAGATCTTCTTCAGTTACTGCAATTGTATGATTTGATAGTTTTGAATGGCTGTACGGAAGGTGATATGGAGGGACACTTCACTTTCATTGGAGGGCAAGGAAAATCTGTCATCGACTTTTGTTCCGTTAACAATGACTGGATCGAAAGGATCCATAAATTCGAAGTTGGTTGCGAGACCTTTTCAGATCACATGCCTATTGAAGTAAACGTCCCATATGAATCTTCACCCCCAGGAATGAATCTTCGCCTGCTTCCTCGTCTTCACTGGAAAAATGAACAAATAGCATTTTATCAACGTGAATTAGATGGTTTCTTTATAAACAACGAGCTGAATACAGAGTCCACAGATGCACTATCTAATCAACTTACTGAGTCTATTCAAAACGCCGCACCAAACAAAACTACAGGCACGAAGAAAGTATCTTTTAAACAAAAATGGTTCGATAAAGACTGCTGGAAAGCACGTACTAAATCATTTGCCCTTCTTCGAGCCCTGCGATCTACGAATAATGATTGTATAAAAAATTGGTACGTTGAAAGTAATATATATTACAAAAACTTGTGTTTTCAAAAGAAAATCGAATTTGAAAATCAACAAGCCTTAACATTAGGTCGAACACAAAACTCGAAAGAATTCTGGAAAATTGCGAGGGAAATCAATGGAATGAGTTTTAAGATTGGCGTAGGTGTATCTGCTGAAGATCTTGCAGCACATTTTAGACTTCTTCTCTCCAACGATGATAATTTGACGTTCTGCTATGCTGAACCACTAACTCTTGATGAAATTTTAGACGTTGAATTATCAATTGATGAAATACAATCCGTGATATTTAATGCGAAAAATGGAAAAGCTCCAGGGGAAGACGGTATCCCATACGAATTCTTCAAAAATGCAACACCTACATTTTGGAATAACCTTCAAATTCTCTTTAACAACATCTTCTCTACAGCCGAAATACCCTCCTCATTCAAAAAATCTGTGATATTCCCCATGCACAAAAAGGGCTCTTTTGACGTTGTGGAAAATTATAGAGGGATTTCTTTCATGAATGTGATATCAAAAATATTTTGCGGTGTTTTGGTAAAAAGGCTGGAAAAGTGGGTAGAAATGAAAAGTATTCTAACAGAGCTACAAGCTGGCTTTAGAAAGAATTATTCAACGACTGATCAGATTTTTACACTTTCATCCATTGTCAAAGCGTTTCATGCAAGGAACAAAAAAATATATTCATTTTTTGTCGACTTCAAAGCAGCTTTTGACCTTGTTAATAGAAATGCGCTTTTCTACACGCTCTCTCAAATTGGCATATCCTCAAAATTTATTAATGTGGTTAAAAATATGTACACGGATACAACTGCAGCAGTTTGGAATGGCACCTCTTATTCTGAATGGTTTGGCACAAATACAGGTGTGAAGCAAGGATGTCTTCTCAGTGCACTGTTGTTTTCCTTATTTATAAACGACATAGTAGATGAACTGCCTGGAGGTGTAAGGATTGCGAATGTCACAATAAATGTGTTGCTGTATGCAGATGACCTAGTCATACTCTCTGAATCGCCGGAACACATGCAACTAATGATAAATCGCTTATCATGTTACTGCAAAAGATGGGGACTGACAATCAATACAGAAAAGTCAAAGATAATGGTTTTTGCACGATCCGGAAGAGTTCACACTGAAAGACAATGGTAGTATGATGGGCATCCTCTGGAATCAGTTAAAGATGTTAAATACTTGGGAGTTAAACTGAACTCAAACTTAAATTTCAAACAACATCTAACTGAAAAAGCCAAAAGCTCTCAAAGTTTGCTCAACTTTTCATGGAAAAATGTGTTTTCAAACAGAAGAATAAGTTTGTCTGCGAAATATAAAATATTTGATTCAGTGGTTAAATCAACTCTTTGTTACGCTTCACAAATTTGGGGAGCGTATGAGTATGAAGAAATTGAAAAATTTAATAGGAACTTCATAAAAAAGCTTTTTAACCTGCCCCAAAATACACCTAGTTACGCTATTTACCTAGAAACCGGACTGCCAAAAATCTTAGCATATACACTTAAATCACAAGCTGAGTTCATATGGTATGCAGTCAATATGGTGAATCCAGACTTTCAAAGAAACTCTTTTTGTATGAGATGAGAAATAAAGACTGGTGGTATGCAAGGTGGCAAACTCTTGGTAACACTTGTGGAGAAACCTTTCAAATTGATTTATGCAACATAGGTAATCTGAAAGATCAACTATACCGCATTATTCAAAAACGTGAAGACATCACTCGTGATACGTTCATCTGAATGGCTCGTGAGTCTGAAAGCAGGATACTATACAGCCAACTTAATTTCAACTTGAACAAAAGAAACTACTTTCATGACTCACTAAACTATAGTGAAATATCATTGATATTTAAAGCAAGGTGTGAGGTTCTCTCTTTAAATGGCAACCCTTACAATGGAAGCTTCAACCAATTTTGTTCCCTTTGTAATCTACACGCGAAAGAGGATTGCTTTCACTTTATAAGTATATGCCCAATACTCAGACCACAAAGGTTGCTTTTCTTCGGAAAACATTCATTATCCATGAAAGAGACTATTGATCTACTAAACACCTGCGAGTGGAAAAAAATAAGTAATTATTTAAAATCTATTTATAATTATAGAATGTTATTAATTTCAGAATACGTTTAAATATTTATTGTTTTTCTAAATTTTTGTTTTGAAAATTAATTTTTATATTCAAATACACATTTAAAAATTTGCTAACCAGGCTGACGGCTTAGCCATAGCTTTTAAATTCATTTTTGTAATTTAATTGTAAGTTAATGTGTAAATAAAATGAATTACTTACTTACTTACTTACTTACTTACTTACGTTACTTACTGATAAGTCCGATGAGTACAAATTTTTGTCATCAATTCCTGGTGTTCTGTTGAGCAGCTTGTTAATGAAATCCTGTGCTTTTGCTTCATGATTTCATGCAACCATGTTTCAACAATTTTTTCGGTTATTATTTTTATCGGGAATTGTTCGGAGAAAATTTTCTCAAGAATACTTACGGTTTCTTCGAAACGGACCGAAGGAACTGTCAGTTTTCCGAACTGTGATGGTGTCGTAATTGTCTCATAAGCTCTCAGTTTGATCAACAAAGTTTGATGCCTTTCTTTGTCAGTGTCATCCTCGTCGATCATAAACTGTGAGCAAACCTGGCAATTTAGCTTTTTTTTTTAATTTGCCTGCTGCAAATCCAGCGTAATACGCAGCAGCTGCTTTCTGCAGTTTTTGAGAGGAAGTATTTTTTTCACCTTGGTCCATCTGTTGGACATCGCTCTCTAGTTTTTCATCCGATTTGTCATTTACTATTTCTTCAAATATGTAATCCTTGTGCGCTGACTCAATTTCTGCCCCTCCATCAAAATCAGCACCCTGCAGTAGTGGTACTGCTCCAGCATCTTCATATCCAGAATGTTCTGCTGATGTAAAATGCTGAAAAACAATTTGCTTGAGATTCCGAATGAATCTCCAAGCGGAAGGGTCCCTTTCATAAGAGCCTCTATTGCAGCGTACCAAAGAGAACAAATTTTCTGCTACATCTGTGTTAAGATGTGCCAGCAGAAAGTAAGTCTGTTCATCACTTTTGTGATACGCCCACATCTGTTCAATTGCAAGGAGAGTTTGTTTCAGTCCTATGAAGGAAGCTGGGGCTCATAAAGCATTCTTGACTTTCCAGGTCATGATCCATTGCCGTGCGCTTATTATTGCATCTAGGGTGTCTGTCGATTCTGATACCACTTGTTTGTTCGGATTTCTCGAATAAAGCTGTCCAGTATTCAAGTTATCGAAGAGATCATTCATTCTTTTTATAAATCTTGCTGTAGCCTCAGCAATTTTCTTCTCTTCATCAGTCTTGAAAAAGCCTGAACTCAATGCAAACATTATTCCAGTGTACACATTAGCACTGCAAGCCTGTGTGGCTAACTTTACAGATAGTTTTTCGAATCCATTTGGTCGGATATGTGCATTTGTAAGTTTAAACAAAACTTGAAATGTCCCTTTCTTATCCTCCTCAAAAATCTTTTCTAGTATCTTCCAATCAACAAGGTCTTCGCCTATGGAAATTTTGTATTTGAGCAAAGTGTTCCGAACGCTCTTAAACATGTGTGGGTAATCGTAGAGTAAGAAGACTCTATGATTTTCTATCTCCACATACGGTCTGCTTTCCATAAATTTGGGCGGTCCTAGTTTTAGGTAAGCTGAGACGTTACAAGCGCCTTGATCGCAACTTGTGGCGACAACGTTGAGGCCACAATTATTTACTCCTTTTATAATTGATACCAACATTTGGGATAAGGTTCCACCTTTTGGTGATCCAACATAGTAAACTATGGTCTGTTTCCAATTTTTATTCATGCCTCTTAGTGTAAATACTAGTACTTTATTGGCTATGGTTGAGTTTCTTCCGAACTCTCCAAAATCCGTATACCCGTATATGATATCGTCCTTGATATTGTATTCCAGTTCTTTCTTTATGCTCATCTCATCAAAGAGCAGAACACATTTCTTTTCAATGGACGTCATGTCTTTGGCCTTGTCACTTAACAAATCCTTCATTCGTGAACTCAATCCCGTTGGTAAACGTATTTCTGAATGCCATCTGTAGATGGTGCTTACCGCTGGCAGCTTAAATCCTGTGCTCAGCATAAATGAGTAGCAAGCTGGAGATTTAAAATAGAATTTTAAAAATAACTCCTTTTCTTTAAGTTCCCACGGTGTGTTCAGTTTGTGGAACAGTTGTGCAAGGATAAATGTCTTTAGTTCTTCGGAAAAATCTTCCATGTGATTGTCAAGCCCTTTTTTTAACCTATATTCAGGGTTTTGTGCCATTTTTACAGGTGTGTCGAAAATACTGCGTGGAATAAATCTCTCCCGATTTATTTTTGGTGCTGGTTTGAATTTGTACGACCTATAACCTGGGAACTGAAATTGCGAGGGGGAAATATGCGAAGAAGAAGGAACATCTGGGAGAGAAGAATCTTTGACGTAAGTCTTTGAACAACTCGCAGCTATATTTACCAAGGATATAGCTGGACTGGAAGGTACGGGTGGTAGTAGCATTGGAGGTGGGTGTGAAGGGTGTAGAGAAGTAGACTCATTAACCTGGATTGCAGAGGTGACCGTGGAAGTCGGCTGCTTCATTTCGGTTAGTTTCGGTACTTCCTGCATGTGTGAAAGATTTCCATGCTTTATCCAAACTACCCTTCTATGATCTACAGGTAAACGGAAAAATGAAACCGAACCAAAATGGCCTTCGCTGCTCCTCGCAGTTTGCATAGCAATAAATGACCATGGTTATTAATAATGATTAAATAATTTAAGAAATATATGATAATTAAATAAATATTATAAATAAATAGGTAATTCAAAAAATATATAAATAAGTAAAAACAACTTAATATTATAAAATGATAATTCAAAAAAATATATGTATATATGAAAAATAAATTATAATTATGAATCTGAAAAATTAAAGTTATGGTTAAGGATAAACATAGGTAAAAATCAAAAATAAAATTTATTAAACTAGCTTTTAATTTGTTTGTGTACTAATACCCTATGGTTTTGAAAAAAAAACTATCATATCAAGAAACCAAAAATTTCGAAAAATGTCAAAACACTACACTAAGACTGTACTCAATTTATAATACAGAAAAACTATTAAAAATTAATTGTTTCTAAAACAATATTATTAATCTAACACCCTGTATATATATAGTTTAACAAATAAAACTTGTTAAACCCAAAAACTAGACTCACTGCACAAAAGTAAAGCTATTGTTAAAAATTTAATTTTTGTCTTGTACACCCTATAAAGTAAAAAAATCTTTAAAAAATATTTGAACCAAATAACACTTAATATTTTGCAAAATTGTAAAATAGTACAAACTAAGATTTACCTTTCAAAAAAACCTATTTGAGCTGTTGTCAAATAAAAACACTCTACACTATTAAGTTCAAAAGCTTTTAATAAAATAAAACTGGATTTACTGATTTAATCTTTTGGAAAAAAAAACACTGCACTATATAGTTAAAAAGCTTTTACAAAATTGCACTAATTTAATATTTTGCCGATAAAAAACACTGCACTATGAAGTAAAAAAATTGCACTAAATCAATATTTTGCCAATAAAAAACACTGCACTATAAAGTTTAAAAGCTTTTAAAAAATAAAACTAGATTAACTGATTTAATCTTTTGGCAAAAAAAACACTGCACTGTATACTATTAAAAAATTGCACTAATTCAATCTTTTGCCAATAAAAAACACTGCACTATGGAATTAAAAAGCTTTTAAAAAATAAAACTAGATTTATTGATTTAGGTAGACTTTTTGCAAAAAAAAACACTGCACTATATAGTAAAAAAAGCTTTTAAAAAATTGCACTAATTCACTAATTTAATCTTTTGCCAATTAAAAAACACTGCTCGCTATATCAAGTTAAAAAAGCTTAACAAAATTTAACTAACTCACTAACTCTTTTGGTAAAAAATTAAATCACTGTATTTAGTAAACACCCTAAGGGTTTTACCTTTAAAAGAAAACTGACTAAATTCGCTAATTACTTTTCGGCAAATAAAAAAAAACACACCGCACTTCTGTTCTGACCGTCCTTATGGATTTAAGTTTTTAAAAAAACTTGAAAATCCCAAAACCTAAAAATTCACTCTCAAAAATCACTGCACGAATATCGAAAACTTTAGTTTTGAAAAAAACTAATTTTTGTTTCACAATATAATAATTATTTTAATATTTAAAACGATTAAAATTTTGAGAACCACAATTTAAGAATATTCGCACTGACAGTTAAAACTGAATTAAAGCATTTCATCTGATATACCTTACATCCCGCTCAATAATAATAATTAACAAAGCAGCCTATGCTTTCACCAAAACCTACAACTTTAATAAAAAAAAAACTTTAAAGTTCTCCTTGTAAAAGTAAGACATGATTACCACATTTGTAAATTTTTAGCTTAGGATTGTTTTAAGTTTCCTGCTCAAATTGTTTAACAGAATCAGTGTTTTTTTATTTTGGTAGATTTTGTTAAATATGTACATAGGTATAAACAGTAAAATAAAATTTAAAAAATAATTTTACAATTTCACTCGAAAAATAAAAAGGGGTATTCGCATTAGATGCGACAATTCTCTATCAAACTTTTAAAATTCCACGTGATTTGAAGACTTTTTGAAAATTCACGTGATTTTATAAAAATTTCATATGAAATTTCCATTTAAATTTTATAATGTAATTTTTAAAATTTCACGTGATTTTCTAAAAATTACATGAAATTCTCATTTGAATTTCATAATGCAATTTTATTAAATTTCACGTGATTTGAAGACTTTTTGAAAATTCACGTGATTTTATAAAAATTTCATATGAAATTTCCATTTGAATTTTATAATGTAATTTTTAAAATTTCACGTGATTTTCTAAAAATTACATGAAATTCTCATTTGAATTTCATAATGCAATTTTTTTTTAATTTCACGTGATTTGAAGACTTTTTGAAAATTCACGTGATTTTATAAAAATTTCATATGAAATTTCCATTTGAATTTTATAATGTAATTTTTAAAATTTCACGTGATTTTCTAAAAATTACATGAAATTCTCATTTGAATTTCATAATGCAATTTTTTTAAATTTCACGTGATTTAAAAAAAAATTACTTTCCGTAATTTGCAAAAAGGAAATTTTAATTTTATACTGCAATTTTTTGAAAATTCACGTGGTTTTCTACAAATTTTTTAATTTTCATTTTAATTTTATAATGCAGTTTTTAAAAATTCACGTGATTTTCAACGAAAATAGCTAGCTATAAATATTATTTAAAACATCATCGATATTCAAAATATTTTTTTCGAAGTGGTAACCATACTATATTTTTTCATTAGTAGGTATTACCGTTCAAATATGCTACATGCTCGGCGAAAGAAACAAATCAATTCTTCTTTGATCAAATCCTCCTGCAAAAAAAAAAGCCAAATTGTATCGTTTTGTATAGAAAATGATAAAGCAAAATACACAAAATATTTTTTTTCTAATCTCACTCTAACTCTCATAAATCCTGTATATGTGTAACGAACCGAGGTGTTGGTCGGCTGGATTCCCTGCTGTACTGGACGCTTTGGCTTGCCACGAAGCGGATGGCAACTACAAAGCCTTAGTATTATGCAAGGAATCCTAACCTCTCCCTCCTTTGCCACCATTACAACCCCATACTTACAGGTGTATGAGGCTGATCCTGGCAGCAGGAAGGAGAGGGCGTCCAGGCTACGGCAGCTGGCATGCTAGCTAATGCACATCCTAGCTCGTCGGAGGGGGGGGTTCTTGCCACCGTAGCACAGGACAGTAGTTACGAAAAAAGAACTCATGCCGAAAATAAAAAATATTATTTGGGTTCAACAAAAAAAAAAAAATGTCGAGCCCGAATACGTCCTGACAAAGGGAGGGGTATGATTCATATAGGGGGGAAGGCTCTAGGTGTTATTTGCCTTCAGGAGTTAGCCCACCCAATGTATCCCTAGGATACCACCATGGCTACTGTATTCTCCATTTTGCACAGCAGCCCCAAACCGGATATCTATCTATCCACGTCAACTATCTATGCCTCCATAAGTCTTACCGCCAATACCTACGTGTCTGCATCACCTCCACCTCTGACCTTTTAGATTAAGCCATCATCCTAAGCCAAAATAAAACCAAAAAAAAAGAAATTACTTCCCAAGTAGTCCAATTCATCAAGAGCAAAGTCTCTTCAATTCACCTTGAGTTGAAAATAAAAAGCAATCTTTTCAAAAAAAAAATTAATCTTAAAACAATTTTATTGAGGACCAAAAATATAATCATGAATAACTTAAATTCAAAAAAAAAATTACATGAAGTTTAAAATTCTTTAGATTAATTATAATGTTCACCGTGGTTGGCAACCTTACTTAGAATAAAGTTTATTTCATTTCAATTTAATTAATTAATTTCTGAAATTCACAAAAAAAATTAACATAAAAAAATTAACTTCCGTTGGCAACCATGTTTAATAATGGAAATCCAATTAATATTAAATTCCTAACGATTGTTTTTGTTGTAGTTTTTGTTTATATTCGCTTTTATTATTTTTTTTATATTTTGTTACTCTTTCTTAATATGTATTAATAATTTGGTTTTTGTTTTCTCACCTATGTATAGTTAAGTAATATTAAACAAACAAAAAAAAAGAGAAATTATATAACTGCTTAGTTTTTTTTTTTTTTTTTTTGTGCGAATTGTGCTTAAATTTTTTTGTTACCCAAAGGAAAATCAAAGCAAATGAAAATTATATTTTGAGGTAAATAATTAAAATCTGTCCAAAAAACTTACTTTGAATACATCCGTACCTCCAACGTAGTGCACTACCCAGGGTGTTTGCAGATATCTATTGCGATACCCTTTTCTCGTACTAGAAAAGAAGCTTTAATAATTTTGTTTCACCTTGATAATTCCTTTTCTTATGTTATTAATTTTTTTTTTGTTTTAGGGTATTTCACTATTTCACTTTTCTTTTTTTTGATTTCGTTAGACAATAATTTTTTTTTCTTTTTAATTTCTCTTTTGTTTTTTTTTTTTTTATTTCGTTAGAAAAAAAATTATATTTTTTGTTATATTATCGTTAAAAAAAAAAACTTTTATATTTATTTTGCGATTAACTTATCATACAAATTTGGGTTTAATAACTTAAAAAAAATCTTTTCCTTTTTTTTTTTATTTAATATTTTGGCCACTCTTTTAATTACTATTTCTTACTAATTTATTTGTATACAATATTAACTTAATAAACTATATAAATTAAACACATAACACACGATAGGACACTGGGTAGGGTTAACACTGTAGGAATCACAGAAACGAAAGGTAAGTATTGAAGTGGGAGAGGGGGTGGAGAGAAGGAACACTGGGGTCATTTGGATATTACATTGGTAGGTATTAGGAGGCTGAAGCGGAGGGTTTAGATGATGATGATGCTGATGATGAGGATGCTGATGATGATGATGCTGATGATGATGATGCTGATGATGATGAAGTTGAGGACGATGATGTTGATGACGATGGTGCTGATGATGACGTGATGATGACGATAGGTAGATAGGTAGATAGTGAGATGGAATCTTGTTGTAGGGCTCCTTTTTATTTTTGTCTTTTAGTCTTTTATTTTTCTGTTTTTTTTTCTTTTTATTTGTTCTTTCTTTTTTTAGGTTACACTTTTTTTTTAATATTATAGGTAACAGGTAAGTAGGTATATTTTGTGTTGGTTTTTTTTTTTTTTTTTTTTTGGTTATTTTATTATTTTTATGTTTCGGATTTAAGGTTTTATTATAATATATTTGTTAAGAAAACGGGTATTCCACGTGTAGTTAAAATTTATTTTTTTTTTTAAGGATTACGATTGAACTATCACGTTATTACTTAAACTAGAAGACTTATAAAAACCTTTCTTTTAGTTTTATATGTCGTTATTTATTTTATTTAATTATTTCACTTTTATTTATTAGGTTTCACTTTTGGATAATTCCTTTTTTTTTCTTTCTTTCGGGCGCGTTTAAGATTCTTTTTTTTTTGTTTTATTTATTTATTTGTCGTCACGTAATATCCTTTTATTAAATATTTAGTACGCGAATAGTACGAACAAATATTTAAGGTTTTAATTCTTTTTCTTTTTAAGTTATAGGTTTTAGTTTGTATACGTTTTAGCGACACGAACTCAATCTTCTGTAAAAACCAACTAACTCTCGCTTAGCAACCGGCGCCACTCTTTTGGGTAGCGATGCCAATCATAGCTAACTGGACTATCATGCCACTTACAAGTAGCTGTCCAGCTAGCATGTATTGGTATGCTCTCCTAGATTTGCGGTGCCCGCTGCTGTTAGAGTTCATATTATGAACATGGGTATATAGGTACTTTTATATGGGTAACGGGGTAGCTTTACGAACATTTTTTAATACTTCTGTCACCCCAGTAAGGTACCGATTGTTGACGGATTATTGAATTAAGTAAAAACTAATTATAGTCTGAGCCATTATGTTGTATTATTGTTATTGTTATTATTATCATTATCATTATCATTATCATTATCATTATCATTATCATTATCATTATCATTATCATTATCATTATCATTATCATTATCATTATCATTATCATTATCATTATCATTATCATTATCATTATCATTATCATTATCATTATCATTATCATTATCATTATCATTATCATTATCATTATCATTATCATTATCATTATCATTATCATTATCATTATCATTATCATTATCATTATCATTATCATTATCATTATCATTATCATTATCATTATCATTATCATTATCATTATCATTATCATTATCATTATCATTATCATTATCATTATCATTATCATTATCATTATCATTATCATTATCATTATCATTATCATTATCATTATCATTATCATTATCATTATCATTATCATTATCATTATCATTATCATTATCATTATCATTATCATTATCATTATCATTATCATTATCATTATCATTATCATTATCATTATCATTATCATTATCATTATCATTATCATTATCATTATCATTATCATTATCATTATCATTATCATTATCATTATCATTATCATTATCATTATCATTATCATTATCATTATCATTATCATTATCATTATCATTATCATTATCATTATCATTATCATTATCATTATCATTATCATTATCATTATCATTATCATTATCATTATCATTATCATTATCATTATCATTATCATTATCATTATCATTATCATTATCATTATCATTATCATTATCATTATCATTATCATTATCATTATCATTATCATTATCATTATCATTATCATTATCATTATCATTATCATTATCATTATCATTATCATTATCATTATCATTATCATTATCATTATCATTATCATTATCATTATCATTATCATTATCATTATCATTATCATTATCATTATCATTATCATTATCATTATCATTATCATTATCATTATCATTATCATTATCATTATCATTATCATTATCATTATCATTATCATTATCATTATCATTATCATTATCATTATCATTATCATTATCATTATCATTATCATTATCATTATCATTATCATTATCATTATCATTATCATTATCATTATCATTATCATTATCATTATCATTATCATTATCATTATCATTATCATTATCATTATCATTATCATTATCATTATCATTATCATTATCATTATCATTATCATTATCATTATCATTATCATTATCATTATCATTATCATTATCATTATCATTATCATTATCATTATCATTATCATTATCATTATCATTATCATTATCATTATCATTATCATTATCATTATCATTATCATTATCATTATCATTATCATTATCATTATCATTATCATTATCATTATCATTATCATTATCATTATCATTATCATTATCATTATCATTATCATTATCATTATCATTATCATTATCATTATCATTATCATTATCATTATCATTATCATTATCATTATCATTATCATTATCATTATCATTATCATTATCATTATCATTATCATTATCATTATCATTATCATTATCATTATCATTATCATTATCATTATCATTATCATTATCATTATCATTATCATATCATTATCATTATCATTATCATTATCATTATCATTATCATTATCATTATCATTATCATTATCATTATCATTATCATTATCATTATCATTATCATTATCATTATCATTATCATTATCATTATCATTATCATTATCATTATCATTATCATTATCATTATCATTATCATTATCATTATCATTATCATTATCATTATCATTATCATTATCATTATCATATCATTATCATTATCATTATCATTATCATTATCATTATCATTATCATTATCATTATCATTATCATTATCATTATCATTATCATTATCATTATCATTATCATTATCATTATCATTATCATTATCATTATCATTATCATTATCATTATCATTATCATTATCATTATCATTATCATTATCATTATCATTATCATTATCATTATCATTATCATTATCATTATCATTATCATTATCATTATCATTATCATTATCATTATCATTATCATTATCATTATCATTATCATTATCATTATCATTATCATTATCATTATCATTATCATTATTATTATCATTATCATTATTATTATCATTATCATTATCATTATCATTATCATTATCATTATCATTATCATTATTATTATCATTATCATTATT